>CM053410.1:80684774-80758870 GCA_028644305.1 Xerus rutilus | reverse complement strand
AATCATATATATATATACATATATATATGATGCAGAGTCACACCTGTAGTGTAATCATATATATATACATATATATATGATGCAGTCACACCTGTAGTGTAATTATATATATATATATATATATATATATATATATATATGGTAATAATGTCTGTCTTATTCTACCATCCTTCCCATCCCCACAGCCCCACCCCTCCCCTCACTCTCCTCTGCACAATCCAAAATTCCTTCATTCTCCCCACGCCTACTATGGATCAGAATCCGCTTATCAGAGAAAACATTTGGCCTTTGGTTTTGGGGATTGACTTATTTCACTTAGCATGGTATTTTCTAGTTCCATTCATTTACCTGCAAATGCCATAATTTCAGTCTTCTTTAAGGCTGAGTAATATTCCATTGTGTATGTGTACTGCATTTTCTTTATCCATTCATCTGTTGAAAGGCATCTAGGTTGGTTGCATAGTTTAGCTATTGTGAATTGAGCTGCTATAAACACTGATATGGCTGCATCACTGTAGTATGCTGATTTTAAGTCCTTTGGGTATAAACTGAGGAGTGGGATAGCTGGGTCAAATGATGGTTCCATTCTAAGTTTTCTGAGGAAATCTCCATACTGTTTTCCTCAGCGGTTGCACCAATTTGCAGTCCCACCAGCAATTATGAGTGTACCTTTTTCCCCACATCCTCACCAACACATCTTATTGCTTGTATCCTTGATAATTGCCATTCTGACTTAAGTGAGTAGTTCACTCAGAAGAGTTTTGATTTGCATTTCTCTGATTGCTAGAGATGATGAACATTTTTTCATATGAAGAGTGAAGTAGGAAGCATCACAATACCAGAGCTTAAACTATTCTACAGAGCAATAGTAACAAAAACGACGTAGTATTGGCACCAAAATAGACATGTAGACCAATGGTACAAAATAGAAGACACAGAGACTAACCCACCTAAATACCATTATCTCATATGAGACAAAGGTGCCAAAAACATACATTGGAGAAAAGATAGCCTCTTCAACAAATGGTGCTGGGAAAACTGGAAATCAGTATGCAGCAAAATGAAATTCAACCTCTATCTCTCACCCTGCACAAAAATCAACTCAAAATAGATCAAAGACATAAGGCACTAGAACAGAAACCCTGTGCCTAATAAAAGAAAAAGTAGGCCCAAATCTACATCATGTCAGCTTAGGACCTGACTTCCTTAACAGGCTCCTAAAGCACAAGAAGTAAAACTAAGAATCAGTAAATGAGATGGACTCAAACTAAAAAGTTCTTATCAGCAAAGGAAACAATCAATAACATGAAGAGAGAGCCTACAGAATGGGAAAAAATCCTTATCACACACACCTCAGATAGATAGAGCACTAATCTCCAGGATATATAAAGAACTCAAAAAACTTAATACCCAAAAACAAATAACCCAGTCAATAAATGGGCTAAGGAACTGAACAAACACTTCACAGAAGAAGAAATACAATCAATTAACAAACATAGTAGGAGCATTCTTGAGGCTAGAAAGTGTTTTTGAAGAATCTTAGATATCAGAAAACTATTAACATACCAGGGAGAATGTAATTAATAATACTAGTTTATTATTAAATCTAAAAGCATAATCAGCAGTAGACAACTTTGTTGATTCTTGTATTTAGAAAAACAGTATAAAAAATCCAATGGGAATATATAATATCAACTTCTACAAGGAGAACAAAATGTGTACCTGATGGAGTAGACTAGTGGTGGTCGCTGCAAAAGATATGTTCACGTCCTGATTCCCAGAACTCATGAATGCGACCTTATTTAGAAAAAGTTTCTTTTCAGATGTAATTAAAATAAGAATCTCAAGATGAGAGTATCTTTTAGGTGAGCCCTAAATTCAGTGACAAATGTCCTTAGAAGAGGAAAAGACATGGACACAGAGACCACCTTATGAAAACAGAAGCTAAGATTGAAGATGTGTAAGTCAAGCAAAGCCTGGAGCCACCAGAAAGTGAAAGAGGCAAGGAAAGATTTCACCCTGTAGCCTTCTGAGGAAGTATGGCTTTACCTATACCCTGATTTGGACCAATGGCCTCTAGAAAATTATGAGAATAAATTTCTGTTGATTTAAGCCATTCAGGTTGTGATAATTTGTTATGACAACTCTGGGAAGCTAATGCACCTGATCATTTTTTCCAGTGAATTCAATAAATTCTTGAATGCTGTGTAAACTTTCATCTCCAATCATGTTTTTAGGAATCTCTTATTCTTCCTATTTGTGAGTGTCACTGATTGCAACCTTAAATTTTATATTTTAAAATTTTATATTTTATATAAAACATAAAATTTATATTTTAAAAACAAATATATTTTTGTTTTCAAAACAAAAATATTCTTTGTATTTTAAAAACAAAATTTAAGGATAATTATGATTGTGAAGTAACAACTGACTGTGCAGCCACGGAGATGACAATGATGACAAAATTGTGAGAGTGCTGAGGTGGGGTGTGCATGATCTCATCTCGTCCTGGCAGCAGTCCTGTGAAACAAATGCCGTTAGTGTCCTCATTTTATAAATAAGAACACTGATGCCAAATAAGTAGTAGGGCCAGAATTCAAACTCAGGTTTCAGTGGCTTCTCCAATTTATTATGGTCCTTCCTACATCTTGAGACAAATACAATTATTATTAATAGGCTATTTTTGGTTTAAAAATGATCTATAAATAGTAACAGTCAACTGTGAGATGTCTTCTCTTCCGCTCCTCAACTAGATTTTTTCCCCATAATTCAAAGCCCTTCAGAGTGACTGACTTACCAAATTGCCTTGCCCAAGGAGTTCATCCTTTTCTTCATCAGATATGTTTTGAAATTCCTGTTAGGTTGCCCACTGTTCTAGCCTGTGTGAACAAAGCATTCAAAGTAGTCAATAGTAAAACAAAAATCCTCCCACCTTCACGAAACTTACATTCTGGTAGGACAGACTGGCAAAACCAGACAGCTTTACAGTATGTTATATGGTAAGAAATGTGGTAGAGGAAAAACAAGGTGGAGTAAAGGATCTAGGGTGAAGAGGGCAAAGGAATATACTTTATATGTGGTGGTGAGGGAAAGCCTAGTGGACGTGGGGTGACAGCCTGAGGGAAAATGTCCTAGAACTCAAGGGTACTCATTTTCAGTTTAAAAGGGCCTGAGTGATACTCATGAATAAACAAAGACTCACTTCAAGGCACATGTTTGGAAAATTTCAGAACATCTGCAAAAACAGGATTTCCTAAAAGTTTTTAGAAATTTAAAACAGAAAATTATTTTCTAAGAGATTTCAATGAGAATGACATCTGACTTCTTATAAATAGTATTAGAAGCGGAGAAAGGATTAATATGCCCTTGAAAGTCAAAGGAAACATGATTTCTAAGCTAGAATTATAATCTAAGCTAATATCAAACATAAGGTGAGAGGAAGACAAAAGGGAATTCTGAGAATATTGGTAAAAGGAAATCCAAGGATAGCAACTGAGTAGCTGAATATCCATCCCCCAACCGGGGCAAACGGATGGAAGGCTATGGAGTCAACTTGATTTATCTCATTATTTCTAAATAATAATACAACAAGGTATAAATACCTAGAGAGGAATTTTTACTTTTAGATAAATACCAACAGAAAAAGCCAAAAATTAAAGAGGATTGCTTTTGGTGGGTTACGGTAAGGCCATTTTTTATTAGCCTATTTCATTTTAAATTCTGATTTTTTTCACAAATGTCACTTTATATGTATATCACTTGAATAAAGGTAATGTGTAGTTTAAGGAAGCAGTTTTTCTGAATGCATCAAATCAGCATTATGGTTACTAATTCAGAGCTGTGAGAAATAAAAAGTTAAATATAAATTCCATAGCAGATTGCTGGCATGTAGTCAGTATTTATTAAGTGTTAGTTTCCTTCTTTCTCCCAGTTTTGCTATATTTTCTGTGAGAAAAAAATATTTTGAGTGCCAAACAATCAATATAGAAATGTGTTTTAAAACCTATCCAGTTTTTAAGTAGGATACTGCAATTTCAGACTGTATTTACATACTATGTACAGTTTAATAGATTATGACAAATATTCAAGATGACAGATCTTTGGAGACAACAACCCTTTTCATTAAAAAAAAAAAAAGGTCACAGAGAGTAAAAATGTACAAATTAAATACATGCCAAAAATTCATTTGATTGATGAAATTTAACATTCTTTCCCTTGATTGCTGTGGATGTGTTTCTCATATGAACAAAACAGGAAGACCTGTCATTAGATTCAGCAGTATTTAGGTTAGCATATATTGTACATTTAATATACTTTGGTTAACTATATTGTTGATTAGATTACCTTATAAAATCAGAGCCATAAATGAATAAATATTTATGAATGCTAAAGTTAAACATTAGTTTATTACAATTCCATTTTCTTATAACATTGTTAGCTGATGACTAGTAAAGCTATGCACAGATCTTTTCTCAAAACTGAATACATTTAGAAGATTAGGCTAATAATGATTAATTAAACCTTAATATAATGAACATAAGAAAATATTATTTTGTCTTAATGATGCCCTTGGAACATACATTAAAGATTCTGCAAGGTACTTTCTTACCTAATGGGAAATTATTTCACAAAAGCATTACATTTTTATGTTTTCTTGGGTGATTTATGATATCATCATTTTCTCATCAGGGCATCTGTGGTCACTGTAGAGTATATAGTATCTTATTTCCAAAATTCTCTGTGAATGAAATGAAACACTGAACAGCACTCTTAGTGAAGAGGAATGTACTTTTTGACAGACCTGATAGACTTTTTCATATGATTGTGATTGCAGTGGCCTCTACTCTGGATCATGCAATGAATACATTGTAAGTGTTCCCTGGGGAAAAAAAAATAAACATTTCTGTGAATGGAAAGAAAAGACTTCAGATAATCTAAGATGTTAATAGCCTGTGGGTTCTGGTGAATGAATAAATCTGTGAAAATATTTATAGCAAAGAGGTAAGGTTTTTGAGGAAAAGAATACTATGTAATGAATGATGAAAGTTCTCATTTTCCTTTTTATATAACTCCTTTCCCCTGGCTACTATTTTCATTTTATTGTATTCAACAAATACTTATGTGTTTGTTTCGGCCAGGTACTATTCTAAGTACTTTGCAAATGTTTACTTATGTAACATATGAGGTAGGTACTATTATATCCTTGTTTGCTTGTTACTACTTAATGAAACTGAGGCAGTGCTTTTCTAGGACCCTACAAGTAGTAAACAGCATAGCTGGCATTTGAACCCTGGAATTTGGCCCAAAAGTCAGTTCTCTTAGCCACTGCGCTCTCCCACCTACTAATAGCACCTTAGAAGTGAGCAAGTGAAAGCACTCAAGTTCTAGACTCCTGAGGCCTCTGGCACTGTCAGTGTTTGAATTGTTACACCCTTATGAAAATAAAATAGTTGTCTATTTTACTGTTATTTACTGGGAAAAATGTGTAGTTGTGTATTCTATAAAACATAGTATCTAAATTTATTACTGCTAAAGTTAAAGATAAAAAATACGATTGCTAATTAAAGTTTGTTTCAGTTGAATAAAGATGTAATTCTAAGAAAAAGATAAAGAATTTGATTTATTCAAGAATTATAATTAAGCCGGGCACAGTGGCGCAAGCCTGTAATCCCAGCACTTAGGGAGGCTGAGACAGGAGAATCGCGAGTTCAAAGCCAACCTCAGCAATGGTGAGGCGCTAAGCAACTCAGTGAGACCCTGTCTCTACATAAAACACAAAACAGGGCTGGGGATGTGGCTCAGTGGTCGAGTGCCCCTGAGTTCAATCCCCAGTACCAAAAAAAAAATTATAATTATATATCCGTGTTTTCCTGTAACCTATCATCACAGTAGTTTCTACCAACAGATAAATGTGCCCATTGGATAAAGTAAACTCAGTATGTAGCTTGGGTTTTTAAATTCACTTAAAATTAATGTATTAACATACTGGTCTTCTAATGTCATATTAATAAAACACATAAGTGGAAATAGTTTCATCTCAGGAAGTTCTTAACTTTGAGTGATAATTTATGGATGGCAAAACTTTAAAAGAGGGATTCATAAATTTGCTGAGGAAACATTCATTGACAACTAAAGGCAGAAGAATCACAGAGCCTCCATTACATTTCTTAAGAAGGTCATCCAGAGAAATCAGAACAGGGATGTCATTGTATGGAAATTGAAGAATCCTTTTCTCCTCCATTAGGAAATAAACGAAATGGTTTCCATCTCATTGGCAAGAGTGTCAGGCCATAACAATGATTTTGAGGGAAAAAAATACACACACACACACACACATATATATATATTTGTTTCTCAGAGAAGTTCCAGACCTTAATTAGTGAAGTTTTATTGTTAAAGACAATGCTTTATTTTGTATTATCAGTTGTTGTATAATTAAAATTCTCTC
The DNA here is from genome assembly GCA_028644305.1 of Xerus rutilus. Lineage (NCBI taxonomy): Eukaryota > Metazoa > Chordata > Mammalia > Rodentia > Sciuridae > Xerus > Xerus rutilus. Next base: position 80,752,422 of record CM053410.1, on the reverse strand, counting down.
CCACGAAATATTCAAAATTTCTTATTCTTAGGATGCTTGTTTTAATTTTACATCATATTTGTGCATGTAAAAATAAAATTAAAAAGAACACAATTACTTGCAAAATGTTCAAAATATATTGTACATTCCTATTCAGCATTTAGTTGAGTTCAATATTTATTTTCTTTGTGTGGACATTCTACATTCTCTAAATGATAAGTAAGTTGCATCTCTCATGACAGAATTCCATTCACCACAGTTTTCCTATGACTGCCACTAGCAACAAAAACTCAATGTAGTCTCTAATGTTTCAGTTGTGAAAGCAGATTAATTTAACAGAAAATCAGTAAGCCTAACAAATAATTATATATTTATTTTTAAAGCCACTGAAGGAAATGACTTTTTGAAAGCTTCTTCCCACCCTCCTCCTGGAGTTTAAACCCAGGAGCACTCTACCACTAAGCTATAACCCCAGCCTTTGTTGTTGTTTTTTGGATACAGAGTCTCCCTAAGTTGCCTCATTGGCCTTGAACTTGGGCAACTATCCTTCTGCCTCAACCTTCCAAATACCTGGGATCACAAGCATGTGCCACCACACCCCGCTTTAAAGGCTTCTTTTCTCCGTATTTTTTTTAATTGGCACACTGTCGTTCTATATAATCATGGAATGTGTTGTAACATATTCATACGTGCACACAATATAACAGTATAATTTGGCCGATATCATTCCACAGCACTCCCCCGCTCCCTCCTCACCTTGCACCCCTGATCCCTTTCTTCTACTGATCTCCATCTGATCTTCATGATCCCTAACTCCCCACCCCCTCCCTGCCTCCCACTGCCTTTCCTTTCCTTTTTCCTCTCTAGCTTCCGTGTGAGAGAAAATACATGACCCTTGACCTTCTGAGTTTGGCTTATTTCACTTAACATAATGGTCTCTAGTTCTATTTATTTTCCTACAAATGACATATTTTTTTTTATGACTAAGTAAAACTCCATTGTGTTTATATATGACATTTTCTTCATTTATGCATCCCTTGATGGACACCTAGGCTGGTTCCATAGTTTGGCTATTATAAATTGTGTTACTATAAATATGGGTATGCATATATCACTGTAGTGTGATGACTTTAGTTTTGAGGATAAATACTGAGGAGTGGTATACCTAGGTCATATGGTGGTTCCAGGCCTGGTCTTTTGAGGAACCTCTATACTGATTTCCATAGTGGTTGTACTCATTTACAGCCCCACCAGTGGTGTAAAAGTGTTCCTGTTTCTCCACATCTGCTCCAGCATTTATAACTATTTGTATTCTTCATGACTGTCATTCTGACTGGTGTGAGATGAACTCTCAGGGTAGTTTTGATTTGTATTATCCTAATTGCTAATGATGTTGAACATTTTTCATATATTTGTTAGCCATTTGTATTTCTTCTTTTGAAAAGTGTCTGTTTAATTCATTTGCCCACTTATCGAGTTATTTAGTTTTTTTTATAAAGTTCTTTGAGTTCTTTATGTATTCTAGATATTAATCCTCTGTCAGAAGAGTAGCTAGCAAAGATTTCCTCCCATTCTGTAGGTTCTCTCTTCACATTCCTAATGGTTTCCTTTGCTGTGCAGAAGCTTTTTAATATGATGCTATCCTACTTATTAATTCTTGGCATTATTTCCTGAGATTTAGGGGTGCTATTGAGAAAGTCGTTGCCTATGCCTATATGCTGAAGTGTTGGCCTTACATTTTCTCATAGGAATTGCACAGTCTGGGTCTTCTATCCATTTTGAGTTGATTTTTGTGTGGGCTGAGAGATGAGGGTCTAGTTTCATTCTTCTATGAATAACCAGTTTTCATTCTTCTATATGGATAACCATTTTTCCCATCACCATTTGTTTAAAAGGCTTTCTTTTCTCCAATACATGTTTTTGGTACCTTTATCAAGGATTAGACAACTAAATGTGTAGGTTTGTCTCTGTGTCTTCTATTCTGTACTATTGGTCTATAAGTCTGTTTTTATGCCAGTACCATGCAGTTTTTGTTACTATAGCTCTAATATAATTCAAAGACAGGTATTGTGATGCCTCCAGTATTGCTTTTTTGGCTTTCATTTGCTTTGGCTATTCTAGGTCTTTATTCTTCCAAATGAATTTTAGGACTATTTTTTCTAGTTCTGCAAAGAATGTCATTGTATTTTGATAAGGGTTGTATTGTATCTGCATATTACTTTTAGTAGTATGACCAATTTAACAATATTAATTCTGCCCATCCATGAACACAGGAGGTCTTTCCATCTTCTTGTGTCTTTTTCAATTTCTCTCTTCAATGTTCTATAGTTTTCAGTGTAGAGGGCTTTCATCTCCTTGGCGAGATTTATTCCTAAGGTTTTTGTTTGTTTGTTTTTGTTTATGAGGCTATTGTGAATGAAATTATTGTCCTGATTTCTTTCTCAGCAGATTTATTGTTGGTATATAGAAAAGATATTAATTTTTGTATGTTGATTTTGTAAACTGCTACTTTGCCAAATTTGCTATTAGCTCTAGCAGTCTTTTGGTGTTTTTTTTTTTTTAATCTTGTAGGTATAGGATCATATCATCTGCAAACAGTGATAATTTGACCTCTTCCTTACCTATTTTTATGCCTTTTATTTCCTTCTCTTGTGAAAGTCTCATTTTTAAAGTACAATTTAAGCTCCATTTTTAAATGAAGAGAACCAATATCACAATATGTTCTTGGCTCTGGAACCACTTTCAAAAATTGTATTTGTGATTATCCAACACTATCCCAAAAATGCTTTTAGTTGCCCTTTGTTGTTTATTAATGAGTTTTTCCATAGAAATAAAAGTGCTACTTTTATTCCTCCCGTATAGTATTATTCAAGTGATGAAAAAACTAGAAAGCGATTTCTTTGTATTTTTCCACTTTGGTTTTTGCTTATTTTTCTTTTAAATATGGTTGTGTTCTCATAAAAGCCTGAGTTGAGACAGGGGACTAATCTCTGATTTGGACTTCTCCCTATAATGCTTGCTCCCAGCCAGTTGCCATGCTAGCTGAGGACGTGGAGTCTACTAAATCATCCTAGCTGGAAGAGCAAGGTAAAGCTTAATCTCTTAGCCAGAAGTTTAAGAAACCTGTGGTTATCATAATTGTCACTTGTTAGGCATGAGCCCTTTTCAAATACTTATAAGCACTATGCTAACCAGGTGACTTAGCAGATATTCTGGTCTTTATAATGCCTTTTCAGAAGAGTAGAAGTGTGTGTGTGTGTGTGTGTGTGTGTGTGTGTGTGTGTGTGTGTGTATTCATATACAAATGAAATTTAATAATAATTAAAGTTTTAGTGGCATTTCTGAATAAGTGGGTGACTTTGGCAGTTATCATTCCAATAATAAACAATGTTTTCTTTTTCTAATATGAATTCTAAAAAGAATGCAGTGGGAAGATCATGGAATCAGAATGCCAATCTGGTTTATGGGAGACATTAAAAGAAACTGTGTTTATGATTAGAAGAAACTGTTCAAAAGAGGGAGTGCACATAAGTGCAAGAACCAGCACATTCACAGCTTGGTGTACATCTCAGTGCAATTACTGTGGAGATGTGTCTGTGCTTGAAAAGAATATAGGTGTTAAAGGATTGTTTGTTAATTTGCTCAATAAGAATTGAAATTGATGTGCAAGTAACTTTTAATTATATGCAAGTGGCTTATTTTTGTGTCTCTTTGATTTTCAGAAAATCATGCATTTGTGGTTCAGAATTTCTTAATTATTAACTCATTATTAATTCATTTCCTAACTCATTACCTGTACCAACAAAAGAACATTACTACTTTTATAAGGTATGGGGGGAAATATACTGTCTACATTCTTCAGAATTCATGAAAATATTTCATTGATTCAAAACTAGAAAAATATCCTAGCCTTTTAATAATAAAACTAGTATTTATTAATACTGAATTGGGGACCTCACTTAGTTATAGCCTCTAGGAGTCTACTCTTACTCAGAGCATTTGTTAGTCAATAAATATTTATTAAGCACTTATTATGTAGCAAGCAGTACACTCAACATTGAAGATACAACAATGAACAAAGATCTGTAGTTCCTGCCACCATGGAACTTACATCCATCAGGATGAGGAACAAGTAGACGTTCAATATATGAATAACTAAATTAAAACCATGGTGATTCCAAGAAGAACAAGAACAGGATGCTGTATTAGTATAGGTGGACAGTAGTTTGATAAGCTGGTAACCAACGCCTGGAAATTGATTGATGATATACAAATTGTGTATATTTGAATTACAAGGCTGTGGAATCCCAGAACTAGATGAGACCTTTAAAGTCATTTTGTTCAACCGTTCATCCAATACTTATTTCTTATAATTCATTTGATTATTGCTGATATTTGATTTTGCGATGGGGGGGTGGGCACACTACTGGAGCTCAAACCCAGGCCCTCACCCATGCAGAGCACATGTTCTACCACTAAGGTGCATCCTCAGCCCAGTTTGACTGTTTTTACTTAGAAAAATACATTTTCATACAGTTCAACCTAATGTAAACATGTATTAAATACAGGGCTGGGTAAGGACTATGTAAAATGGATTAGTTTAGGCAACTCTACGCAACTCCCTATGTGGAGAGAAATGTAAAGCCAAAGATAATGCTTTATTTGCAGAAACAAAATGGCTTAAGTGACCTCACCTTTACAAAATGAACATGGTTGGTGCCAATGTGTGTATTCTGAATGTGTGATTAAAACTCCATCAAACTCTATGAGGCCATTCCTAACCAGTGAAGGGTTTTCTGTGCTGACATGGACTTAGCTTGAGTTAATGGCTAAATAGTGAAGCAGGTACTCATGCTTCTCCAGCTTATTTGGAGAACTCCCTAGTGCTGTAGCAGATTAAAATTCTGTTGATTGTTTCATACTCTACCTCAGAAACTGCATGTCCCTGCCATGGCAACGCAGCACCTGGCTGTGGGTTCATAGACAGTGAAGGTGAAGTGAAAATTACTCCAAGAAGCAGCTGATACTGATTGGGATCTCACCTATTACAAATAGGTCTCGGCTGGATAAATGATGAAGTAACTTCTTCCTTGGTTTTTAATTCTGTTGACTTTAGTTAGCTACTTGTAAGCACGTAAGCCAGAGATGAATTCCTTAATGTTGTTTCCTCACACAACATACCCAGTGCCAGGCTCTGACATGGGAAAGTAGGTATGCTATGGTACCTATTCTCAAGTTATTCTGAAGTACACCTAAGACGAGAAACTTCAAAAGGTTTGATGAGTAAAATATATGCTTCCTTCCATATGTCTATTCATTCATCCTTCTGACATTTATTAAGTTCCTACTAATGTCTAGCATTTTTCTAAGCTCTCAAGATAAGTGAGAAATAAGATGAAAGTTGCTGATACTAGCTCATCCCCATAGGTATCTCACATTCTGGTAGGGAAGAGTCATTAAATATCCATATCTAATATAATGTTCATAAAGTGAAATGAGAGGACTGTGAAGGAAAAAAAGGAAATTGAGAAAAAAGTTACAGAGGAGAAACGTGATCAACTCTGGATAGGAAATGAGGTAAGTCATAGGAAGAAAATGGTTTTGAAGGATAAATAAAAGTATACAGGCAGACAGAGCAGGAAAGGGACTTCCAGAGAAAGAAGCAGCAGCACCAAAACTGGGAGGCATAAAAGCAGGGTGTTAAAACTAGTAATGCATACTTGTACAAAAGACTTAACATAGAAATTAATGAGCTATGCTATTTCATTTTCCTTTGAAGAGTGTTAAAAAATGGAATGACATTGTGTTTGCATTTAAGAAAATTTGTTTCCTCAGCAGGTATTCTCTAATTTCTTTGGTGTTAGAACTTAAGGTAGTAAAAGTGGTTTTTGCAGAACACAATAAAATATTGTTATAATTAACCTTCAGATATCTGAAAATGGTCAGTATTGAGCTGGATTTAGCAACATTCTAGACTTCTAGAAGGTTAATAAGCAGTTCTGCATTCTAACATTTTAAAACAAATTTAAGAAGAAAATTGCACATTTAAGAAGATTATATACATAAACTTTTTTGGCATTTGGGAAAAGATTGTTTTTCTGTCTTATCAACAGAAGAGCACTAGTGTTGCTCATTAGTATAGTTTGAGAATTGCTGCACTACACCATGTTTATCATATGGATAGCTGTTGGCGAAGAATTAGGGGCTCAATCTCTTATAGCAGGCAGACCCTTCAGAAAGCTACTTCAATATTTCAGTGACTCTGACTTCCTTTTATTGAACTGAAATCTCTCTCCCCACAGACTTACTGCTCTCAGTTCTAACTCTTGAATAGAATTATGAAAATCATGACCTATTTCTTAGAATTATTCTTAGGAATAACATGTAAAATATTAATATTTGCATTATTTTAAGGTTGATTATAAATGGCAGTTAATAATAATGATATATATTTGTATTACCTTTGGTAAGAAGAAGGTATAAGGTTATTGATGTTTCATATAGGACAGGGTAGAAATCTGTCAACTGTTAAGTTTTCATAGTCTCACAGTTTGTACATTTCTGTATAACTTTATACTTTTCTTCTCCCATGATTTGTATTTCAGTAGCAGCAGGGATTAAAGGAGCAGTTCCTTTGAAATAGAAATAGGAAACCAAAAGTAAAAGCAGAGGAAAATGCAGTATTAAGGCAGCATGTTGCCCGAAGGAATTTGAGACTAGATCACCAAATATAAAGTATGAGGGAATTGAAAGAGAAGCATTATTTAAATAATTGAGATTTAGGGAGAAAAAGAAAAAGAGGGGAAAGAGTACTGAAGGACATGTATATATTCATACATACAAATGTATACCTGTGTGTATATATGATTATCTAATGTGTGAGTTACATATTACTTATAAGATACACACATACACATACATACATATAGACAGGTAGGTAGACAGAATGTATGTAATTCCATCATTTGTTAAAGAGCAGGTAACAGATTGATAGTGTGCTCTCTTGTCTGTTCTGTTTTACTGCCTGAAAGGCAAGCAGAGTCCACTGTGATTCAAATGGAATTTTTTTATTGATCAATCCTGACATGCTAGCCTCAGCAACTGAAAAACTGTATAATGTATTAGGTCATCATACCAGTGATGAAGATAGCATGGTTGACCTGCCTTCCATTTTTGGAATATAGGAAAAAAAACTGTTGAAATATGTCTCATTTTAAAACAAACTAAAATGATGAGTGGGAACAGTGATATTGTCTATAATTTATCATATCTAGTAGAGAATTAGTAGAATCAGTTTATAAAATAAATTTTCATTATCCTTTATTTTAAAATGAAGTTATAGTTCAAGACCTAAACAGAAGTCTTTAGGGAAATAAAAACTTTCTTTTCTGTTTCCTTTCTAAATGTAATATATTTCCATTGTGATAAGTTAAATTAGTCTGCTTAAATAAGTTCGTTTAGAAGATAGTAACATATGTTGGTAGTTTTCTATGTTGATATCAGCTGTGAGAGTTATCGAAGTTTTGTACTTCAAAAAGTTTCTATTTTCATTCAGCACACGAACATTCAAAAGAAAAATATCTGAAATTTGCTTTATTTTTCTATATTTAAAACGGGAGAGGATTAAAATAGACTGCTTTTAAAAAATCACTTATTAAATCACCGAGAAGCACACACCCACCCTCCCACCTCTTGGGATAGGAAGAATGAATTACCTAGCTTGGTAAATCACATTGCTACAGTAGACCAAGTAGACCAGACCGTCTGCACCAGAGCTATTGAAAGAGGGACATAGCAGTGAGTGAGTAAGCAAGGGTGGCTATTGTTTAGTGCTCTCCAGCAAAAGAACAGGGCAGGGGGTGGGTTTGAGTTTGACTGGCATTGGCTCTGGCTTTTCTGCATTCCAAACTGTCTGAAGCACAGAGTGAGAGCAAAAGGAGAGAGAGAACACGAAAGCAAGCACAGGCGAAAACAGTGTACAAAGTGTTTTGAGTTTCTGTCTGGCATGCCGGAAAGATCATGTTAGCAACAGCCAGAAACTTCACAGAATGCAGACCCCAGGTAAGAGTTCCTGGAATCTGAAACTGAAATTAAAAGTTTGCGTATTTCTGAGAATGTGGTTTTTATTTTGCAAATGCAGTTATTACCTTTATGATTACTGGTTTTAAAAAATAGGTTGGTTTTCATTAGTGTGTGTTCACACAAATACTGTGTGAGGATTATCTGTCAGCATATCAGTACAAAATCTGGTAAATATAGTCCTCTGAGATTAAACAGTGAGCACAGCAAAATATTAATGCTGGAACATTTACTTGTTCTTTTAATAATATGAAGTGGGTTTTTATTCTGGATCTGCCTTGGAATTCTTTATGAAATAACCAGTATAGCTGAGGGAAACAGAATATACTTACCATCAAGATTTTCAGTGTCGCTTGAATCTCAATAGCATGTAATCAATCTGTGTCATTCACAGAGTTCAACAGGTTGGATCTTTAGACAACAGTGAGAGCATTCAAATGAGAGTGTTGCTTGCTCTTTTTGCTCAAGGTTGGCTTTTTAATATTCTCTGCCTTAGATGAAAAGTTAGAAATGTTAACTGATTAACTCATTAAAAGTTGGATCTGAAAGAGACTTTAGAGATTATCTGGTCTCTTCATTTTCAGAGAACATTGAGGTCTGAGGGGTTTAATACTTGGTCAGGTTCAGAGTTAGGAACAGGATTTAAATGAAAACCTAGATTTCCTAATTCTCTGTTTATTTTTTTTAACATGGTACCAATTACATTTAGATTTTATCATTTGTCTACATTAGGTTCCCTGGCCTCAGGAATGATGAATTATTGCCTAAACAGAACAAATGCAAACCGAAAGATCCATAGAAGAGAGCAGGGTGTGGGGAGAGGGAAGGGGAAAGAAAGGTATTGGGGTCTGAATCAGAGCAAGATGTATTCCATGCTTGTGTAATTATGTCAAAATGGATTCTACTGTCAGGTATAACTAAAAAGAAACATTTTTTTTTTAATCTTGTATGGAGGAGATAATAAGGAATAAGCATCATCAAATCAATATTGATGCATGCTCTTAACTAAAATCAAAAATAGATAAAGATTTATCAAAAGGAAAGAAATAGTTTTCAGTTAAGGAAAGTTATTGTAATTTGTATGTTGTTTTTATATGAATTAAATGGCTATGACATACTCTGAATATCTGCTATGAAATTAAAACCCTTTCAAATTCTCTCCATACTTCACCTCATGAATTTCATGAATTATGTTTTATGGGGTGACTTAAGTGGAGGATCTTGAGAGTTACAACAGACAGTGAACATCTGTCTTCATACATTTTCATTTATTCTCTAAAAAAGGTTGCTGCCCTTTCATTTTTCTGCAGACCATTGTGGTGATGAGAGAGGCCACACTATTCTAGTGAGCTAAATAGTAAAGATAGCCACTGTCAAAAGGATCTGTCATGGCTCTTTACAACTCCTGGGAACCGGTTAGCCTGATTTGGCTGCAAGCACAGTGAAGGGATGCTGTTGTCCTTTTGTATTAAAGCCTGACCTGCTCATTCCAGTTTTCTGCTGGGTCTGTGTAAGTTCACTACTGATTTACAAGTCTGTGTGAGATGGGCACTGAGTTATAAGGAATAGTTTCATTACTGCTCCGGGCTATCAGGAAACCCATTGCAAAGTGAATTCTCCACCCAGTGGGGAACAAGAGACTATTTGTCTTACTGGAGAAGGCATTATTTAAGCACACTGTTTATAAGAGGACTGATGACTATGAGAATGAGCTTTGTCCAACTTGACAGTATTCATGTTGTATTATATACAGCTTAGATTTTTCTCTTAGCTTTTATCCTACCTTAAACATGTGAAAAGACTGCCCTGATAGATGCGTGTGTGCCTTCTGTGACAGGGAGAAAGAGATTAAGATGGGCCTTTGACCTAAGTGTATTTCCTGATGCCAGAAACAATCAGAAGTCATTAATCTACTCTGGTGTTTTAATGACTTAAATTGAAAGAAACTATTTTATTAACCAACCCAATGATTATAAAACTCACTACCATGCATTAGAAAGAAGAGAATATTAGAATGAAACAATCTTCCTTTTATTTACTGAATATGCATGTCAGATTACACAGGTTTGTGCATTCTAGGTGGAGAAAAGCAGTACTAAGGTGCTTGACTTTGTGACTAAAGACAAATTCGAAGCAGGAATGGAATGAGTAGAGTGAGACGAGTGGAATGAGAAAAGAAACTCTCATGTACATTGAATAGTTTTCTTTTTTTTTAAGTTTATTTATTTTTTAGTTGTAGGTGAACAGAATATCTTTACTTTTTATTTTTATGTGGTGCTGAGGATCGAACCCAGTGCCTCCCGCGTGCTAGGTGAGCACGCTACCACTGCGCCATAACCCCAGCCCTGAATAGTTTTCTTTTGATCAGTGTTTTCTTGAAGGCAGGCCTGTTTTTACTACTCATAATTTTTTTCCTTGATATTTTTTGAAAAATTTTTTCTATGAACTACATATATCTTCCTATAAATATAATTTATATATTAAATTTTCAAAGAGGGTGAAGAGTTCTGCAATATAATGTTTTTCTTATAGATATTTGGCTATAGTTGATCAAAACTTTGACTTATTCAAAGGAATTATTTCTCCTTTTCTGCTTCAGTTTCTTTCTTCCTCTTGAACATAATTCTGTGTTTAGTATTCCAGTTAAATCCCTAAGAATGAAATTTCTTTAAACAAAAATGAAAGCAAAAGTCCAGGGCCAAGGACTTTAGTCTGGACATGTGAAATGTTCTGAGAGATTAATTCCTTATTCATGAAAGTTACCTGATTATGCACTCGAAGCACTGGAAATCCCTTTATGCAGACATGATTGTGTTTCTCCTCTGCTCCTTTCTTGACCTTAGATGTTCTCTAAACAGGAAAAGTGTCACAGATTCTTTTTGTTCTGTCTCTTTGCGCTCTCTAGTGGTTGTTTGTGGTTATTCTTCTTTTCAATTCTCCATCAGTTTTAATGAAAAGTCGATGACTATTGCAAAATGTGGTTCACCTGATTTCTTGCACTTGAAATGCATAAAGTTTCTTAAAGTATCTGATTCCTAAGTGCAGAATCACAGGGAAAAAATTTTGTCCTCTTATTCTGGTGAACAGTGATTTGGGAAAATGGGTCATGACTCAGCAATATAAATTCTTTTATTGCTGATTTTTCTTAAAGTGCTGGTGATTTATCAGAATTCCACATTTAATTATAAGTATGATTTGAGCTTATGTCTGGAAGGCCTAAGCAATATTATTCAGAGGACTTTGTACATGCTTGACAAGAAAGACTTAACTGGCTCAGCAGTTAAAATTCAGATGAAGGTCTTTGTCTTCTCTGGCACCTTCTTTGCCCCTACTCACACCCTACTATTAAGCTGAATTGGAAGTACTATGAACTTAAATATGAGAAGAGGGAACCAACCAGAAGATTATGTCACTATTTGACTCTCATGGAACTACACATTTCTGTCATTCTCAGGTTTACAGTATTTTATGAGTAAATGAGTTTCTGAAACAGCACTTTGAAAAATTAGTTTAGATTTGTATAGTTCTGTTCTTTAAAGAAGAAAAACTATCTGATTTCGTTTGCTCATTCTTATGGCAAATCTTAGAAAGTAAGCAACTTGAGCTGCCAGGATCAAACTGGCATCGTTCAGATCACCTATCATATGTCACCTATGATAGCCAACCTGTTGAACAAGTTGTCAGCTCTCATAACTTGAATCCAATTCCATAGATATTGGAGTACCTCTGAAAAAAACGTAACAGTAGTACTGTATAGTTAACTTCATACTACCTTTAGTTCATATGGAGACTAGAAAAACTTTGCCAAAATAACTTCAAATGAGTTGTGTGTGGTTGACTTGATTTCTGGTCTCCTGAGTCAGATAGGAAAGATAAGATGTTTGGATCCCTATTTCAGTAGTTTCCTTTCCAGAACACCTGGAATATAAATGCCAAGTAAATAAAGGGAATAGAATAAAAAAGAGAAGTGATATGTCCACGTGCAAGAAGAGCCACAAAAAAAAAATCTAGCCTGTGTGAGAACAGAGAATTAGGTTTGTTCAGTCAAAGGACAGAAGAAGAATATGATGTATGTTAACAGGGAAGGATGATCATCTCTTGTGTACTAAGAGTTCATTTCTAAGATTTTATTCAGTATGATTATAGAATACTTTTAATCAACATTCTTGTCAACGTATGAGAAACTAAGCATATGATAGACAAATTGTCTGCTTTTAATGACTTACACAGCTGAAGTATAAGGAGATTTTTAATTAATTAAAATCTTTTATTTTATTGTCTATATGATTTGCTACATATGACCTGAAATTTCCTTTGAATCCTTTTACCTCCACTTGAAGTTCAGTGAAATGTCACTGTATTTTCCTGAAACAATACATATCATACTGTTGTACAAGTAGCATCATTTCACTTGTAAATATGTATACAACTGTAACTGGTAAAATTTTGAAATATACTTTTATTAGTTATTTTTATTCCCTTCCTCTACAAAAACAACATTCAGTAAATGATTGGTTTTCAACTTTTATAGGTAAATTTTCAACAACAAAAAAAGTTTTTCCCCCTAAATTGGAGCCCATGCCATTCTCTTGTCATCTGTGAGAGATGATGTAGACCTTCTTTTAAAATATTTTTTTAGTTGTAGATGGAGACAATGTCTTTATTTATTTTTATGTGGTGCTGAGGATCAAACCCAGTACCTCACACATGCGAGGCAAGCGCTCTACCACTGAGCTACAACCCTAGCCCAAGACCATTTTTTAACCAGAATAAAAACATGGTATAAAGAAGAAATCCTAGGAGTTACTGCTATTGTTACAAGAAATGAAAACTAGTCTTTCTTGGAAATCTTTTTAACTTACACAAGACCAAAATGTACCATTAATAAGGAATTTATTGGAATATAAAAGGCAGAATTCTAGTGGAAGTATAGTGTTTGTCCACTATGCCTCCGTAGAATTGCTTAGGTCAACGCTTGATGACACTACTTTATTTTTGTTTTGTTTTGTTTAAACAGAAGGGTATCTAAAAACCAAAAGGCATTCTTTTATGTGGTCTTCCTTAAAAGGAAAATTCAGCTGGGCGCAGTGGCACACGCCTGTAATCCCAGCGGCTCTGGAGGCTGGGGCGAGAGGATCATGAATTCAAAGCTAGCAAAAGCGCCTCAGCAAAAGCAAGGCGCTAAGCAACTCTGTGAGTCCCTGTCTCTAAATAAAGTAAAAAATAGGGCTGGGGATGTGGCCCAGTGGTCAAGTGCCCCTGAGTTCAATCCCCAGTACCCTTCTCCCCCCAACAAGGAAAATCCAACCAATTATTTACAGGTTTTTCTCAGTGGCACATCTTAACCATGAATAAACTTCAAAATGTATTTAATAATGAAATTTTAATTAATGCAATAGTGACCTTAAAGGGTGTGGTGATTTCATTGCTCTGACGTGGCAGTGATTTTTTTTAAAGCTTTCCAGTAGGTTTGTCCCAGTGTCAGAAATTATAAACCTATTTTCATTTTACTTAAAGGTAGACTTTTTTTTTCTGTTTTTTTTTCTGTTTTTCTCCTGTGCTACAGGAGAATAGGACCTTTTAAGGCTGTTTGGGTTTAGTCTCGATGTTGTTTATGTTCCATTTTCTCTGATAGCCTGAAAAAAGACATTTAAAAATTTTAAAACCCAATCACAATATATAAAGAACTCCTACACGTTAGTGAGATAAAAGGAAGACTGGAGGGGCTGGGGCTGTAGCACAGTGGTAGAGCGCTTGCCTAGCATGCGTGAGGCACTGGGTTCGATCCTCAGCACCACGTATAAGTAATAAATGAATAAAATAAAGGTCCATCAATATCTAAAAAAAATATTTTAAAAAAAAGGAAGACTGGAATGTCCATTTCACAAAAGAGGCAATCCAAATGGCCATTCTGTCTATGAAAAGGTGTTCAGGCATTTGTTGGTCATCAGAGAAATACAAATTTAAACCCAATAGGGTTATACCCCCACCAGAATGTCTAAAATGAGAAAAACAGAAAATATCAACTATTGCCAAGGGTCTAGAACAACAACAAAATTTCACATACTGTTGTTAGGAGTGTAGATTTGTGCTTTTACTTTGGAGAACTACTTGATAGTTTCAAATAAAGCTGAGCAGTGTTCTCTCATAATGGTTCCTCTCCCATTTATGTACCCAACAAAAGTACATGCATAAGTTTATTGAAAGACCTGTACAATAAATGCTTACAATAATGCTGTTTATAACAGTTAAAATCAAAAACTACCCAAACTTATCAGCAGTAGAATGGATAAATTGTGGTTTGCTTCCACAGTGGAGTTCTGTATATCAATCAAAAAGAACAACTACTGCTTGGTACAACATAGTGGATAAATGATGGTAGACAAAATAGTGATTATCTTTAAAGAATGTACAGAGGAAGCTTCAGGATGTGGTAATGTTTTTGTTGTTGTTGTTTTAATCCAAATGCTAGTTACCTGTATAAATTCCATTTGTGCAAATGTATTGATCTATGTACTTGTTATATGTACACTTCTCTGAATATATGTTATACTCTATTAGAAAGTTCAGGAAGAATGTTGCTAAAACAAACAAAAGAAGAAAATACACACACACAAACTCTTGGCAAGCTTCTAGGTTGATGGTCTAATGTTGTTTGAAAGTCTTTTTTCTTTGTGCAGGAGGTGAAGAGTAACATCAGGTTTATTCTTATATCGAAATTGTACTACGTGTGCATGTGCGTGCATGCGTGCACGCACACAAAATCAGGGATCATTTAAGAAGTTAAGTGGGAAAAGTATCGGAAAGGCCAGGCCTATACATGTATCCTCAAAACAAAATTGCATTATATGAATATAATAACACTTCAGCACTAGACTTTATTTGCTCTGAGCTTACTGAATAAAACACTAGTCCTCATCTAGCATACCTTCATATAAAAACATTTTATAGTAGTAATATACAGTATATGTATCTTTGTGTATACAAAGATATGCATGTCCTTACACAGAACACATTAATTTTACATATAGTTACTAATGAATTAATGTTATAAATTTAATGAGCTTTTTATTTTATTGGCTTTAATAGCATTTTTCTTTAAATATATATTTCTAAGCTTTTAAAGGATATGATTCCTTGTTATATTGAAAGAGAAATAAGATTTAAAAACAACTTTTTCCATCTCAACAAAATGTGAACGTATCCAACACAACAAAGGGAAGATGCTTAATAAATGATAATTTTCTTCTTTTTCTTTGCAGAAAAAGAAATACAATGTACTCTTGAGGTCACCCTTCTTTTTTCAGATTAACCTTAGCTACCCTCTCTATTCTTGTTTTAAACTACCGAAATGCATTTATTTTGTGTGTGTTTAGTTTTTTAAAATGGAAGGATATAGTTTAAGTCTGTTTCTGAATTTATCTATAGGAATCTTCTCCACTAGTTCCTTTTATATCTCACCTGTTTTTACTCACACTCAGTGTTTTTGTGTTAGCATACTACATTAATTTTATATTGCTATACAATCAGTGACTACAAGTTTAGTAAGTTAAAATAGTCTCCATTTGTTATTTCACAAATCAGAAAACTAGGCACAGTACAGCTGAGATTCTCTACCTGGGATTACAAAGCCAAAAACCAAGGAGTAGGTGGTCTATGTTCTCATCTAGAGTCCTCATTCAAGCTTCTTCAGGCTGTCAACACAATTCGTTTCCTTGAGGTTGTAGGATGGAGATTCCTTGTTTTTTACTAGTTGTTGGCTGGGGTTACTTTTAGCTCCTAAAGGCCACTTTAAGTCCCATTCCCATGACTCTTCTCACAACATAGCAGCTTGCTTCTTCCAAGCCAGCAAGAGAATCTTACTCTTGTCAGCTGTGATGGAATTTGCTTTAACACACCACTAATCATGATAGTGACTATAGTATCATCTTTACCAGGTAATGTGAACTAGTCAATAGAGTGGTTATTCCATCATATAACAGGCTACAGGCCCTGCCTACACTCAAGGATAGGGAATTATACAAGAGTGTGAGTACACATACCCATGCCATATACACAAAGCCTTGGTACATGAGTCTTAATTGTGTTTCTTTGCCCTTTCCCTTCACAATTGAATACAGACTATTCACTGAAGCTATGACAGTCTAATTCTAGTAGAGTTGGCAATTCTCATCTTTGTTTCAATTAAACTAATATTGGTTTGATAAGACCCATGCTGCTTTTCTGTGGTATCAGCATTTTCATTTTCAATCTTCTACCTGTTTTTAATAAAACAATGGAAAGCAATGGAGTATTTCATTGTATAAACATTGATGAATGGATCCTGATACCAAATAATTGTTAAGCATGTGGCCCCGTATGATATTTGTCATCAACTGATGGATGATAGTTCTAAATTAAAAGAAAAAGTACTGTACTAAAAGTTTAAGACATCTGTTCTCAAATTATTTTGCTACTAAAGAATGATCTGTATTTTAAGGTGTTTTCTAGGCCTGTAATAGTGATGTATTTCCTTACCAACATGACAGTTTTCTGCCTGTTTTCAATACTGCCTCTCAATTATATACCTTTCCACATACCTGTCATTTAACACTTCATAGTTCCTGACTAGTTTATGCTACTCTTCTTCCTTAAATTTTTATTTTTATTTATTTTGTTTTGTTACATTACAAACTAATCATAACCAAATTACTCTTTGAAATCGAATGTTATGCCTGGTATGTCACCATACTATATGGTTAACTATAGAAATAGCTACTGGTTAAGCATACCTTGTTCAAAATGCCTGAGTTCAGAAGTGTTCTAGATTTCATATTTTTTTCAAAATTTGGAATATCTGCATGTACATAATGAGGTCTCTTGGGGATGAAACCCAAGTCTAAACATGAAATTCATTTATGTTTTATGTATATATCATATCCACATAGCCTAAAGGTAATTTTATTGCACTTGCATTTTGACAGGGATTCATTGCATGAGTTTAGATGTGGGACTCTCCACTTTTGTTATTACAGATGTTCAAAAAGGCCCAGATATTGGAGCATTTCAATTTTGGATTTTTTAATTAGAGAAGCTCAATCTGTCTTAACAGAAGCATATATAACTTTAAATTCTAGGAAGCATATCTCACAAACATTGGGAAAAATAGAAATGCAGACAGAGAATTCTTAGTTAAAAAAAATCCATATAAATAAAGGTAGAAAGACTGAGCCATATGCTTATATTCAAGTGTTGCTCTAAGGGTTGCAGTATGTACTTCTTATTTAAGCAGCTACTGGGTACTGTATTAAATACATGTATACTTTAGCCTTAAACATTGAATAAATGTTAGATAATATTCTATTTTAGTTTGCAGTTGTTATTTGAGTATGTTATTCTTTTATGTGTGTTATGATTTAAAATGTTTGAAGCTTTTTGGTGACAGTCTTGAAAATAACATTGTGAAGAAAAAGACACTGAAGAACAGAAATGTGAAACATATGAAAATAGTCATCAGCTATTTTGCCTATCCATTAAGTGGTGCTATATAGATCCTTAGTTAAATAGAAGAAAATCATTGGTTTTAGGTTCTAAAACGTAGTATCTTCAGATCTTCTTCTTTGTGGGACATCATAAATAAATTCTTATTTTTCTTGAAGTCATATAAATCCTATTTGAAAGTCAAAGAAATTAACTGAATAATTCTTCAAGTTTCTTGCTACCCTAATATATGTTTTTTATCTATTATACTTTTTATGTAAGTCTATTTTAAATAAAATCTTTTTAAAAAATATTTATTTTTTAGTTGTAGGTGGACAGAATATCTTTATTTTATTTTTATGTGGTGCTAAGAATCGAACCCAGTGCCTCATGCATGCTAGGCGAGCACGCCACCTACCACTGCGCCATAATCCCAGCCCCTTAAATAAAATCTTAATCAAAACTAATAATAGTACTTCTAACAGATTCAAACCAAATACAGATATAAAAGCTTTCCCCCCCACTCTAGTAATTCTACTACTGTATTTCACCACATAATCACCACAGATTTTATGCCAAAATTTATTATTAAACTGTCTTTGGTGCCAGATTAGGATGCACAGAAACTTGTGAATATGTGGTAATACAATGGTAACAGTTATTTGGTGAAATATATTTTCTGCATATTTCATCACAGTTAACTATTCATATTTATCCTTCCAGACTCTGTATGTATATGTGTTTTTGAATGCAAATAATACATGAGCACAGAAGTTTTTCCGTGTTTAGTTTCCAACAGAATTGTGGTTCAACTTGCATTGAACCACAGTATGCTCACTTAAGAGCAAACTGTAGGCTGTCTCTAGTGGTAGTGGTTAGGTTTCTGAGTACTCCTTCCTGCTGAAAAACAACTTTAAAGGAGGATAAGATTTGGTGTTAGGGGGTGAATACTAGAGAATGAACCCAGGACCTTACATTTGATAGGCAAGCACACCACCACTGAACAACTTCCCCTGCCCTCCTTATTTGTTTGTTTATTTTGCCGCATGGGGGATTAAACCCAGTGGTGCTCTTCCATGGAGCTATATCCCTAGACCTTTTAAATTTTTAAAAAATTTTTGAGACAGAGTCTTGCTAAGTTGCCCAGGCTAGACTCAAACTTGTGGTCTTCCTGCTTCAGCCTCCCAAGTAGCTGGGATTACTAGTGTATACCACCATGCCCAGCAAGAATTTTTTTAAACAAAATATTTCTTAAAAGCATCAAATAGACAGTTTCTAGATCCATAGCTCAATAATGGAAATTAGAAAATGTTTTCAAATGAATGATAATGAAAATATATATCAAATTTTTATGATTTAGCTAGAACAGAACTTAAAATGGAACATTTTAGCCTTGAATGCATGTTAGAAAAGACAAAAGGCTGAAAATTAGTATTCAAGAATTTTTACCAAGAAGTTATAAATACAATACTGTAATAGAGAAAGTAGAGGGAAAATATAAGGATAAGAATAGGAATTAATGGCCAGGCATGTTGGTGCACATCTGTAATCCCAGCAGCCCAGAAGACTGAAGCATAAGGATTGTAAATTCGAGGCCAGCCTGAGCAATTTAGCAAGGCCCTAAGCATCTTAATGAGACCCTTTCTCTAAATAAAATATAAAAAGGGCTGGGGATGTGGCTCAGTGGTTAACTGCCCTTGGGTTCAGTCCCTAGTACCAAACCACCCTCCTCAAAACAAAACAAAACAAAACAAAGAAAGGAATTAGTGAAATAAATCAAATATACAGTAAAGAAGATCAATAAAACTGGAGTTGATTATTTAAAAAAATATAAAACAACAAACCTCCTACTTCATGGTGAAAAGCTTTCCCTTCCAGATGAGGATCGAGGCCAGGATATACTTACTACACCAGCTTAGGTCATACTATATTGGAGGTCCCAGTCAGTACTGTAAAGCAAGAAAATGTATAAGGATTAGAAAGAGAATTTTTTCATATTTTCATTTGTGATGTGATGTTTAAAAAAAATCTTTTGAAATCTTTACACATGCTGAGTTTAGCAAAGTTGCTAGATTTAAGTCCACAAATAAAAACCAATTGCATTTTGATATATCAAGAATAAACTCAAGGGCTGGGGTTGTGGCTCAGTGGTAGAGCACTTGCCTTGTGCATGTGAGACACTGGGTTCGATTCTCAGCACCACATAAAATAAGTAAATATAAAGGTATTGTATTCATGTACAACTAAAAAATATATTTTTTTAAAAAAGAATAAACTCAAAGTAAAATTTTAAGAGATACTATTTATAGTAATAAAATGTCAATACCTAGGAATAAATTCTTTAAAAAGGGTATGCAAAGCATCTAAAAAATTTATTATAAAGCTGTATTAAAAGAAACTAAGTAATAATCGAAACTAGAGATATATCTTGTTCCTATAATTGGAAGATTGGTTTCTGGGTGTTAATTTTCTTTCAAATTTCTCTACAGAGTCAGTATATTCCCAGTACAAAACTCAGGGTCTTTCAAATGAAGAGAATGAAATTAGAGAATTTTCCAAATGAAGTATAAAATTTATATCTCTGAGCAATGGAGTGAAAATGGCCAAACACTATTGAAGAAACATATTGGAAGGACTTGCTCTATCAGCTATTAGCACTTTTTACAGAGCTGTAATAATTGAGACATCATGGTACTGGTTAGAAATAAACCGGTGGAATAAAATTAAAAATCTGGAAGTAGGCCTGTGGAAATACACATTTTATTTAGAAAAAAATTGACACTGCAGAGTGGTGGGAAAATTATAATTTTTTTAAAAAAAATAAATGATACTGGCTCAACTGAGTATCCATATGAAAAAATAAAATGGAAATGGATCCCTTTGCATTTTACATAAAATCAGTTCTATGTACATTATAAACCTAAATGTAAAAGATAAAGTAATAACACTTTTAGAATATGTCATAACATCTTACAATCTTAACATAAAGAAATAATTATGAAACCAAATCAAAAGGCACTAATTGTAAAGAAAAGTGGTGATTCATTTTACTGTATTAATATTAATAACTTCTGTTCACCAAGACACCACTCACTGAAATAGCAAAAAGGCAAGCTTCATAAACCCACAAGAAAACTGTATTAGAATATATCAACATTCTGAAAAATCAGCAAGAAAGGTAAAGCCCAGTAGAAAAATGGGCAAAGGCATAATAGACATTTCACAACAGAAGAGAACGAAGCACTCAGCCTGCTCAAGGAGTCCCAGGTTGAGACTAAATCAAGACACCATCACCCAGCTTCCAGATCCGCTAGAATTTAAAATCTGATAAAACAAGGGAACTCTTATATATTGCTAGTGGGAATAAAAATACATACAGTTACTTTGGAAAACACTTTGGCATTATGTAATAAAAATAGTGCTAACTCAACATAAATAAAATGCTTATGTACATAAGAATATATGTACAGTAATAAACAAGTGTCCAGAAAGCACCAAACTGGATACCACCTAGGGAAAAAAGTTGTAAAATAGTTTCTTGTTTTTTAAAAAAGTGAGATGACCATGTAATGGAAGACAACAATGGAAATGGACAAACTAGTGACAGACGACACCATTGATAAGCCTTAGAAACATAATGTTGAGTAAAATGAACCAAATGCAAAAGTACATGATGTAGCTGGTGTGCTGGCACATGACTTGAGAGTCTGAGGCAGGAGGATTGTGAGTTTGAGACCAGCCTCAGCAAATTAGTGAGGTCCTAAGCAACTTAGCAATACCCCGTCTCAAAATAATAAATAAATAGATAGATTAGATAGATAAATAAATAAATGGGGGCTGGGTATATCGCTCAGTAATCGAGCACCCCTTGGTTCAATCCCTAGTGCCCCCCCCCCCAAAATACCATTTCTGTAAAATTCAGGAAAAGAGAAAAGAAAGCCTTATATTGAGGGATAAAATTGTGAGTGTAAAACTGTAAATAGAAGCATGGAATGCCTACTTAAGAAGTCTTTAGGAGCTGGGCACAGTGGCCCATGCCTGCAATCCCAGCGGCTTGGGAGGCAGAGGCAGGTGGATCACAAATTCAAAGCCAGCCTCAGCAATTTAGTGAGGCATTTAGCAACTCAGCAAGACCCTGTCTCTAAATAAAATATTAAAAAGGGCTGGGGATGTGGCTCAGTGGTTAAGCACCCCTGGGTGCCATTCTCAGTACCAAAAAAAAGAAGTAGTCTTTAGGATAGTGGTTATCTATTTGGCTGTAGGAATTGAAATCAGGATGAGTACTTGGGCACTTATTTGTTGCAGACAATGTTCTAAATCTTGCAGTAAGGGTATTATAGTTACCATTAAACACTATGTTTTATGTAGTTCTATGTAGGGTATGATTTCACAATAAAACAAGAAGACATCTTTTCATTTTACTACATGTATACCTTAGACCCTTAAAAGTGGCATATTATTCTCTTAGAGATGTGTCTCTCTCCCTACTTTTGGATACTTGGAGTGTTTTTGATTTTTGCCATTACCAACTTTGTGTCAGGCATCTTTGTACAAATGTCTATGTTCATTTGCTTTTTGCTGGTATTTCTATAGGATTGGTTCTAGAAACAGAATCGAAAGATAATTGGTTTCATGTTTTGATAGATGCTGTTAAATATCTTACAGATTTGTTCAAGGTGTTTTGCTATTGTTTAATCTGTCTTTTGAATTGCAATTTCTAGCTTTTATATCATGCTTAGGAAAGCCCTAAGTTTAGATCTTTTTCTGAAATCTGCTTTGGGTCGTGTGAAATAAGATTTCTTTCAGCAGTACAGCCAGTTATCTCAACACTCTTTATTGAATAGTCTGTTATTCCCACACTGATTTGAAAGGTATCTTTCATTATCATCCTTTTCTGATTCATAGATCTATTATATTCCTTTGTAAGAATACACAGTATTTTAAAAATAATAGATTTTATTTTTTTTAAATATTTATTTTTTAGTTGTAGGTGGACAGAATATCTTTATTTTACTTTTATGTGGTGCTGAGGATCAAACCCAGTGCCTCCCACATGCTAGGCGAGCACGCTACCACTGTGCCATAACCGCAGCCCCCCCTTTTTTTTTTTAAATAATAGATTTTAATATCTTTCTCTTAGGTAGCAAATTATATCTTCCTTTCAAAATGTTTGGCTTTTTATTCTTGTTATTTATTTTTACAAAGAACTGTAATATCAATCTCTCCCAACCCCATGGCCCAAAAAAGAAAAATATACGTTGACATTTCATTGGAACATTGAATGACATTTCATTACAGTGAATGTGTAGCGTATTTGAGAGAGAACTAACTTTCACACATTGCTAAGTTTTAGTCATTTCTCCGTTTATATGGAGAGAGCAATATATATATTCTTTGGGAACTTTTTAATTCAAACATTATGTTACTAATATCTTTTTATATTGTTGCTATAGTTCATCTGTTTGACTATTGTATTATTTTCATATTGTTGAATATCCCAATGTAGAGATAGAGTGGGGTCTTATAGGGCTAGTATTGGGATTCAATCTCTTATTAAGGGGTGTGCTTGGTTTGGTTTGCTATTGATATCTGTGCTACTGTGAACATTACTGTATACTTTTTTTTTTATTCTTTACCAGAGCTTCCTCTTTGGTATATAGCTAGGAGTAGAATTTTTGGGCTTTAGGGTGTGTAAATGTCCAACTTTAGCAAATATTGCCAAACTATTTCCAACTCGCAATATAAACAAAATCCTGAGGATCCACATTCTGCCTAATACTTGGTATTGCCACATTTTTAGTTTATTGTCATGGAATGAGGATAAGATGGTTGGTTTGCATATCCTGATTACCAGGGATACTGAACATTTTCTCCTCAGTCCGTAGTGATACATGTTAATACTTTTGTGAAATTCTTTTTTAATATATTTCTTGCTCACTATTCAATTGAGTTTTCTCTTTCTATTAATATGTAAGAATTCTTTATATGTTGTTCACAGTAAGCCTTTAGCAGTTGTATGCATTATAGGTATCTTCTTCTGACTTACAACTAGCCATCTCACTTTTGGTTTTTAAATTCTTAAGATGAACAAACATTTATAATCTTAATATTGCAAACCTACCCATCTTTTAATTTATAGTCAACACTTCTTGTTTCTTGTTTAAAAAAATTATTTCCTTCCCCCAAGGTCTCAAGATATTTCCACTAGGAGTTTTCAGTTTTTATTCTTAATATTTAAGTTCTAATTCACCAGGAGTTGGTTTTTATACTTTTGAACTTTTCTCATATTAATAACTTTTTCCTGGAACATTTATTGAACAGTCCTTTTTTTCTTCCATTGATCTAACAGCACCCACTCTGTCATACATAATGTCATAGTTTTCTGTACATGTCTTAAATTGTTTGTAATTAAGCTCATCTCTAGTTTTTAGTTTTTATTACTTCCTTGAATGGGATCCTTTCTCCCATTAATTTTTTTTCTAATTGGAAATTGTTGTTTATCAGGAAACCCTTAATTTCTGTGTATTTATTTTTATTCTAATCATTTTACATAACCTTTTATTGTTAGTTTTTTGGTTAATTCTCTTGTCCTCCTCTGTCATCCCCATCTAGGGGTACATCTTATTTTCTGTAAATAATTATCATTTGTTTCTTTTTTTTCTAATACCTATATCCCTTATTCCTTGTCTTATTGCATTGGATAAGACTTCCTACCAGTAATGGTAAACTGACATGCTATTGAAGAGTAGTGGTGATTTTGGATATCTTTGTTACTCATAATTTTAACAAAGATGTTTTGGAGGTTTTGTTTTGTTTTGTATCTGTATATAATATTGCTATTTGGTTTGTCATCTATATCCTTCATTAAGATAAAGTTTTCATCTATTCTAATATTCTAAGTTTTTTTATCAGAAAAGGTACTGGAGGGCTAAGGTTATGGCTCAGTGATAGAGCGCTTGCCTTGCATGTGTGAGGCCCTGGGTTCAATCCTCAGCACCACACAAAAATAAATAAATAAAACAAAGATATCATGTCCATCTCCAACTAAAAAATATATTTTTTTAAAAAAAGGTACTAGATGTTTTCAGTTGCCTTTCCAGCATCTACTGATACTGTCATTTGTTTTTTTTTAATTTGTTAATACAGTGTCATTATAATATTGTATTAAGAAGGTTATTCATTTTCCCCAAGTCACAGATGTAAAGCCAAGAAAAATAAATCCAGTAGCTCATTGATAGTATAAATCTGTCCTACAAAATATTCTCGTAAAGCCTTAAAATTTTTAAGAGTTTTCTTATCCAGCATTCTGACCTTATACTTATCCTTTTATTTTATCTACTTTCATTTTTTAAAAATATCACTAAGGAATTCCCCTGGAGATTTAAATTTTTATTATTCATTAATTATCTGCATAAAATCCCAGGCTTTCTCTTCATGCTGACTAAATGCATTACTGCAGATATATGAGAACACGTTTAAAGAAAGCAAGACAGCAAGTTATTGTCATAGATTGTATGCCATTGTTAAATGACAGTGTCTTCAGGCGAACTATGACTAATTGTGTTATAAATGACTCTGCAGATCTTTGGTAAACCTTTGGGGTCATCATTGAATTAAGTTCTCTTCTCATTCTTGTTTGTGGCAGCCTCTATTTCTGCAAACCTTAAGATCTTTGTACCATATGAGACCTTAAGAAAAGATCCATGGGAAAAAGAGATTTGTGCTTGCGATTTGTGTTTTTGTTTTTAAGCTGGACTCCTAAACTGTGTAAGCTTTAGGCCCCGCAACACCTCTAGGTGTGAGGGATGGAGGTGGGGTGTGAGGTGTTTTTATTTTCCTGAACTCTCGCTTTCAGTTGTGCCCATCACTACTAGGAAGCCGATCTCTAATAACGCAATGGGAAGCCAATAATTTTTTTATTTTCCATAATTAAGCAATTCATTTCATCTACTTCAATTTAAAACTCTATCTCATTCTATTTAACTTCACCACCACCCCACCGCTGGAGATACCCATGCAGTTCTTTCATTCCTTCTGCTCCTGCCCCTCCCTTTTCTGGTTCTAATTCTGTGGCATTGGAGCAAGAAGATTGAATTGGAGAGAAGATACAGAAATCTTTGCTTAGCTGGACATGGAATTACAAGCCTTTGTTGGGTATTGCTGCTTCTCTAATACTGACTGACCACAGATATAACTGCCTGCCTCTGTGTGTGTTTCAGTGTTGGTTCTCTTATAGGTTGAGGGTTGTGAACTCTTTAGAAGAGGCCCTTATAGAGTTTATCCACTGTACACCTCTTAGCTCAGGTGTCTGCTTAACTCATAAGAATCTACTACATCTTTTCTTTATACCTTTACTCTTCCAGACAGCAAGGATGCAGAGTATTCCACTGCTGTTTGGTCAGTGTTTTATTTTTGTAGGGCTGATATAACAAAGAACCACTGACTAAGCAACTTACACAGTAGAAATGTATTATCTCACAGCTCTTGGAGGCTGAGAATCCTGAAATCAAGGTGTCAGCAGGTTTGCTTCCTTCTGAGGACTGTAGATTGAGTACATTGTATGTCTCTCTCCTTGATTCTGGTAGTTTGCTGGCAACTTTTAATGTCCCTTGACTTGTAGAAGCATCACTCCAACCTCTGCTTTCATGTTCAAATGGAGTTCTCCCTATGTGTGCATCTGTGCCCTCATTTACCATTTCTGTAAGGATGACAGCCATATTGGATTACGATTCATTATAATGACATCATCTTAACTAATTATATCTACAGTAGCCCTACTTTTACTTAAGGTACATCCTGCAGTAGTGGAGATTGGCACTTCAACATATGAAGTTCTAGGATACACAATTCAACCCGTAACACTCAGATTTCCCCTACACTATCCTGCCTTTCTCCAGCAGATCTACTACCTTGGCTTTCTAACCTAGAATGAATTATTAATTAGATATAACCAGTCTTTGCAAGTGAGTCTCTTGGTATGTCTTTAATTGATTGTGGGAGAGGTAGGTGGGGAGTACTTCCATCTAGACCAGCAACTAATATTTTGAAAGTTGATCTTCAAGTCCTTATTCTCAGCATATAAAGACTGAAGAGTTTTAGGTAGAATAAAGAGGCCAGCTCTTAATAAGCCCTGAGGAGACGGTATCTGTCTCCAGTTATCTTCTGCTTTCTTTGATATGTGGGGATACTTAATCTACTTTGAGTTTATTTAAAACTTGAGGGCAAATGGGTAATGTCCTACTCAACTTTTTTCTTTTTTCTTTTTTTTGGAAGGGAAAGAACACAAAGAGTCATGCAGGTCAGTGTACAAACCAAGTAGGGAGTAGGTTATTCACACAATTATGAATCACAATTCCTTTAAATAACAGAGTATACCCTTATCTTTCTTTTATCCTGCCCTTACATGTTATACCTGTACTGTTAAAAAAGAAAAGGCACTCTTCCCCTCCCCCACAGTACTGGGGATTGAATCAAGGCAAGCACTCTAGCACTGAGCTACATCCCCAGGCCTTTTTTAAATTTTATTTTGACATAGTGTCTCCCTAATTTGTTGAGGCTGTCCTTGAATTTGCAGTCCTCCTGCCACCACCTCCTGAGTTGTTGGGATTATATTCATATACTGCCATACTCGACTAAAACAGTCTTGAGGAAGGATCAGTTTAGTTTGACTGAGAAAGACCTTAAAGATACTTTCTCTTTAAATCTGGATAGCTAAATCTGACTAAAGTTAATAGAGCTGAGGACATCCCTCAGTAAATATAGTGGCTTAAAATTACTTTGTCCTAATATAGGTATTCAGAAAATAATACCAGCATATTTAACTGCTTCAGTGGATGTTCAACAGCTGGGTTGCTTATCCTGCTTCTGTGAAAGTGTAAAATTAATATGGACCTGAGATGGCAAATCTGTTTCAGTGTGTATGCTGACTCTGACAGCTCAGTAGTAACTGACAGAAGACCATGTTGTGTTTAGAATTCTAAGGGCATTCTCTGGTTCTGAAAGAAAAAGTACTGTCATCATTTTAGTGTTTAACTATCTGCAGAGGCCATTTAAGTGTGCCTCATATTTGGTCTTTCTAAAATAGATCCATGCTAGGGTAGTGTGGCAGCAGTCCATCCATTATGGGTGGGAATAAACTGTAAAGCCTTTATTTCTTTAATTTTTATCCAAAACAAGAAAAAATATGCTTCAGTAATATTTGCTACATAGATTTAGAGCCCATGTATATCCCTTATAAATAAACATGCATAAACCATAGGCATGACTATTTTATTGATTATGAGTACATTGTCAAGCATAGATCACAAACTTCCTGAGAATGTGTTTTTCTTATTCATCCTATTTCGCAAATATTATGTGTTCCATTGTTGTGTGAACAAATTTCCCAGGAAGATAGGACTAATGTAGTTCTGTATAATGTTCTGCCATTTAAACTCATTTAAGATCAAATAGAGCATGTTTTACATATTGATTGATGCACCTGTTTTATTATAATTCTTTCTTGTACTAAAGCCCAGTTTGCAACAGATTCAAATATTAACCCTAAGGAAATTAAATTATTGATTTGGAATTTGTTTTTTCAATCAAGGATGTTTTCTGCACACAGTATGGTGTGTAACAATTCAGGTGATAAATATAGTGAATTTTTTGATGGTTGTAGTTTTTAATGTAAAAAATGTAAATGTAAAAACACATGATTTTCTTATTTGAGTTTCAAAACATTTTAATACTGTATACACTCTTCATAACTATTAGTAGCTACTAGCCTTTTTTGTTGTATATATATATATGTACATATATATATGATCTACATGATGTTTGAACATATATTCATACATATACATATAGTTATATTACTTTTTCTCCCTTTCTTTTTTTGTTTTTCTTTTGTTTGTTGGTTTTTTGGTAGTAAAAGTGCCTAAATCTTGTCTCTAGGGAAGTTTTCAGTATATGATTGTATCAGTCAGAGTTCTCTAGAGGAACAGAATCAATAGGATGTATAATTATAAAAAAGGGATTTATTATGTTGGCTTACCTGACCAGAAGCTGGATAGTCCACAATGGCCATCTGTAGGCTGGAGAGCTGGAAGAACCAGAAGCTGCATAGTCCAAGAGGCTGATGCCCCAGAACAAGAGAGATCAATGGTGCTACCCTAGTCTGAGACTGAAGGCTTCTGGAAGCTCCCTGGAGAATCACTGGCAGAGTCCGCTTTGGATGAGTGAAGAAGTGAGAGTCTGATATCCTCAGACAATGGCAGCAGCAATCAAGAACCCATTCAAGAAGAATCGAGTTTGCATCTGCGGCTGCTTCCTTGTTCTTCCAACTTTTATTCCATCCAAACTATCATCCTATTGGACAGTACTGCCCACACTTAAGGAGTATTTCCACTTCAGTTGGCTATCCCACATGCCAGTCATTCCTAGACACACCCTCATTGACACACCTAGAAGCCGTTTAATCATCGGCATCTCTTAATCCAATCAATTTTACAGTTCAAATTGCCCATTACAATGATACAAATGTTAACTATGGTCTTCATGTTATATGTTAGATCTCTATATTTACTCACCCTACTTAATTGAGTAATATTTGACCTATATCTTCCCATTTCTCCTACCCCTAATAACCACTTTTCTGCTCAAGTTATATATTCATTATTTTGTTTTGAGGATTTTGAGGGTGTTTTTTTAGATTCCCTATGTGTTTAGGTTAGTGTCCTCCAGGTTCATCCATGTTGTCACAAGTGACAGGATCTCCCTTTTTCAAAGCTGAATAATATTTGGTGTGTGTGTGTGTGTGTGTGTCACAGTTTCTTTATTCATAGTGTCTTTTGAAGAATGAATGTATAAAGAAACTGTGATACAAAAATTCTATATCTTGGCTATTGTGAATAATGCTGCAATAATTCTATATCTTGGCTATTGTGAATAATGCTGCAATAAACATGGGAATGCAAATATCTTTGTAAGGTGGTGTTTATATTTCCTTTGACTAGATATTCAGAAGAGGGATTACTGGGTTACATGGTAGTTTTATTTGGTTTCTTTAGGAACCTTTCTGCTGTTTTCCACAGCAGCTACACCAGCAGCTACACTACATTCCCACCAACAGTGTACAAGGGTTTTCTTTTCTCTACACCCAACAGTGCTTGCTACCTTGTCTTTTTGATAAACAACATAATGAGGTGATGTCTCATTATAATGTTTATTTACATTTCCCTAATAATTAGAGCCATTGAGGTTGTTTCATATACTTGTTTCCCATTTTTGTTTCTTTTGAGAAATGTCCATTCAGGTCCTTTGCCCATTTTTAATCATATTATTCAGTCATCTACTGTTAGAGTTATATGATTATATTGCATATTAAACCCTCATTGGATATTTTGTTTACAAATATTTTCTCCCAATCTGTAGGCTGACTTTTTGTTTTGTGAAGTATTTCCTTTGTTGTGTCTATTATGTCTGATTAGCACCACCTGTCCGAATTAGATTTTCTTTTACCACCACCAAACATTGTATTTTCCCCTTTAAACATGCTGTGTTTCTTTAGTTTCAAGACATCACTGAAAATGATGGCTAAAAAATTGACATCATTTCTGTTGTAAAATTAGCAGTGGAAGATTTGTCAGACAGCATCAAACAGCCTCAATAAATGTTTTAAGCATCAAATAACCTAGACAAATACCCGATCGGGTATGAAAAAATATATTTATTCATTCATGTAGCGAATATTAAACACTTAACTACATACCAAGCATTTCACTAATGGTCAATGTACGTGTTTTGTTAAGATGTACTTATGAAAAACAATCATACTTCAAAACCTTTTATTGGTGGAAAGGAAAAAAAAAACAAATGTCTATACACTCTAAAATTCAAGCTGATCTTTTTATCCATTCACATTAGAAATTATGAAGTTTGGCTTCCTGATTTTTGCATTTGACCCTTTGGATTTTTTTTACAGTTTTCTCAACTTTGCTATAGTCTATGATCAAGTAAAACAGTTTTTGTTCCCACTTAGTAGCTGGTCAGCTCATTCTTCATAGCTCACCCAAAATATCTAAAAATTCTTTAAACAGAAACTCTAATATGGAAATTGGTTTAGAGTATTAGTGGTAGAATAGGAATATCTATCTCCCCATACCTGCCACCCTTTATGATTTTGCCACTTCTCTTAAGTCTGAAGTTTGCTTAAACCTTAGTTTTTTCCATTTATAAAATGGGGAAAATATGTATAACCTCATAGGCTGTTATGAGGAGTAATGAGGTTAAACATGTAAAGCACTTCATGTACTGCTTAGTACACTGTAAATATGCAACACATTTGATTTATTAATATTATTGATACAAGTATTCAAATTATTGCTGGGCCTAGAAATAGAGGAGATATTATCCTAGTGATTTTCAGTCTACTTAGAGAATCATTATCATCTTAGGTGTGTGATATTTATCTATCATCTACCCACTCAATAAATATTAGGTAGCTGCTATTTGCTTGATAATTGTTAGGGGTTAAATGATGGAGTTCAAGAATTGTATACCTTTGAGTAAAATTAATTGTAAAGTTTAACTATTTTAGTGGAAAATTA
Source organism: Xerus rutilus (assembly GCA_028644305.1). Classification (NCBI taxonomy): domain Eukaryota; kingdom Metazoa; phylum Chordata; class Mammalia; order Rodentia; family Sciuridae; genus Xerus; species Xerus rutilus. The sequence continues at coordinate 80,721,316 of CM053410.1, read as the reverse complement.
AAAATAGTTATAAATTAGCTATTTTCTATGTCTTTTTGAAGAAGAGTTATCTGTTCATTAACTGTAGCTTTCTTTCTTCCTAAATCCAAGCAAGTGACATGTCACCTTAGCTTCACTGCTTTTATCCAGTTATATAAAGGTGACATGTTGGGCAAGTGAAAACAATGTGAGAGAACAGTCACTGATAAATAATGTATGTAAGTGGCTTGAGGTTTATATATATTCAAGTGCTATTTAAAGTGTTAAACTGTAGATTTCAGAGGATTTAACTTGATTGCTATTAGAATATAAAATATGTCCTCATCAAAATATTTTAAAAATTATAGTTTGACATTTACTTTAAGCTGTTTTTGAGGGAAAAGTATTGTATATATCCGAAGGACTAACAAGATGGAAATGTAATCACTTTACCTGTCCTTTAGCTGCCTGTTTGAAAATGAGCTATTCTTTTGGTCCTTTATTACCGCAGTATACTGAATGTTAATACAGTCAACAAAAACCCTTCAAAAATTATTTTAACATGATAATAGAGACTATAACTTATACTTGTATTCAAAATTTATAGTTTCTCAGTCACTATTGCTTGAAGAATGTTTGTTTTTCCAGTAAAAGGCTTTCTGTGATATCAAAATAGAACTCATATAGATTATACATGTTTAATCCTATTTTTTTAAAAAATGTTTTTAGTTGTAGATAGATGTAATACCTTTATTTTGTTTATTTAGTTTTTTTGTGTGTGTGGTGCTGGGGATCAAACCCATTGCCTCATGCATGCTAGGCAAGGGCTCTACCACTGAGCCACAACCCAAGCCCATTAATCTTATCTTTAAAATATCAACCAACATCAATGTTAAATTTCCTGATTTTGATTATTATTATTGGTTATATAAGAGAACAGCCTTTGTTTTAGAAAATATGCACTGAAGTAGTTGGTTGTAGAGGTGGCAAAATGTAAAGAGCTGGTAAATCTGGGAAGAATACATAGAAGTACCTTGTAGTATTTCACCTCTTCAGTAAGTTTGAAATTATATCAAAATATAAAGTTATTTTGAGAACCCTCCAACTTTTCCTATTTATATATCAATTTAGGAAGTGATCTTTTGTCATAAATTACCTGTCATTGTTTATTCCTGAATGTCTAGTGTTGATCTTTTCCCATGTGCAAGAATACTACAATAGGAGAAAATAGACTGAGTCAGTGTTTTTGTTTTCAATCAAGAAGAATGAAAATTCCTGATGAGTTAGAAGGAAAATGCAGCGCTTATGAAATTATCATTCTCTTCTATAACATTTTAAAATTCTTTGGTACAAATAAAGCAGATTATATAAAATATCTTATTTGAATATTCTTTTATTCCACACAAAAACTTGAATACTGATGTTTATAGCAGTATTACTTGTAATATCAAAAAGCAGAAATAACCCAGATGCCCATCAGTGAAATACTATTCAGCCATAAAAAGTAATGAAGTACTGATGCTTACTGAAACATAGATGAGCCTAAGTGAAAGAAACCAAGCACAAAAGATCACATATTACATGATTCAATTTATTTGAAATTTCCAGAACAGGCAAATCCATAGAGACAAAACTTAGTAGTGCTAGGATCTTAGGAGTTGTGGGGAGGAGTGGAATAGAGAATGACTGCTGATAGGTACATAATTTCTTGGGGGGCAATGAAAATGTTCAGGAATTAAATAATTAGTGATAGTTGCACAACTTTTTGAATATATTAAAACCACTGTAGTTCTGAATGTGTAGAGCATAGTGGTATAGCAGGTGTTCACATGTACAAGGACCCTGGGTTTAATTCCCAGCACTAGAGAAACAAAAACCACTTAAAAGAATGAATTTTGTGGTATGTGAATTATATCAGTGTAGTTCTTATTAAAAAAAAAAAAAGTATGGCTTTACGAATCACTCCTGCCTCAATGTCTTCCCATCATAATGAGGCTAAGAGCACTAGACCAAGTAAGTTTACATAATGTGATTTCTTATTCCTTCACAGACCTGATCTTTTATTTTTCTCCTCCTCATTCCAATATAGCTCCACTGCCTCCTTGCTGTACCTTCCTCTGTGCTCTAATTGGTTGTCCCTCTTCCTAAAACCCAGCACCTTCAATCCTTTAGTCAAAAGTTACCTTTTGGATGAGGCCTTCCCTCATGATCCTCTTTAAAATTGTAAGTTCTCCAACATTATCTGTGGCCCTTCCTTGCTTCTCCTCCACTATTTACCATCTAACACAGTGTACATATTCTACTTCTTAATTTTGTTTTTTGTTTACTTTTCATACACTACAAATCCCTTAAAGGCAGAGATTTTTCTCTTGTTCACTGCTATATCCCAGTGCTTAAAATAGTATTTGGCATATATTAGCACTAATGTTAAGTGAATGAATCTGAAAGTATAAGTATAGGCAGCTGTAATGAAAATCAGGAATATTAAGTAATTGAGGGAGTTATATATTCAGGTAGATTTCATTGTTTTATTTTTAAGGAAAATTTTATGTAAGAAGGACTTATCGATGCTAAATTCTGATTGTGAACAGGGAAAAACAGTGTAATACCTTATTTATTATGACAAAATTCCAATATAGAACTTTTTCTTGGATGCCTCACTTGCTAACTCTCAATTTAGAGGACAGGTTTGTAGGGCTGGATTATTTTTTTTAATTTAAAAAAAAAAACATTTTTAGCTGTAGACGGACACAATAGCTTTATTGTATTCATTTTTATGTGGTGCTGAGGATTGAACCCAGTGCCTCACACATACTAGGCAAGCACTCTACCACTGAGATACAACCGCAGTCCCAGAGATAGATTATTTGGATGGTCTATCTGACTATAGAGATTTTTCTTTGGTAATAAATTTAAAAGGTTTAATTTTTTCTTAACTAGGTTTTGTTTTGATTGCAAATTTGGAAACTGATGGTATGACTCTTTAAATCAGGAAAATGTGAGATTTTTTAGTATTAAGCTGCCTTTTTTTTTTTTTTTTTTTGTACCAGGGATTGAACCCAGAGTTGCTCAACCACTGAGCCACATCCCCAGCCCATTTTATTTTATTTTGAGACAAGGTCCCACTAAGTTTCTGAGACGGCTTTGAACTTGGGATCCTCCTGCCTCAGCCTCACAAGACACTGGAATTATGGGACATGCCACTGCATGTCCTTAAAGACTCTTAAGCTGCCTTTGATACGTGAAAATTATAATCTCATTTTCAATAATACATCATTCAGTAAACCTTTATAAATCATCACCTCTATTATATTAGGCATTTTAAAAAGTTGTTTTTTTAAAAAAGTTAGTAATACACAGTTTTTGCTTTCTGAAGGGATGAGGTATAATGGAGCAAAACCACTGTGTAAACAAGTATTTTCAGTAAAGTAATAGGAGCAATAACAATGAATGTATGAATATGAGAGCTGTTAACTCTGCCTTAAGGTGTCAAGGAAGACCTGGAAAATGATATTTCAGCTGAGTCTCAATGGATCAACTTAATATTCTTAGGTATATATGGTGAAATGATAACCTCAAAGAGGTACCTAAAGTCATTCAACAAAGACCTTTGAGCATCTACCCTGTGCCAGATAATGCTCTAGACAGTAGGGGAATACAAATGAACAAAACAAATGAATTTTTCCTGCCACTTTCAGTGGAACATGAAAATGTCAAGGGGAGTCTAGATCCCTATCAAGAAAAAAGCAGAAGCCATATCACACCTGAAAGTTTGAATGTGATCTTAAGTGGTTTCCAACCTGGGATCTCCAGAGTTACTGATGTGTCATGAAGTTACTACAAAAGGATTATCAATTCATACTTATGTGCTAATTGATAAAATGTCTTTTACACCAATTTACCACTACTTTTCAATTTTATTTCTTTTTTGAGCAATAAAATAGAAATTTGCTTAAACATTTGAATTCATTCTGCCTTTTTTGACATTTTCTACCTTCTCAATCAAGTGAAAACTACTAGTAACTGAAACTACTGTCAGATGGTTAATTTTAAAAAGAGATCCTAAAATATTCTACTGGATATCTCTGCCAGCTTAGAAGCTGTTAGAACTTTTAGAGCAACCAGCTAAAACTTCAGTAAATACTTAGTTCCTTCTAAGTGTGAGGCATTGCTCTAGCCACTGTTACAAAGATTAATATAAAATAAGGTTCATGTTCTCAGGGAGCGTACAGTCAAAATGAATAGAGTCCAGATGGAAAATAATGAAGGCTGAAGTCAACATGAAGAGGTGGGCGTGGACTCAGGGCACACTCAGGCGCCGAGACCTCCTAGACAAGGAGACACCTCGCTGAAGACAGGCTGCCAGAACAGAGGGAAAGAGTCGATTATTGGGAAAAGAGCTAATGTTTTGCTAATGGGGGTGGGGGTGTCTTTTTTTTTTTAATTAAGAATATTGTTTTCTTGTAACAACAAGCCTAACCAAACTCCAGAGACTAGGAACAGTAGTTATTTATGGGTCTCTGAACATACCTCTTTTACCTGACTTTTCTCTGCTTGTTAGTTAGGTGTAAAGCTGTGAAATAGTCTTAATCAAACCATGTAAATATAATGTAAATCATAATACAAATTAATGTGGATCTGGCTTATTCACAGTGACAGTGTGTCAGGAGTTGAAGAACAGTCATTTGCTATGTTGGTAGATCTCTGAACCTTCAGCCAGCAATCTTATTCCTCTGTTTCTTTCAGATTTCAGCCTTCTTTCCTTTACACACACACACACACACACACACACGCACACACCCCACACACTTCCTTTTCTTTCTTGCAAAGAAAGACAGAGCTATTGACTAGAAGCCCAGAATTGCCCCCAAGTTCCGACCACCAGCTCGAATTTTATGAAGTGGACTTGTAATATCCTTAATGTTGCTGTTGGCAGTCTGTTACAGATTCCATTATTGTCGATCAATGCAGTCGCCATGCGAGGTGGGGGGAGGAATGGAGGAGGAGGAGGAGAAGAAAGGAGGGATGAGAGCTTCCTATTCACAGATTTATCAACCTGCCTTTGCTCACAGGAAATCTTCGTAAAGGGGGCTGGGATGCTGTTGAAATAGCTAAAGCAGGAAGGGGTTAGGGGGGCTGCAGTTCTTGCGGATGACTGAAAGGAAATTTGAAAACCTCTCTCCTCCTCGTAACAAAACAAAATGCTGAATTTGTTCTTTTGTCTTTGTTTTTGTTTGATGATATGCTTTACTTAACTGATTAGCTATTGTGCTGTCTGGTTATCTAAGCTGCTTCCAGGGTAGGAACCTGTTTCTTTTTCTTTGAGTGTCTTTATTCTTTATTTTCCGTGCTTTCTCCTGTCATTAAACACAAATCATTATGCTGGTTTCTCTTTCAGGCTAAAGCTTAACACCAAGAGACAGAGGACAAATTTCTCTTCTTTTTTCTTCTACCACCCTCTTTTAACCCTCTCTATTTCCTTCCTCCCCCCACCCCCATCGTTGTATTAGATTGATGTCACTGAGACAGAATTCAGAGTGGAGGGAGGATCACATTTTCTCTTTCATCATTACAGCCTAGCCAGCAATTTAAGTGTTGGACCCCCAAGAATTTAGTGTCTGTGTCCTTTTTTTCCCACTTCAACATTCAATAATTGTGCTCTGTATGGAAAAGTTTTCTGGCTGGAGAATGAGTCTCCTTTCCCCGGGTGATGTGGCGGAGTGGTTGGATAGTAGCACCGAAGAGGAGAAGAGCCTTCTATCATTTCTGGGTACGGTAGGGCTCACTTGTTCTTTTAACCCTTTGTTGTCCAAACTTTTCTTACTTTGGGGAATAATACCCCACATTTTATAAATCTACCTTTGTATTTTTGAAAGGGAGAAAAGAAGAAAATGTTTAAGTTGTTTGCTTTTCAAGTTTTCTTGGTGTCTACAGAATTAGTGCCTCCAACACTGCCTATGAGAAATAAGAGACAGTTCGATTTGCTTTAACAAAGAGTGCTAGCTCCACACAAGGCTTACCATGTCATCTGGCCAGCTGTATTTAGATAACTACTGCTAGCTGAAATATGTTATTATTTTTCTCTATTCCCAATATAGTGGTGGTGAGGCTTGTGACTGGGAGTGGAGTAAGCTTTGTGTGCATGAAAAGCCAACATAGGAATCAAGAAGTAGCTTTTTTGCAAGGTGTGAAATATTTGTAATGCTCATGTAAGATTTCTACCAAGCATACAAAAAAGGACACATGGACCAGCCATTATTTTAACTTTATATTTACAAGTGCTTTTTAATAAATTTGTAAGTGGCAATTATTATCACAGAATTATTGATACAATAGACAAATAACTAAGAAAGTTAGATTATAAATTCAACATCTTTAAATGTGATAAAAAGCTTGAAGTTTACAAAAAAATCCTATTGTACTTGTTCATTAATGACAGCCCTCAAATTTATCTTTTATATAAGTTTTATTTCATAATATATTCAATATAAGTACCTTTATTATAAATGGACAAAATTGAGTTCATCTTCTAATTGATTCCTCATGGATATTTTCAAAGACCTGTGAATAATCTTCTGCCAGTTTGAAAGCTATCTCTGTTGTTATTTGAACATCTTATGGTTAGCATAAGTTTATGTTTGTTTTAATTCTGTTGTCAATCCTAACATTCTATCAGTGATTTTTTTCCATGCAATTTAGATGTAAAAGGTTGTCCTAATCTGGTCTTTTCTAATTCTGTGCTTAAGTAAATGTATTTAGATATTAATCCTATTCTGAATTTGCTTATCATAGCCTCACTTATGTTGGACTTTTGGATGACTTTAAGAAACACATGCACCTCTTAAGTCCTGGTTTCTCTGAAGCCTATCTCATTCTACTTGCTTCCCATTCATTCCCTCCTGCAGCATATACACACAGCCACATACAGAAACCTAAGTTAGGGAAACACCAGGAAGGAAAACAAAAGCAGCCTTAAAATTAACGACTTAGATCCTATTGCATGCTAGCAAAGGAAAACAGTCATCACTGAACATCTTTTCTTTGCCCTTGAATACCTTTATCAATTCTAATTGTCTAGCATCAGGATTTTTTTTCTTCTTCTTCCTTTTTTTCCCCCTCATTCTTTCTCTTTTCATGGCCATTATCTCACTATACATAAAAATAATTTGTTCAAATAAATAGATATGAGCAAATTAAAAAGCACTATAGTGGTGCCCCTGCCTACTCCTATTCTTGGAAATTAGTAAATTCCTAATAATTCTTATTTATCTACAGATGGAGGTAATAAGGACAAAATATTTTTAGAACTTACTTGGAAAATAAATGCAATTAATTATTACATTGATTTACAAATCATCAATTCCCAGTTATCTAGCCAATGAAGGTAACCTTAGCATGTGTAATAGATAAAACATAGGTAAGTCAGAATCTTGATTCTGCTCAAGGGCTACAAAAAGTTTAGTTGCTGAGTGAATAGACAACTGTATATCCCATGCTTTGGTGTGAGAGCTAAGCCCTGGATGCCACATGTCTTATTTTTTAGGGTTGAAGCTCTTCCCCCAACCATGAGTAACACCTCCATCTGAGGATAAAGAAGAATTTATTAAGCAATTCCAGAGGAATTAGGAACAAAACTCTCAGAAGTAACTTGTGATAGCTTGAAGATTAAACAAAACCCTTGTGATCAGACATTGGCTAATGAGAATGTGGTTTTCCCAATGAAGATGCCAAATAAAAAATAAGAAAGCTGAATCTATTTTATAGTGAGTATAGGATGAAAGAAACCAAGAGAAATTGTGTCAGTAAACCTGTCAAACTGTGCTTTCTTTGCCTAAGGAATTTTAAGGCAAAATTCCCTCCAGAAGAGGAAATGTAAGGAAGGTTCTATGTACTGGTTAGGCTCTGCTGCTTCATTTCTGGGCAGTGACTGCCTAACAATGTTTAGGCCCTCTTGTTAATTTAGCACACTGCTGGTTTGATGGAATTCCATAAACTTGTGACCTGTTCATTGTCCTACTCAAAAGCCTTCCATGATTTCTTCATAACCTGTCAGACAAAGTCAGAATGCCCTACTGTGAAACTTATTCTGGCCTTTCCACCTGACTTTCACTAGTTTTGGTTGGGGGCCTCCAAACCTTCATTTTGACTAAACTGATTAACATTCTCTTAAACATTTCCCATTCTGTCATTGCACATGCTGTTTCTCCTATTAGTAATTCCCAATCTCATTTTCTAAAAACCCATCCCTGTTTCAGATCTTGCTAGTGAACATATACAATGCTCAAGACCCTGCTAGGGGCAGCAGTTGTATACTCAGAAGTACAAGATAAAACTGCTTGTGAGAAGCATAGAATTTGGCTAGGGAAAAATTATACACTGTGTACAAGTTAAATGAGAAAGATTAAATGATAATTCAAAACAACAGTGGAGAAAATAAAATAAGGTAGCATATAACTATGAAATTATTTATTTAGGTTAAAACTGCTTTGGGAGTTTGAAGAAGGGAGAAATCATTTCCGATTTTAAAAAACCTGAAGATTGCCTTACAAAGATAGGATTTAATGTGAATCTCAAAGGGATGGAGTAGATTTTTATGAATATAGTGGGGTTTTCTGTATGAAAGCAGTGTCTTAAGAAATATTATTTTCAGGTCCAGTGAGTAAACTGAATTGGAAGGAATGGGATTGGTGTACAGAAGCAATGAGAGAAAAGGGCACTGCGGGCCTCAGATTTCATGAGAAGCTAATGAGTGACAGTTTACCCTGAAAGCTGTAGAGAAGAATTAAAGATTCTTGAGTAAGAAACAGATATGACCAAAATAACTTTTTTTAGGAAGACATATCTGAACGTAGCACTATGGAGAAAAAGACTGAAAGCAGTTAAGCCAGTTTGAAAACTATCGCAATAGTCCAGGTTTGAAATAAGTGGCTCTATTCTAACACTTAGCCATCTATATTATGATTATTGGTTTGCTAATCTATTGTCAAAACTAGGTTGTGAATTCCTTCACAAAGAGGGCTCAATCCCCTTTCCATCCCCTAGAATACCTCAACTACAGATGAATGTCACATAGTTAAAATAAAACAGATAAAAAGGCGAAGCAGTTACAAAGGATCTATCAGCAGAATGGGTGACAGATTGGGGGGATGGGAATAAAATGAGTCAAAGATAATTTTTGAACTTGGAATAATAGTGGTACTGTTAACAGAAATAGAAAAATTGAGATAGGAAGCCAATTTTTGAGGGCAGATGGTGAGTTCTATTTAGATAGATTAAATTTGGGATGATAATGATTGGAAATGGAGTCACAGGTAGAGAGTCATTCAGAAGCCATTTATCTGGAAAAGAAAGATAATTGACACTCACAGTATCTATGAGTAATCCACTGTTGAGAGCCTGTCAAGAAAAACAGAAACAGAGGGTAAGGATGGGACTGAACCTTGAAGGACACCAACATAGACTTGTTCATAGTTTTAGGGAAGAGAGCAAGATCAATTGAACTTATAAAAGAGAGGAGAGTAACTGAGAGAACAAAATCTTTTATGTGTTTAGGAGTGAAGGTGTAATTAGAAGCACAAGATTAACCTTTTGAGGGGAGAAGGGAGAAACTCCTATAGGAACCAAATGTTCATGTAAAGATTTAGCAATGGAAAGTGGGGAAAATGGGGAGACAACAACTATTGTTTCAATCTGTAGCATTTATCAACCCAGTCTTATATTGTAGTTATTTGTATACCCATTGATGTTGTTGTTTGTGTAACTACTTAATACTCCTTGCTACTGCTAAGTGGAGATCCTCTCTTAGTATTATGACATAGGTGCTTAATAAAATAACTTCCTTCAAATGAATGAATGAATGCTATCCCGATACCCAAAAGTTTGAAATTCAGTCCTTTACAAAATTGTTGAGATTACTTTTCTCAGATCCTCTGTTCCTTATTCTGCTACTATTTTCTAATTTCATATTTACAAGTTTCATCTCACTTTGCAGTTATTCAGTAGATTATGATTGTTTTCCAAATTCTAATTTCTTTCCTTATTAGGAAGGAAAATATTCAGTGTATAGTTTGTACCACTACATTTTCTAAACTGAATTCAAATGATTTCATTTTACTTCATGAAGTAATTTAATGAAGAATTAAATTAATAGAATAATATAGAAGAATATAATTTTGACAATCCTAAACATTGTTTAGTTCCTAAATGAGTCTTTTGACTATGGTGAATTATTTGGTACTGGCACAATCATGTAATTTTTGAAATGACACTTAACACTTGTTGGGGGGTCATTCAGAAATTGAGACTCTCCTATAATTGAAACTCTCTGGTAATATGACAGACTATATATCCTGAAAAATCATATAGAAATACCTAAAAATGTCATGTTTTAATATAACAGACATTTTTAACTCTGACTGAACTGTCAGGAAAGAAAGGAAAAACAATATAAACCGAAACCTTTAGGTATTAAACTATCCTTAGGGCATTTACCAATCTTAGAATTCTGTGGAATTAAGTTTTAATGACAATAAGATAGGAGACGGGCCAGAGATCCAAACAGTGAAAAGTTAGACCCCATAGGGCTAGGTCTCTGAATGAGTTATACCCTCAGTGAAAGTGAAAATAAGGGGGAAAAGTCTGCTCACTGACAAAAACAAACACATTTACTTATCTCAGTCTGGACTAGTGGGAAGTTAGGAGAAAATTATCCCCTGAGAATTCATAACCACAATTATGATCAGGTAAAACTAAAATAGTGCACAATAATAATACATCAGAGATAAGAATGAGATAGTTGGAATTGAAATATTTTTAGATTGTTAAATTATTCAAGAGAAGGATAGAAATCATGATTAGCTTTAGGCTTTAGGTACGTGTGTTAAAAGGTTCAGGAAAAATGCTAAAAGAATAGAGATAGAGTACATAATTTCAAAAGCAATAAAGGATAAAATGGAAATTTTATAACCTGATCAATCTGAGAAAAAAGAAATTAGAAAAACATTTTTCAAAAGTAGATAGTGAAATGGTAAAAATAAAATCTAAATACATCAGAAAATATACTATAAGAAAATGTTAAAAAGATATCAGAAAATTTTTTAAATGCCATTAATGAAAGATATCTAAAACACAACAACTCAGGAAGGGTGAAAGTAAAGATTTGGGAAAACATATATCATGCAAATATTAATTAAAAGAAAAGCTGGTATAGTCGCAAAATGACATAAAATAGGACTGTGAAAGCATGCCAAGAATAAAGGAGGTACCTAACTAATGTTAAAAATGTAAAAATCACTAGGAAAATACAATCTTAAATGTATCTAGTAACAAAGATTGAAGTTTTATGTAGGAAAAAAAGGTAGGATTATAGAATTATCAATTTCTCCTTATTTCTGTCTATGAAGATTAATAAAGATATAAAAGTTTTTTTAAAAAAGCAGTAAGTTTGAGTTAATGCATGTATACACACCCCTGACTCCAAGGGCATATGAAATCTTTATAAAAAGGAACAATAGATTAAGACATGAAACAAATCTCAGTAAATTTCACTCACACAGATTATATTCTCTGACAGTTGAGCTAAGGAATTAACAACAAAAATTACTTTAAAAACCTTAGAACTGACAACGCAAATGAGTGGTGACACGCTTGCCCAGCACAGGTGAGGCCCTGGGTTTGATCCCCAGCACCTCACAAAAAAGCAAAACAACAACAACAAAAATAGTCTTTATTTTGGAAGTTTCTAAAGTTACTTTTTTTTGTTTTTGTTTTTGGTATCAAACCTGGAATCAAACCAGGCCTCGCTCATGCTAAGTAAGTGCTCCACCATCTGAGCTGCATTCCTAGCTCCTTAAAGTTATTTATAAATAACTCATTACTCAAGAAAACGTGGTGAAATACTTAGAGCCAAATAATGCTGAAAACAGTGTATATCAGAACTTACAGGATATTGCTAAAATAGTTAATTTATCATCTATTATAAAGAAATTTATAGTCTATTATGTTGAGAAGGCAAAAGATTGAAAATTAGCTAAGCATTTAATCAACAAGTTAGAAAAAGAAAGAATAAACCCAAAGAATATTTAGGGAACACAGTGAAAGTAAGAGCAAATAATAATGAAATAGAAATAAATATAATAGAATCAATAAAGGTAAGAATTGTTTCTTTTAAAAAGTCTAATGAAAATGAATAAAATTGTCAGGATTTGGTCAAAAGAGAAAGTACAAATAATGTTAGAAATAAAAATAATTGCAGAAAATTAGAGACCTAAAAATTGAAGACTATCATAAATAGCTTTATGATAATGTAATTGAAAACTTAGATAAGATGAACATTTTAAAGAAAACTATAATTTATTGAAATTAAAGAAACAGTAAAAATATTAGATTTGCTACCTATAACCATTGAAGAAACTGAATCCGTAGTTTAAAATCTACTACTGATTTTATTATTTGATTTTGCATATATATGACTTCAGAAAGAACTAATGCCAAATCACATTACACTGATATTTCAAATTAGTGATAATTCAGTTTTTCATACCAAATTAATAGTCATTCTAGTATCTAAATTTTAAAAAAGAAAAATACCTAAGAACTGTGCAAAAACCTAATAATGACAGTTGAATACATATTGAGCCTCACAAATATAATCATGATTGCCTTAAACTTTTTGTGTTATCTGCTTTGCTTTGCTTAGAGGATTTCCTTCAAATCGAGGGGAAGGGGACAGAGCAGAAGATGTTCTTTCATAAATTTTCCTCATAGTAATGTGCAATTAAATAACAAAGAATCCAGCTGAACAGAAATAAATGAATGAAATGAAAATTAATAAGAAAATATCAAAACTTAAACCTGATTTATGTATATTTAAATGTACTTCTTAACAAAATTTGGAAATTTGTGAATTTTTGAATTGAATGATGCATAGAAAGAAAAAACCTAAATACTTTTAAATGTAACTTCCCAGGAAACTTATTTATCAAAATCTCAATTATAGCTGAAGATTCAAACTAATATACATAAAGAAGATTCTAAATTTGACCAGATTGTAGAATTTAATTGGATATTAGAAATAACTAGAAATTTTATTGCTATATAGCAAGTTGAACCACATAGAATTATTGAAATTTTACCATTTTGTCCTATAATAAATGGCAAATCTAGCTGAGTGTGGCGGCACATGCCTATAATGCCAGCAGCTGGGGGAGGAAGGGGCCACTAAGGCAGGAGGATTGCAAGTTCAAAGCCAGCCTCGGCAGCTTAGCAAGGCTCTACGCAACTCAGTGAGAACCTGTCTCTAAATAAAATATTAAATGAGCTAGGGATGTGACTTAGTGGTTAAGTTCCCCTGGGTTCAATCTCCAGTAACAAAAAAATAAAAACAAAAATAAAAAAAACATGGCAAATCTAAATGATTCAACCTAATAGAACCGTAATTATAAGAACATGTGGCTATTAAAGCAGGGAGAAAAGATGCCCAGACGACGTATGCTTAACTGGCTTTTAGTTGTTTAGTTAAAATTTGTTTACTACTATTTATTCTTTTATTCTCTTTTAATGTTCCTCCAGAAAAACAGCAATTGATACAAATGGTTTATTGTGGGAGAAATATTTAAAATTGAGATAATCCATTAAAATTTGTTATATCTGAAAATTTAGACAAAGATCACCTTTTTTAAAATTTTGGAGCATAATTGCAGAATTAGTATTGGTCAGGAATATAGTTTAATTTGGTACCCTAGAGAACATATAACCTAGTAATATGAATTTATGCAAACATATTAAATTGAAAATCTAAGACGTGAATAATTAGGTCTGGTTTTACAGGAATAGATGAATTGAAGGTCATCTAAGATTCAGCAAATAGGTGAAAAACACTAGCAAAGACAGACACACGGGAGTGAGCATGGCCAGTTTGAGATCAAAGGTTAGCTGACTATGGCAATTTTTGGGGAATCGTTAGCAGAAGAGGGTAAATAGGTAAGGTAGGACCAGGTGAAATTTTTTATAAAAAGACTGACCATCCATCTAAAGATCTCTAGTAAGGTAATCACATCAAGCAAGTAATGTTTTAGGGAGATTAATCTGGTGATGGTGAGCAGGATAGTGTTAAGCAAAGACAGGAGACAGATAAATTAGATCCCTGCCATAATCTGCATGAGAAGATAAAAAGCCCTAGATTAGAATGATAAATGATATTGGAAATAAAGAGAACAAAATGAAGCTGACAGACATATCAAAGACAGAGGGGAACTCAGTATCTTCGGCTCCTCCCTTTTCTATTAATACTTCACTAACAAATGATGTTGAGTGTAAACAGTTTTGGGTATAGTACCATATACATATATAATTCTCAGTAAATTATTAAATTTTCATCTTATTAAATGATCAAATTAATTTTATCTCAGTAAATGAACAAATTATCATCAAAAGCCTATATATTTGTATATTGTTATTTGTATAGATAGAGAAAGATATATCTGTTGAGGTGTAGTCTTGCTACATTGCCCAGGCAGGCCTCAAACTTCTGGTCTCAAATGAGCTTCCTACCTCATCCTTCCAAGTAACTCATCTTGTGTTTTCTTTCTTGTATTAATATATGTTTGGGACACTCCCCACCCCGCAAAAAAAAAAAAAAAAAAAAAAAAAGTCTAGTCTCAAAAGACCTTGCTATTATCAATGACTGAATCTCTGTCTCTTTTTTTCTCTCTCTCTCTTTAATGGTCAGTGAATACTGAAATTATTCAGTATTCAGTATGAATAAATCAAAGATTCTAAGATTAGACCCCCAATTATATTATTAAATCAGCTGTATAAAATATTGAAAGGTCTTCAAGCATATCTGTAGATTAAATTGAATGAAGCATATTAATAATGTGAGTATAGTATTAAATCAGTTAGGGATAAGTTGAAGAAAGTCTTAGGGCCTAGCAATAGAAATTCGATTTTATCTTTCAGAGCTGATGACAAAATATAACTCACCAAAATGAAGCTGTGAGATTTTTAAAATCTTATAAATAACTGGATTGAAATGCTCAAAATAATCATTTTAGGCTGAAGAGTGCTTTGTTTAGTTATTCAGAGATTGCTCTTTGTAAAACCTAAGATCTTAATATGATCTGTGTTTGGGTCCTAGAATTTGTCAAAATGGTTGTCTCCCCACTTAGGTATACTGAAGATCAGGAGTATTTGAAGGGAACATTATTTTTGGAGAGTTTCTGTCACTTTTCAATTCCAGGAATCAGTAGTAGATACTCTTTATACTTTGTTTTGTTCAATTTTATCACCATTACACTTTTGTTATTAAATAGGTGACCTTTCTCCCTCCTCACCCCATTGCTTACCTCTCTATATTTCTTGGCTAGGATATTCTTATCAATCAGCATTCCAGGATTGTTTTTTCCTTCATGAGCTGTGTTAGCAGTAAACCCCTCAAAAGAGTATGATAGTTCTCTTTAAAATATGAAGGATTGTGTGCATATTGTTATTTTGAGTTACTTTTAGGAAGAAATAAGAAAACTATAGTCTCCATGATTGTGTATCTTTTTTTTTTTTTTACCATCACATCTCGTTAATACAAAATTCATGGAGAACATAATAGTATGCATGCGATTGAAAGCACTGGCTCTAAATCCACACTGCATGGGTTCCAATCACAATTGTGCCTTTGGCCTGCTGAGCATACAACGCAGAGTACTAGAACATCTCTTTGTTTCCATGTCTATGAAATGGGAGTGATAATTCCAACTCCAAAGGATTGTTACGTGGATTAAAAAGATAGTTCATATAAAATATTTAGCTTGTAATAAGGCATAATAAATGATAGTCTTGTATTACAGTTATCATTGTTGTGTTATTATCATCATTATTAAGATGCCTGGTTGTTATCACTAAAGAATCAGAGATATATTCTGTATCTGAAACTTAGATATACCACATAAACATCTCTGAGCTGTTTTCTTATTTAGCCTTTTTGGTTGACAATAAGCTATTCTTTATCATCTCATTCAGCATTATCATCTGAAGCTCTAAGTTGACTTGACCAGGGAGAACCTTTTTTTCCTATTATATTAACAAGAACATATTTTTAAATAATAATGATAAACTTACTGATGCAAGGAAAATATGGGAAGACTGAATAGGCTTTGCTTTTTGAGCATTTACCACATTCCTATACTTAGCACCAGTCTGTACATATTGAAGTGTCTAGGGCGTGCGAACTTGAAAGGGCTGCTTGTTTGAGTGAAGTGTTGCAGTCTAAGTGATACAAATTGGAAGAATTAATGTGGCTCTGGGGTTTGTTTCAGAGCAGCTGACTGCTGGTGACTGTTGGTACATAGGCTTTAAGGAAGAAAAAGTGGAATACATCAGAAAGTGTCCTATTAAATTGGTGAATAAAGTCTATAAAGCACTCAGGTGCTATGGCATTAGCAACTGTATAAATGCAGTAGGTGCCTTTCTTCTCTGCTCTTGTCACTTTTCCTTTATGATACTGTTTTCTAACTCCATCTCTGAGTTCCCAACAAAAATATGAGACTTCACCTATGTGAAAGCCTTTTTTCTTTCATGTTTGGACATTTTATTAAAGCCCTTCTTTACTGAAGAGGTACAAACACATTTCCTACTACTTTTCCATTCTTTCTGTTTCTTAAATGTCTTCTGTGCCTCCCATCCTTTTTTAGGATTCACAGCATGAATCCTAAGTCATTTGCTTATCTCTTTCATTAATAACTGCAGCCACTGACATCTCATTCTGTTCATTATTGTTATCATTTACACAGTATAAAGGAAAATAGATTATAGTGAAGTGGACTCATTCACAGGTACACTATACATGCTAAAATTTCAATGACTTGAATAGATATATAAACAAAGTTTTGATAGTATCTATGTATTCACTTTTTAATTCATGCTTTTTGAAAAGGCACTCATTTCTAAAAAGACTTCTGAAGTGAACTGAAGAATTCCCTTTTTGAAAATAACATTAGGAACATGTTTCTTAAATATAATATCAAAAATATTAAAGGGGCTCTTGAATAATTATCATTGGCCAGTCATTCACATTTGTTCATGTTTTATAACTTTGTACACAGAAGTACTAGGAATTGGCTTGGGTTGCTATTAATATGAAGTGATGAGACATACCAGATACATCTGTGAATATGCAATGTTTTTCCTTAACTGAGAATGTTACTATGATATTTTGGTTTTTTACATCTTTGTTCACCATATCAAAACTTTATAAATATCTTTCTACATTTTGTTCAACTTCCCTGCTGAATTTTCTGAACTTAACATTCACAGTGTTAAGGTTGTTCCCTTTTAAGTTTGATCTCCATCTTCATCAAAAAGAATAATAGCATTACTATTTCAGCAGCAGCATCAAGGACTGTGACAGATAATAGATGCAGTGCTTAGCTCATAACAAACATTAATTTTGTCTAAAATATTTTCCTCTAGACAAATTATTGACAAAAGAGGTTTAAATAGCTTTAGGAGTAGATCTTTTTCTTTTTTTAAAAAAGTATCTTAAAATTATTTTCTCTACCTTGTTTTTTAAACTATGATAACCAATTCTAAAAATGGTAGACATTATCAGAACTCATGACATTTTTAACTATGTTATTTATGTTAAGTATATGCATGGATGACATGATGGTATATGAACTTTGGTTAAATAGATTGAACAAAAAGTAAAATAGTTGATAATTAAGATAATTTGGCTTAATGTCATTATATAATTCACACCTTTCTAAGATATTTTCAGAGGCTTTCGGAACCTGATCTGAGAACGTGTGCCCCAATTCCTCTCAGACTTTTTCTCCTACTACTTGTCTCTGCTAACTGACACACAGTCCCTTTGGCTTGGCTACTGCAGTTCACCCTCTAGGACTCATTCTGGCTTCTCTTTGCCTGGAGTCTTCTTTGGTAAATCTACAAGGCTGACTTCCTCACCTCCATAAGTATTGACTCACACTTTACTTTCTCAGTCCAACTACATATTTAAAATTACTATGCCTTTTCATCTCTCTTACTACTTTTTATTTTCTCTAAAACACTTATCACCTTCCAATATACCATATCATATATTGTTTGCTACCCTAACTTCATATAAGATGACAAAGGCAGAGACATTTCTGATCTGAATACATAGTAGACATTCAGTAAAAATTAGCTGAATTTAATAAATGAATTCTTATATGATGTAAGTATGCACACACGCAGCTTACACATACACATATAACTGATTATTTTCACCTTGTTAAGAAATGTGTTTCCACAAGAATTCATTGGATTTCAGTAGAATTTCAGAAGTATTCTAAATTCCTATGTTTTAGTGTCTTGAGTAGGGCTGGGATGGTGGCGGGGCTGAGTTGTAAAAGGAAAGGTGTATTTGGTGGTACTAGGTACAAAAGAACTATAGTATGTGTCCTGCCTTCCATAGCTAGCTAAGGATAACAATCTTGAGAGGAAATGTGGCACATGTGTTAAATTTTAGAGAAAAATACCAGAAATTGCATGTCCGGTTACAAAAAAGAATCATTGTACAAGTCCAAAACAGCCATGGTACTGGTGAGCTAGAGCATTTTGATAGCTTATAGGTGTTAATAGTTGGGCAAATAAAATTCTTTTGGTTCATCAGAATTGCCTATGGAGAATGAAGCTAAGAGCAAAATTTAATTCTTTAATTTTTTCATATTTTGTGGTACTGTTCTTTATTTTTTAGCCACATTCTTAATATTTATTCATTTAACAAATGTTTTTAAGCACCCATCAAATGCTAAGTACAGCAACGAAGATGCAATGGGGAATGGTAATGTGGGTTAAAAAAATGATATGCTTTTAAACAAATTAAAAATCATAGCAATACATTAGCAAATGTAGAAAAAAGAAAATAATAATTTCGAATTCACTATCTCCCAGGAAACTACTCTTTAGGGTTCTACCAAATACATAATTATTTTGTTTCCTTATAAAACATCCAGGAATTTTTTGACATTTGCTTCCTGATAAGTGAACTAAATACTATGAATACACTATTAGGTTCTAAGGGAGAGTTTGACTTCTGTTTGTTGAACAGATAATTCCTTCATAAAAAGTACCTTTGTACCAGGTGCAGTGGCCCATGCCTATAATACAAGCGGCTCAGGAGACTGAGACAGGAGGATCACGAGTTCAAAGCCAGGCTCAACAACAGTGGTGAGGCGCTAAGCAACTCAGTGAGACCCTGTCTCTAAATAAAATACAGTATAAGGGGCTGGGATTGTAGCTCAGTGGTAGAGTGCTTGCCTCACATGCATGAGGCCCTGGGTTCGATCCTCAATACCACATACAAAGCAATAAAATAAAGACATTGTGTCTATCTACAGCTGAAAAAATATTTTTAAAAAAATACAGTATAAGGCTGAGGATGTGGCTCAGTGGTTGAGTGCCTCTGAGTTAAAACCCTGGTACCCTCCCAAAAAAGTATCTTTGCTCCTATTCAGTTGTCAATTTCTTTGCCATACTTTTCAAAGAAAGTACACTGACACAAAGGACAATGGGCATGTTAAAGAAATGGCATCCATTATACTACTACGACACTTTGAAATTAGAGAGCCCTTTTCTTCCAAAAAGCTAATCTTGCATCATGGTATATAAACCTAATCTTGTCTTCATCTCTGATTGATCTGAATTATCTAGCTTATTAAATGATGAGGACTAGGACAGGAAAGGTGATATGGCTGTAACAGAATCACACAGATAGTTGATGGAGGTACTTAGAGAAGCACTCAAATGGTTTCTTTGTTCGATACATCACCTAAATGTGGAACTGTGTTGGAAGTTACCTTTGATCATCATAAATTGTCACTTCATCTTAGTTCATACTTAATGGCAAATGAAAAGAAGAAACAAATTTAAAACTTAACCAAGCTTAATATAACTCTTTTCTGCCTTTCAATCTGAAGATGAAAATATTATTTTTAAAGGATGAGAGTGAATAAAGCAGTTTCAGACCTTTATCTACTGAAACAATATTGTATGTCGCTTGTCTCAATCTTAGAAAGTGATTAGAATTAAATATTGTGACTATGAGAGGAACACAGATCGTACAGCAGGTGAAAACAGTGCCGTACCATGTGAGGGGAGGGGAGGAAGCTGACTAATTTTGGCCTACTGAACTAGTGGAGATTTTCCTTCCAATTTAGCAGAAATGGAGCTTTAAGAACATGTAGCAGCTTTCTTTTTCTGCTCGAAAATTTAAAGTTAAAGGTATCAGGACTGGTTTCACATGCAGCCCTGCCTGTGACTAATCCAGCAGGTTGTCCATTCTGTCCTTAATAAGGCTGCCACCTTGTTTCTCAATGAACATTGGTTTTTTAGGGGATGAATCTTCTGAGTACTAAAGAACCTGTATATTTCAAAGGCTTATTTTATATCAAGAGATAAATTGCACTGTTATGGAGGGACATAATATAAAGTATTTCCTCTTTTCACTAGTTGATTTAGCTTAACTCGTTTCCTTTATTTTCCCACTATAGTGGCAATTGTTCAGTCTTCAAAAATAATTTGATGCCAGGCATGGTGGTGCACACCTGTAATCCCAGTGGCTCTAAAGGCTGAGGCAGGAGAATTGCAAATTCAAAGCCAGCCTCAGCAAAAGTAAGACACTAAGCAACTCAATGAGACACTGTCTCTAAATAAAATACAAAATAGGGCTAGGGATGTGGCTTGGTGGTCGAGTGCCCTTGAATTCAATCCCTGGTACCCTGTCCCCCCAAAAAATTATTTCTTCCTTCTGGACTCAGTAATATCCTGTGAACTACAACAGAATTGTGATTTTATTTTTTCATGATACCATATGAGATTCTAAAAGAGGAAAAAAAAGGTATAACAAATACCATATTTATTGGAGTTTGAATGTAGTTGCTCATTTTAGCCAGTATCATTTCAAATAATGTAAGTATTATGATATATTTACATAATAAGTTTGTATGCATAATAATTAAAATAATATATTTGGGAAAAAAAGTGACAAAATTAGGTTCAGGTTGTTTTTTCTTATCCAGAACATTGCATATAAAGGAAACTTTACTGAATCACTGTATCCTAGCCTAATGAAACTTATTTTTCTCCTAATTTGATTTCATTGTCAATTATTTAGAGATTAAAACATGCTATACTATATTATAATAGTCTGGTATATCTTAATTTGATATTTATAGGCAATTATCAGAGAAAAAAGTGTTCTACAGTCACCAGCTTCTTTCCTCACCTGTCTTATCCCCTCATTATAGACTCACTTAACTTAGGTAGTCACTCTGTAAAGTCATATTCTTGAAGTCTGAAGCTCTTGCTGTTCAGTGTGCTTAGACAAGCTGATTTGCTTAAATTCCTTTGTGCCATTCCCATGAATCTGAGCTAATTATACTGCCATTTTTTCAGAGATGTGCGTTAGAAGTCATGTGTGCCTAATTCTAAAAATGGCTTTGTACATTAAGGCTCATTTACCCACTGACGGTTAGACAGAAGTTGAGAGACTTACAGTTATTGGTCATAATTTTAAAATGTAGCAATAACATGGAACTCTTGTACTGCAGGCATATAAGACATGCTTTTTGTTAACTTCTCAGCCATTAGGAATGTTGCAGTTTGGCTTTTATCTTCCTGTTCAAGATGTCACAGAGCAGATACGTTTAGTCATGGAAAAGAGTATCAGTGCCTGGCATGCAAATAGTAATAGGGTAAGCACTTCCAGTTGGGTTTTCTTAGGATTGATTTGTGTGTGTTATTAAATCTGTGTAAGATGGTGTCCTTTTAGTACTAAATGAATATAAATGTCAGTAAATGTTTTTTTCTTGCTGCAGATTAGTGTAATACAGTGAAATTTTCTGTAACTAAGGGGAGGCAGTGGTTGGACGTCTGTTAATAGCCCGAAAGTAACTAATGAGGATGTGCAGTCGGACGATTGATTGAATGAATAGCTGCAGTCCTGTGTGTTTCTTTCTTGCTTGCTCTCTCTGCAAGCTGTAGAGAGGGAGGGGGAAGAGCGAGACAGGGAGGGAGCGAGAGAAAAAAATGCTTTCTCTTAAGTGGAAGTAGCACGGATCCCAGGGGCCAGGAGGCCAGAAATGGAAGTTTAAACTGCATCTATCTTTTAAAGAGAGAACAGCAGGAATCAAAATGTCAGTCTCCGGAGTCACGATTTACTCCGCATTTTTTAAGATCTGGAAGATAACACAGAATACTTTTTTTAGGATGTGGTTTTTTTTTTCCCTTGTCCATGTTGAAATTATCTAATATTATCTGAGAAGCTGGATTCCTATATGTCTGTCAGTTGAAGTGGAGATGGGAAGCAGTTGTGATAAAGGTATAATATGTATATATCTACCATATGTGTGTGTGCGTGTATGTGCATATATGTATGTGTGTGTATATATATTGCTCTATGAAAAAATCTTAAAATGCAGCCTTAGTACAGTTTATAGTAATTAAATTGGAGAAGATCATATCATCTGCAAAATTCTAAGCTTGTTAGGCCAGTTTAAACAGATTTATGATTCCAGAGTAAGATCTTAGTAAGGTCATATTGCCAGAACGAGGAGAAGCTGATCTATTTTTATATCTGCATAGGCATATATATTATTTTATCCTGGCAGCAGCTTTCAGTCTTCTTTGTTGCAATCCAGTGAATTATCTTATTAGTACAGAACCGAACTTTGACCTTTCTGCAAACACCATCAAATCATATGTAACTCTAGACTCTATATTTTGTTCTTAAGAATATTAGAAATTTCTTTTGATTCTGTTAACTCCTATATTGCTGGTAGAGAAGTAGATTTTTATACTACAAGATCCAAATATTAAGTGAGCTTAAAGACATTAACCAAAACTTGAGAAATTATTTTTATATTACACAAATCAAGATATAAGTTGTCACACTAAAATAGACTCTTAACTTTGACCAAGTCTCTCTAATGTCAAACACCACAAAGAAAAAGAGACAAATTATGAAGAGACAAAATGTAATTCATCTTTAAAGCAGATTTTTTATGAGAAACCAATTATTGTACAGTTTAGTGAAAGCTCCTAAGTTGGGTGCTTAATGATGTTTCAACTTTCCTCCTCTTTTCCAGAGGTGCCAGCAGAAAGGTCCCCCCGTAGACGGAGTATCTCAGGGACCAGTACATCAGAGAAACCCAATTCCATGGACACTGCAAATACCTCACCCTTCAAAGTACCAGTAAGTGTTTCTTTTCTCTAAAATATCTTGCTTTTCTCCTTTCTTATTAAAGTTAGAGACAGCTGCTAAAAAATTCAAACATTTTGTTCCTCAAGAGTTTCTTTGCAATACCAAGGTTAAAGAATAGCTGTGGTTAGTGTCACTACTTTCAGTATTAGATTTTAGGAAATATTATTTTTACTCATGGGATATTTCCAAAATATATAACTAAGTTCATTTAATTTTAATTTCTCTGAACTATAGAGTGCAAATCTTTGCAAATGTACTTTTATTAAAGTTGCTAGATAAAACCTATTACAGTTCTGTAAAAATGCTTGTGAGAGCTCTGTTTTTAGAGATGGGGTAGAATTTCTTCTTTTAAATTTCTAGAGCTAGATCACAAGCACAGAGTAGTGAGACTCATAAAGTTGCAGAGCAAATTTAAAGAATTAGAGAATTGTAGATTCTAATGCTGAGAAAAGGCCTGTTCTTTGCTTAAGCCATCTTTTAGATGACCATTTAAATTCGTAAGAAATACCCTGACAGACAGTAACTCCTTAAACCCATCCATCAGTACCAAGAATATTAAATACAAAAGTATGCTGAGATGGAAGGGCCACAGGTGATCAGGTCACCTGAGCATTAGGTACAGAGCTGGTTTGTACCTTTGGATATAACTGAGTAATTCGGATTTTGTCATCTCTTTTATTTGATTATTGGATAATAAATATAGTTTCTTTCTAAACATACCATGTTTTTAAAATTTATACTTCAAATAACTGCTTCATAAGGATGGTCATTATTCTAGGTATAATGAAAATCAATAAACAATAGAAAAAAATTTTCTATTGGAGGAAAAAGTTTTTTTTCTCTTCATTCACTCGTTAATATGGCACATTCTTTCTTTCTTTATTCCAGTACTATTTTTTAAAAGTTGAAATGACCTTTTAGGGTAGAACTTGATATTTTGAGGTGTATAAGCTAACATTCATATGTAAGTTAACCAAAATGTTGTTTTATTTTGTAGTAATCCTGAGGAACAATATTTCTCCTTCCTTTACCTTAGGGGCACATAGTGTTTCTGGATATCTGTACCTGTGACACCATTCAAAATTTCACACATTTTCTCATTTTAAAAGATCACAAGTGAGTGTTGGATTAATATTTTTATCAAATTATGACAGGAATTTTGCAATATTGGATTTAATATTTTTACTAATTTTTTCGTACCATAAACATAGAATAGAAATGGAAATTTTTTCCCCTCTTATTTTCCTGATGAACCAGATACCAATATAGTAAAACTATCCATATAGAGCTGAGTGAGGTACCTAAATGAATTAAGATTGAGTTAGAATTTGAAGTTTTCATACCATCATGCTAGAAGCAAATGGCAAATTCTTAAACTTTTTTAAGGTTAATAAATGGAGAATATCTCTCTACAGTATGGTAACATTAAACTACATCCTACATCAAATCTGAAGTTTATGGCCAGGTTTTTTAAGTTTAAATTAAGAACCACAATTTTCATTTATTTAAACAATAAGTTGACAGCTCATTTAAGATTTTTCTTAATAAAACTAATCATTTTTAACTAAAATTATAAAGCAGTCATGTGGATATATGTGAAAACTAGTTCTGCTTACAAACCAGGTACTTATTTGGTAGTCTTAGAAATTAATGAGAGAGCCAGATGCAGTGGTGCATACCTGTAATTCCAAAGACTTGGGTGGCTAAGGCAGGAGGATTGCAAATTACCAGTGTCAGCAACTTAGTAAGACCCTCAGCAACTTTGTGAGACTCTGCCTCAAAATAAAAGGATGGGGAGCATAGCTCAGTAGTAAAGCACCCCTGGATTCAATCCCTGGTATCAGGAAAAGGAAAGAAGGAAGAAAATAAATAAATAAATAAATAAATAAATAAATAAATAAATAAATAAATAAGAGAAGGAAGAGGACTCTGACTAGTAAACTGCAGTGACAAAGCTCAGGCACTTAGCTGTCTAGGAGTACTAAACCACCATTCATAGGCCCTCACCCAGATAGTTTTCTGGAAAATAACCATAAGAATACACTGATTACCAGCCCCCTACCCCCAACCCCAAAAAAGTAGAGGGAAAAACAGAATATAAGGCAAGGAATCATAAAAACAATTTGAATCCATTTAGGATAAAGGCAAATAGCCTTACATTTATTAATAGCCCTTAAGGGTGCCACTGAGAAACCAAAATATTCTGACTAAATGAGGCATGTCAATACTTGGATATATGCAGAAGTACATTTGTATTTTTTAAATTTCTATTTAACACCATTAGTTAATGTGATTTACCTCAGTTACACATATTTCTCATTTAGAAATATGTCGTATTTCCGTATCAATGCAATATATTTTGTAATTAATATCACAATGGACTCTGAATATGGGAAAACAGTACAAAGGGGAGCCAGACTTTGCAATAGTTAACAGTATTTCAAAGAGGATCATTTCCATATTAGCTTTATGAAGAGGCAGAAGCAATATTTTAGCACAGGTACTCATGGTTCTTGGATTCAGATGTTGTTACCATGGTGAGCAGTAGGTTTACCACTGATCAAGTAGATTCCCAAAAGAACTGGCAATATACTCTCATAAAGGGCCTTATTCTTCCCTGTTCCATTTTCAGACTTACCAAGAAGCAGAGGAAATGGATTTTAGCGAGTACTAACTGAAATTATTCACACATTTCTTGAGTGCTTACTTTGGATAAAATATTGGTGATTCACCAATTATTGATCCCCATTTGGCATACAATCCTTGGTACTTGGGGAAACAAATGAAAACACAGAATTTTCTTTGTCAGAGAGCCTATAATCTTACAGTAAGAGATAGAAAAATGCTGTGATTCATAATGAAGTAGGTAAGCATGGTAACACAGGTCATTAACAAGATAGTGTATAAGCCAAGATTTTGTTCAAGGAACAATATTTGAGCTGAGTTTCAAAGACTGGAAGGAAATAATTGACATAGGAAATAGAGTGTTTCAGGCTTAAAGAATAGTATTTTGCAAAGATACACATCATGAGACCACTGACATTTGCAGGGAATATAGAAAGGATTTGGTGAGACAGGATTTGAAAAGTATGGCAGACAAGGAACAAGAAAGGCAGGTTGGGGCAGGACTGTGAAGGTTGTCAGGCTTAACTAAATTATGCTGCCTGCTGAAGAATTAGAGATGCATTGATTGAAACATGTGTCTTTGGCTCAAAAACTGAATCAAGTTGTATAAATATCATGAACTATTGGTAAATTACTTGATTTTTCCCTTAAGTGACACTGTTTTGTTCTTGCTATCACCATGGCAATTTAGAATGATAATGTAAGGTTCTTCAATAGAAGGTCAGCCCAGGAGTACATCATTGTGCTTAGCATTCACAAGGCCCTGGGTTCAATCACCAGCACCCCTCCCCCAAAATAAAGGCCAGCACACACACACAACCTTCAGCTAGTATTACTAATATTGCTAGTGTAGATATGGATATATGTACACTATATTCACTTTAGGGAGACCCAGAAGAGGCCAGATGTTGCTCATATCCTGGATAAGGCAGAAACAGTGAACACCAAGAGGGAAGCTCAAAACCTAGTATGTCTTTCTTATTCACAAAAGTTATAAAAACAAAATAGGCAACAGTACAGCAGAGTATATGTATTTCTTATGTATAAGTCCATACGAAATGAGAAAAGGGAATTATAAGGCTCCTGAACACATAGGTTAAGGCAAGATCTTGGTTTTTAGGATGGTTTAATGTACTTTTTATTTTATCTAATCATAATCATAGGAAAAAGCATAGATCTTCAGGATAGTTTATCTGTTCTTCCTCCACTCTTATTCCATATTTCTCCACACATATCTCAGTTCCAACTGTTTATTTGTTATAGGTCTGTGTCCCTCACTGAATAATGAATATCTGTTATAACCATCCTTGTAACCACCCCAAGTGCATAATACAGTACCTCACAGATAGTAAACACTCAACAAATAACTTTTGAATGGATGAAATATGCATGAATTATGGAAAGTCCTACATAGAATGAGTTTATCTCACAATTATTCTCTTGTTATTAGTGATGATGTCTCTAGTCAAGTGGAATAATAAATATTTAATATTATTTAATAAGCATTTAATAAGAGATTATTTGGAATGAATGTGCCTGTGCAGAATAGTTAGATTGTTTTCCTCAACAAAGAGAAATTTTAATTAACATTTAGAGTTCAGAGCTATGGTATTTTATGTATGTAGTTTATACTGTGTCTACTTCCATTAAAAACTGAAACTATATAGAATTGTTTATTTAATGATGTGTTTTCAAGGATATTCTTTGAGCCCTTTAGGTGGTATACAAATGTATAAGCTCACAATGTTTTCACAGGTGTGAATTTTGACCATTAGATTCGTCAAAAACAATTGTAGTCATTTGAATAGTTTTTTGACTTTTAAAAGCATCGTGTTTTTTGCTTTAACGTCTTGCTAGACTTTTGTCTTTGTATATTTGTGTCTTCCTTTGAATAAGACAGCCTTTGTATATTTTATACGTTGCTTAAACTGCACTTAAAATGATATTACAGGGATGGTGGGGACAACTGAGTAAACCAGTAAGTTTTCCAGGTACTTATATTTAGTTCAGAATGGGAAAATGATCATGTCTTGTGATTATATTTGTTTTTTAAACAAACTTCTTTCTTTATATTCTATTTATAAAGTGACTCTTGATATTTATAGTTTTGTATCACTTCTACTTAGACTCTACTATCAATTTCACTTTGGCTAACAGAAAGCTGCTTGTGTTCCTGGCCAGGTGCTTGGCTTAGTGTTCTCATATCCATAACACAGTGCTCTGAGTTGGCCTTCCAAGTGAATATAACACAATGCAGTCGCAGCTGCTTCATTTGTATTAGCTTTGAGCTTGCTCTGAAATAACTGAAACACTAAAAAAAAAAAATGCCAAGACAACCAGAAAGCATAGTTGAACTAAGGCAGTGGCTGCATATTCCTGTGTAAACTTCCTTGTGCTCTTGTTGGTGTGACACCTGAGCACTCTCAGTCAAATAAATACACTAGAGTTTTCATAATTTTTAGAAGAAAGTAAAGCCCTGAAAAATAAATATAGGCCATGTTAAAAGACTTATAAAAAGAAATATCATATCCTTTCTTAAGTATAAGATATAAGGCTCAGTTGGTATTTGTCTCTGTTTTGCATGGAATCCTCAATAAGATCTATATACGTGTTTTTCCAAGTTAAACAAAGGACCAGAAAATATGCATTATCCAAACCTGTGGTTTTCAATTCTAATTATATGTAAAAATCACCTTAAGGAACTTCAAGTAATATACTGATGCTTAAACTCCATCTCACACCAGATAAATTATAATCTCTGGGTTTATATATTAATCTCTGGACTAGAGCCCAGTCTTCTGTATTTTTTTAAATGTTCCCAGATGATTCTTTATATGCAACTCAGGGTCTAAATGATTGTCTAAATGATTTGTCTAAATGATTGGAAAAATATGACAAATTAATTTTAGTGAGTGTCTTACCTGTGAACATAAATGCCTTTTTTGTGGATCAAGGACCTAGGAATTAGACCAGAGACCCTGCACCTAATAGAAGAAAAAGTAGATCCAAATCTTCATCATGTCGGATGAGGTCCTGACTTCTTAACCAAGCTCCTAAAGTGCAAGAAATAAAGTCAAGAATTAATAAGAGGGATGGATTCAAACTAATAAGCTTCTTCTCAGCAAAGGAAACAATCAGTAATGTGAAGAGAGTACCCAAAGAATGGGAGAACATCTTTACTACCTGCACATCAGATAGAGCATTAATCTCCAGGATATATAAAGAACTCAAAAAATTTAACACCACAAAACAAGTAACCCAGTCAATAAATGGGCTAAGGAACTGAACAGAAACTTCTCAGAAGAAGATGTACAATCAATCAACAAATATATGAAAAAATGTTCAATTTCTCTAGTAATTAGAGAAATACAAATCAAAACTGCTCTTAAGATTTCGTCTCACTCCAGTCAGAATGGCAATTATCAAGAATACAAGCAATAATAAGTGTTGGTAAGGATGTAAAGAAAAAGGCACACTCATACATTGCTAGTAGCACTGCAAACTGGTGCGACCACTCTGGAAAGCAGTATAGAGATTCCTTAGAAAACTTGGAATGAAACCACCATTTGACCCAGCTGTCCCACTCCTTGGTCTGTACCCACAGGACTTAAAATCAGCATACTATAGTGACACGGCCACATCAATGTTCATAGCAGCTCAATTCACAATAGCTAAACTGTGGAACCAACGTAGATGCCTTTCAACAGATGAATGGATAAAGAAACTGTGGTACATATGCTCAATGGAATATTATTCAGCATTAAAAGAAAATAAAGTTATGGCATTTACAGGTAAATGGATGGAGTTGGAGAATATTATGCTAAGTGAAGTAAGCCAATCCCAGAAAACCAAAGGCTGAATGTTCTCTCTGATAAGTAGATGCTGATCCATAATGGGGATGGGGGGGGGCGCATGGGGAGAATGGAAGGACTTTGATTGGGCAAAGGGGGAGGGGGAGGGGGGCAGGAAAGATGGTAGAATGAGATGAACATCATTACCCTACATACATGTATGACTGCACATGTGGTGCACTCTGTATCATGTACAATCAGAGAAATAAAAGTTGTATTCCATTTGTGTACAATGAATCAAAATGCATTCTGCTGTCATGTATAATTAATTGGAAGAAATGTAAAAAATTTTTTTTAAATAAATTAATTTTTAAAAAATGCTTTCTTTGTGCCTTCAAGTCTGACTGTAGAAACTAAGCAACAGTGTTTTCTTGGGGGCCTGCTGTTACTCATGTGTAAATTGCTCCACTGCATATTAGTTGATCATCTATGTGGTTTCCATAATCAGTTAGATTATGAGTCTAAATTTACAAAGTACTTGCTTTACTGTGGCACATTGGCCTCTAATCAGCCTAAGAATCTATTTTAGGAGTGAAATAATGAAACTGAATTTCTACCATCCAAGCTGCATAACCATTTTGGTTTTTATGTTGGCATTACTATTATATTCCAGGAAGACAGTTCATGTTATTTCTCTGGTCCTAGAGATTCTGTATCTTTTTGCCTTGTCTTCACTGATCATTGTGTGGAGTTAAGATCCATAATAAGATCACCGTGTTGTAATACCTTTTTAATAAAGAGTATTCATATGTGTCTAAATATATAACATATGAACATATATTTATATGTCAACTTGTATTGCCAGAGGTAAAAATAATATACATGTTATTGCCAGAAAAGAAAAATTATTGTCTGAAGTTATTAAGTCTTTACTATACCTTGAAATCGTTTTATAATCAGAGTGAGCATAATTATAAAACTTTTAACAATAAATATACTAGGAAATATAAAATTTAGAACTCAGAGTCTTGGAGCCAAAAAAAAAAGGAGTTGGATTAGACCTTAAGGGACAGAATAGGCACTGACAAATACCTAGAAGAAAAAGCAGCAGGCTTGGCAGCAAATGTTGCCAGGAGTCTAACTTGAAATAACCCAAGGTTGGTGGAACCCTCCTTAGTCTGTGGTAATTCCTAAAAATAGGCTTGTATCAGCACTAACTTTGGGTTTCTCTTTGTCCTACCCACAGGAAGAGGGCTGTTTTAGAGGATGAGATGCAGTCACTTATGGCTAGTTATTATAGAAGACTACTGCAAGCTTCTGTTCCCTCAGAGCAACATTTTTTCCTTCTTGACTTTAACAAGGAAGGGGAAGCACAACTTCCAATTTCCAATTAGAGATAAATGTTTTGAAGAGCTAACGTCCACTTAAGGGAATATAACAATTGGCCACAACACACATGTGATAGGTAAAAATTATATCAAATGCTTCCCTCTTTCACAGAAGTTAAGAAGCTAGAGAAGTGGAAAAGAAATTTTGCCAACTTCCTGATTTTGCTAGAGTTATTTGGGCAAAAATTATTTTTGCTCTTCTCAAATGCACTTACACTCAGCAGGTGTGAGCATTATTAATAAAGAATTATACCCTTGAGGAGCCTCCCTACCACGGGACCCTTTAATTCTATGAATAGTACCAGTACCATTGCACTGTATTTTTAAATGCTTTGTATTGTTGTATATTAAACATCTACTGGTTTCATTTTAAAGGAACTTCATTCCAAGAGTATTAAGTGATTAAAATATCACCAAAACATTTTGTTATTGTTGTGTTTGGTCAGGTTGTTGAGTAACCTGTTGAAAAGCCTCCAAATGGAATTAAATAAGCAGTTCTCTAAAGAAGGTAAACAGACGGCCAGTGTGCACATAAAAAATGCTCAGCATCATCATTTATTAGGGAAATACAAATCAAAACTACAAGGTATCCTGGGATGCAGTGGCGCACACCGGTAATTGCAGCAGCTCAGGAGGCTGAGGCAAGAGGATAGCAAGTTCAAAGCCAGCCTCAGCAACAGCAGCAAGGTGCTAAGCAACTTAGTAGACCCTGTCTCTATTAAAATACAAAATAGGCTGGGGATGTGGCTCAGTGGTTGAATGCCCCTGAGTTCAATCCCCAGTACAAAAAACAAACAAAAACAAAAAAACTACAGGGTATCACTTGATACTCACTAGGATGGCTGTAATCAAAAAGAGGAACTATAATAAGTATTGGTGAGGATGTGGAAAAACTGGTACCCTCATTAATTACTGATAGGAACATAAAATGGTGGCAGCTACTTTTAAAACAGTTGGACAGTTTCTCAGAAGTTTAAGCATAGAGTTAGATATATATACAAGAAAATTGAAAATGTATATACAAAATGTACATGAATATTCATACCATCATTATTCATAATAGCTAAAAAAATAGATACAACCCAAATATTTATCAACTCAAGAAGAGATACAAAATTTTTTTTAAATGTGGTCTATCCATACAATGATATATTATTTAGCCGTAAAAAAGGTATTTTTAAACATGTTTTTGGTACTGAAAATTGAACTGAGGGGTGTTTTACCACTGAACTGCATCCCAGCCCTTTTTTTAATTTTGGGACAGGGTCTCACTAAAT
Source organism: Xerus rutilus (assembly GCA_028644305.1). Classification (NCBI taxonomy): domain Eukaryota; kingdom Metazoa; phylum Chordata; class Mammalia; order Rodentia; family Sciuridae; genus Xerus; species Xerus rutilus. Next base: position 80,689,044 of record CM053410.1, on the reverse strand, counting down.
TGCTGAGGGCCTTGCTAAATTGTTGAGACTGGCCTCAAACTTGTGATCCTCCTGTCTCAGCCTCCTGAGTCGCTGGGATTACAGGCGTGCACCACTGCCTCCAGCCATTAAAAGGATATTTTAATACATGTTACAACATAGGTGAACCATTAAAATATGCTAAGTGAAAGAAACCATACACATAAAGCCACATGTTATAGCCACATTTATATGAAATGTCCAGAATAGGCAAATCCATAGAAAGAGAAAAATAGATTAGTAGTTGTCATGAGATGGGGTGTCATGAAATGGAAAGTGACTGCTAATGGGTATGAAGCTTAATTTGGGGAATGGTAACATGAGTTTTTGCATATATAAAACCACTGAATTGTACACTTTAAAAGAGTAAATTTATGGTAAGTGAATTATATCTTTAAAAAACTATTAAAACTTAAAACACCAGGCTTAGAACCTTAGGATGAAAAATATAAAATCTTATTAATGCTTTTAATATTGATTACCAGTTGAAATAAGAATGGTTTAAATGTTAGATTAAACAAATGTACTTGAGGGGGAAGGTAAAGGGGAAGCACCAAAGTGCATTGTATTATGTATTGGCTGCTTATTGGTACAGATTTCTTAGGTAGTCATTATTCATATGTTGCCTAGCTGCATTTTTATGCTATAGGGAAGATATATTTTCCTGCTATAAGAAATATAATACCACATACTTGTACTCAAGGATGTCAAAATAGGAAGCCTAACATTTAACATTTAGTTTAAAAAGAAAAAAAGCAAAGGCCTGGAAATGTAGCTCAGTAGTAAAGCACTTGCCTAGCATGTGCAAGGCTCTGGGTTCAGTCCCCAGCACTGCAAAAAAAAGAAACAGGCAAATTATAGCAGTATAATAGCTATAATATATAATAGCAGAATTTTTAAAATTTTTACAAATTATCAACAAATTTTTGTATCTTAAGTATTATATCTTATGTAGCATACTGTATAATTTCTTCCATTTAATAGTCCTTTAAGTAGTTTAACTTTTTCACTTTGTATGTAGTCTGTCCTTTCTCAATAGTTTACATGGGGGTTCATTTAATGTGATTCTGCTGAGATATTTTGTTAGGAGAGTCTTTTGTGATTTTTGTATAGCAGTGAAATCAATGATCAACAAATCAGGAAATGGAATGGGATGCAGTTTTGGCAAATATGGTTCCAAACAGGTCTCTGCTTTCTACTAAGTCTTGGTTCTGATGTCCCATAATAATTCAAACTCAGCTTGCTCCAAAATATATTCACTTAGGTTTTTCTCCAAAATTTTCCCCCTGTCATTTCTAACTTTGTAGTACTACAGATTTCTTCAACTCCCAGTCAAAAACCTGAGTCATAATACGCTCTTCCCTCTCTCTGAAAATTAGTCACCAGGTCTTCTTGTCTGCCTCTCTTCAAATTCATCCCTCCCTTCTCTCCCAGCCCCATTGCTATTAACTCACTTTTTAGTCATCCATGCTTAAACTAGTACCACGACCAGCTTCATTAATGTGAGACAGTGCAGCCCCTGGAGCCTGTACTCAGAAGCCCCACGCATGAGGTTTAAGACTTTGTGATTGTCATCTCCAGATTCTTGATGGTTGATCTTTTGATTGGTTTTGTAAATAAAGTCCAGTGGGACAATGGAGCATGATGGAGACCCAGGGCCAACTGTAGCACGCGTGAGGGAGCCTGAGGCCTGTTTCCGCCTCAGGATGAACTCTCTACTACCCACTTCCTTCCTTCATGACACCCCATCTTGCCTCCCTCTCTGCTTCACCTAGCCATAGCCGTCTCTCTCTGACCCTTGCAAGGGCCTGTGCACAAGCATCAGGAAGATGGGGAGTCGGCTGCACACCTCATGGTGTCTTGGGCCAAGGGTTGGTGAGGCAGCCTGTACCCACCTTCAACTCCAGGAATGTCTGGTGGTTAGCCAGAGACGACCACAGCAGTGGGGAGGGGGAGGTGTCCATCGCGATCCAGGTACCCAGTGAGTTGCATTGGCATCCATGGGAAAGGAAGAAGCCTAGCTTAATTTGCCTGCCCTGGATCAGGGCATGGCTCATAGATTTGGTTGCTGGTGAAAGGTAACCTGACAACCAGTGGGCAATCTCCATGCCAAGTCATCAGCTGGAGCCCCAGGCACCTGTGACCATCCAGGTGGTCACAAGAAGAGAGGAAAAAGTCTCTACTTTAGCATCTTTAATGCCCTTGTTTTCCTGCAGGTGCTCCTGCATTTTCATTTTACACTAAGCCCCTCTAATTGTGCTGCTGATCTTATCTAGTACAGTCGGCACGCTTAACTCATCTCCTGGCCTTCAGTTCTTGTCACACACTTTAGCCTTTACACTGCTGCCAGAGTGGTTCCTTTAAATTCTAAAGCTGATCATTACTTGACTGCATTGTTGAAAGTCTTTAGCTTTCTATGATCCCATTCCCATGAATGTAATTAAATTTTATACATTTTATTTGGCTTGTGCAAGGCCCATATTGTATCTTATTTGTTTTATGGGTTTCTTCCTTTTCTTTGCTCATTCTCTCCTCTCTTCCCTTCTTTTGAATGTCTTCAGGCAGAAGCAGCCTTTTTTTTTCCCTTTTTTCCCCAAAACATCAGTCTCCTGCTGAAGCTTTTTGAGTTGAACTTACATTATAGGATAGTAAAAACCAAAGTTAGAACACAAAGAGAGCCTTTCATCATCATCTGGCTGTCCTTCCAAGCTCATTTCTTAATTCCCAACATCCCTATCCTCCATCTTTACTAAACCTAATAGTTCCTCAAATTTTCTTGGATCTCTGCACATTTCTGCCTAGGAAGTCTGTCTTTTTTTTTTTTTTTTTTTTTTTCGGTACCGGGGATTGAACTCAGGGGCACTTGACCACTGAGCCACATCTCCAGCCCTATTTTGTGTTTTATGTAGAGACAGGCTCTCACTGAGTTGCTTAGCGCCTCGCCATTGCTGAGGCTGGCTTTGAACTCGTGCTTCTTCTGTCTCAGCCTCCCTAAGTGCTGGATTTACAGGCTTGGGCCACCGCGCCCGGCTAGAAGTCTGTCTTCTAAAAGTATTTGTATCCTTTAAAACTCAGTTCTATGTCTCCTTACCTTTTTTAGACATTAACTTTGATCTTCTCTGACCGTCCAAAGGAGTGGGCATCTATCCATTATATCATTGATATCATTGATACTATTATATTGTAGGCTTATTGTTTGTATAATTGCTTTCCCTGGTCTGTGATTTTCTAGTTTATGGTTTGTATATACCTCAAAAAGAATACACATAGTTCATTTGGGGTTCAGAAAATATATTAAATGTTTGATTTTTTTATTTTTAAACTTTGTATATTATTGAATGTTTAATACACAGAACATCCTTATATTTTATAAGTAAACATAAAGAATGCCCACTCAATGATTTTTATTTTTATTTTTTTTTTGGTACTGGAGATTGAACTCAGGGGCACTCGACCACTGAGCCACATCCCCAGCCCTATTTTGTGTTTTATGTAGAGACAGGATCTGAGTTGCTTAGTGCCTCGCCATTGCTGAGGCTGGTTTTGAACTTGCGATTCTCCTATCTCAGCCTCCCTAAGTGCTGGGATTACAGGCTTGTGCCCCCGCGGCTTCAATGATTTTATTCATTATATATAGTCAAAACAATTTAGAGGGGCTGGGATTGTAGCTCAGTGGTAGAGCACTTGCTTTGCATGCGTAAGGCACTGGGTTTGATCCTTAGCACCACATAAAAATAAATAAAGATATTGTGTCCATCTACAACTAAAAAAAATTTTTTAAAAATTTAGAAACCATCCTTTAGAAGGCCCATATTGTAATCTTATTTGTTTTATGGGTAGCATTCAAGATTAACAAACATGCAAATTGCAAAGACATTAACCTTTTGTGCCATTTACTGATAGTTTTGCATTCATCAACATTGTATACTTTTTTTAAAAGACTCTAGAATTAATCTGTTAAATGAAATAAACTTAAGAAGGGTAGCATATAGTGAACAGAAAGAATTTTCTTTCTATAGAAGCCCTGTGAACAAATGACAGAAAGAATGACTCATGGTAACTCTCTTTCTTATGAGTTTGCTTCTTACTCAGGGCATAATCAGCTGTGTAGAAACATGATCTTCCTCTCCACTCTTTAAAAGTTAAGTAGGGATTGGCTTACTTCACTTAGCATAATGCTTTCCAGTTCCATCCATTTGCCTGCAAATGCCATAATTTTATTCTCTCTTATTGCTGAATAATATTCCATTGA
>CM053410.1:80535074-80684674 GCA_028644305.1 Xerus rutilus | reverse complement strand
TTAATATGAAGAATGTAATCTGCTTATAATTTTGTGCAAAGTTAGAAAAATTATGATTGTAACAATTTTTTTCTATTTGCCTCAACAAATGTTTTCAGTGAATAGTGTGTACAGCTTCTGATAATTTGTTTTTTTCTGTTATGTTTGCTAACATGTATTAAAATGCAACTTTTGGGAAAAAAAATAAAATAAAAAAAAAGTTAAGTAGGAGTGGGGGAGGACATTAGCCAGCAGAAGTGAAGGTCCAAACGGGATGATCTGTTCGAGCTATGCGGGCTCTATCTTATGCGGTTAATGAGACCATTACTACTCGGAAGCACCTGCCCATGAAAATCAGGTGGCTGCAGTTGAAAAAGATTATTCTGCTGGCCATGTGATCTAAAACTTGTGTCACCCTGCCTTTTTTTTTTGGGGGGGCGGGGGGGAGAGGCAAGTCTTTATTTGTCTTTTACATGAAACAAAATTTGGGGGAGGGAGGGAGCACGAGAAGGGAATGAGCCGGCTGCGTGGCGTTGTCTATGTCGGAATGAGGGCAGCTGGCTCAGACGTGGAGCTGGTCCCACAGCAACCTGGTGATGGTGGCTGGACCAGAAGCGGTTTATTAAAGCCCACCCTGCCTTTTTAATTGTGCCAGAATACCAGTACAAGGATTTAATACTATCAGCATTTAAGGATGTGTACCTAGAATGGGCAACTAACATCTCACTGGTATGACCAAGAGCAAATTATTTGACCTCATCCAAGGCCTTTGATTTCTTTTCTTATACTAATGAAATATAAACATTTTAAGATCTTTGGAGATTTGCAGATAAAAAGGGACTATATATTAAGAACCAGTTTATTAATGTTTAAAAGATACCTAGATTCATAATGTAAAATTTTTGTAGCATTAAATTCACAATGTAAGATTTTTTGTAGCATTAAAAACAGTACAATTAGGAAATACCCTCCAGAAATAATGTCTAATAAAATCTTTTCCATAATATATTTCTCCCTTCTCCCATTTATTCTATACCCCCAAAAGCATATCCTGATAGACATTAGTAAAGAGTAATTTTATTAATATTATACCTTTTGCTTACCACCATTCATAATATGGATTTTAGGTGTATTTTGTTTCATCAAAGGCAGTAATTTTTATTTTTTTAAATAACTAATAAGCTCCAGTCTCCCTCCATCTGTGATATTCTTAGAGTCCTAGAAATGAGAAATGGAAAATGCCCAATAAATTTGTCTAGTCTTTCTCCCTTGATGATGAAAAAAATGTCTTTCATATTATATTATCTAATGCTTTTTCAAGTTTTCATGATAATCTTTGGGAGGCTGTCCAGTAGACTAATAGACCTCAGTTTGGAAGAACGTTATCTTACGTGGCAGAACAGTTTTGCTGATGTGATTAAGAGTAAGGACCTTGGGAGTGAAGAGTTACGCTAGATGATTCAGCTGGGTCCAATCCAACGATATCATGTGACCTTAAAAGCTGAAAGCCTTATGCAGATATAACACTACTATCTTTGAAAATGGAGGAAAGGGCCACAAGCTAAGAAATGTGGGTGACCTCAAAAAGCTGGAAAGGCAAGGAACACATTCTCCCTTAGAGCCATAGGTAATGCAGACCTACTGGCATCTTGATTTTAGCCAGGATAAATCTAGGTGGACTCCTGACCTACAGAACTATAAGATGATAAATTTGTACTGTTTGAGCTACCATATTTGTGTTAATTGGTTGCAGTAGCAGAACACAGTGGGAAAACTGGTGACATCCCAATTAAATTTTAGATTAGTACAGTATCTATGTTAATTTCTGAGTATTCATAACTATACTATAGTTATGTAAGACTAGAGGAAGCTAGGCAAAGGAAAATTCTCTATATTAGTTTTCCAGACTTTCTGTAAATCTAAATATCTAAGAAATTGGAGGGAGGAGAGTTATTAAAACAAACCAAATCTGGCATTGAAAGAGGAAAAGTTTAGTAGCTAAAATATTTACTTCTATAGTATATGTTTTCTTCTGACTAACAGACTGTGCTGATCTTACTCAAGTTCACAGAGTATGAATATTAAGGATAATATATAAATAAATCTAAAATTAGCCCAACACTGAAACAAACCAAGTGTCTATCTGTTGGCCAATATATATAGCAAGTTTGGTATCACCAGATAGTGAAATAAAAAGGAATGAACTACTAGATTTTTAAAATATTACACGAAGTGAAAAGATGACTATTCACTGCATAATTTCATCCATATGATATTCTGGAAAAGATAAAGATAATAGTGACAAGTCAGATTAGGAGCTGAGGGTGAGAGGAAGGGATCAAATGCAAAGGAAGATAAAGAAATTTGGGGGTGATAGAATTGGTTTGTATCTCAGTTGTAGTGGCATACATTTGTCAAAACTCACCAAGCTAAAAACCTAAAAATAGTGAATTTTGTTTTAGTAAATTTATTAAATTTACATAGCTATTTTAAAAGAAATCTGTTTTAAAAGAAAAGATATATTTTAAAACATAACTCATAAAAGTTGAAGGTGAATGGCTTGAGATTAATGGAAAGATAGTAAAAGAAATTAGACATAGAAGTGCATTCTATAAAATAAAAATTAATCTCTAAAATAAAGAATATTATTATCTTCCCATTTTCCCCTCTAGCATATTTTTACATATCAACATATGTCTTAACATGTTATGACATATAACAGTTACAATAAAATATTTTAGATTTTATTTTTGTATTTTAGTATATAACATCAATATATTAATATAGGTTTAGTCTGATTAATGGATATGTGTTTATTAATTTCTGTGCTTTGTATTTTAAAGGTTTCATGATAAAAGTTTTGCTTTGCTTAATAAAAGAAGCATCACATTAAATATTTGTTTAAGATGTAGATCCCTGGGCTGGGGAGGTAGCTTAGTTGTAGGACACTAGCCTAGCATGTGCCCTTAAAAGCCCTGGCTTCAATCCCTAGCAACACAAAAACAAAAATATGTAGATCACTGTGCCATAGACCCAAAGATTCAGATTTGTTAGCTCCTAACTGAAAGAAAATTATAATTTATGATAGAAATGATTCTCTTTGATGATTAAATTGCAAAAGCAAAACAAAAAACTACCAGTGGAAAAGTTACCCATAATGAAGCTGTTAACTGAAAAGCTGTTTGTTATTTTGTTGTTATTCTTTTCACTAGAGTTTTCCATCTTTCTTGAACTTCCAATTATGAAAATAAACTAAAAATATGATGACTGGAAAATAGAGTTTAACATTTTCCATTGCCTCTCCTTTCCCTTTTTCCTTGTTAATTTTTTACGGTTGTTTTAACCAATATTTATTGAACGTCTAACAAGTTCCTAAGTTATATTAAAAGAACATGAAAGGAAGCCGGGTGCGGTGACGCACACCCGTAATCCCAGCACTTAGGGAGGCTGAGACAGGAGAATCGTGAGTTCAAAGCCAGCCTCAGCAACAGCGAGACGCTAAGCAACTCAGTGAGACCCTGTCTCTACATAAAACACAAAATAGGGCTGGGGATGTGGCTCAGTGGTCAAGTGCCCCTGAGTTCAACCCCTGGTACCAAAAAAAAAAAACCAAGAACATGAAAGGAAATTATTTATATGTGACCCAAACTCTTTCTTCTCAGGTAATTACAATCTATGATAAAATGTACTATTAAAATATGTTTTAAAATGTAGATTAATTTACTAGTTAAACTAAAACTAAACGCATAAATGAAAACAGTTCTTACCTGATCCTTGCTAGTTGACAAGGTAGCATTTTCTTAGCGTGAATCATAACATTTTAAGAAACTGCTATTAAAATTAATCACTTAAATTGCTGTAATATTGTCTTTAATCCCTTGTGTAGTCACTGATGTGAAAAGTCTCAAGCAGAATTATATCAGGGTTTTGTTGCACATCCCTGTGTTTTCATGTGAAAGGTGACAACATGTTTCTCTGTCTCCACTTCTCCCTGTCTTAAGGGAACAGCAGCAGTGCCAGGACACCACAAGTCAGTGTCTTTATTACCACCACGGAGGCTTCTGAGATTGGTTGCGTAGCAGCAGTTTTATTTCAGTTACCAGTCAGACCCAGATAGCCAAGTTCAGTCTTCCGGGGTTACTCCAAATTACAGGCAGTGAACAACATTTGTTACCAATTGTTTTAACATTTACCAAGCTCCAAAGAAAGGCAGCACTAGACTTTTTCTTTCACCGATAGTTGCTAATTTTAAACCTGATTTTGAAGGAAACACTGAGTACCAAATAATTAAAGTAAGTCATTTTATTAGCATTGATTTCTTTGACAACATAGTTTTTGTTTTACATGATGAATTTTCTACTATTTTTAAGAATTGTAGAGGGTAACAACAGCATTTCAAAGGCGAATTGGATAAGGTAGGAGTTGCTTTGAGTGTTTTATTAGAATACTTTCAGTCATGTCAGGAGGATGAAATAAATTCATAGTCTCTTTTGTTTCCATGTATGGTGTTGGATTTAGGGAGTGAATTTAGAGAAGAATCATTTATACTCTTTACATCTTTATAAGACATGTTTAACATAACTATGTAAAGAAAAAAGTATTTTCCTCTTGACATCCATATATTTTTAAATTTTATACTTGAGGATTTTTTTTCTTTTATACTCAGTGACCATAGATTCAGTTACATATAAAAGTAATTTCAGTAGTATTTCATCTTAGTTTATATTGATAGAAACCCTAGGGACAAATTCTTATAAATCGAATGTTTCACTGGTAGTTCTTTATTTTTTTGTTTTGCTTGTTTTCTTTTTTTCTAATATTTCAACCTTTATTGCATTCCTGGCTCTTTGTGGTATGTAATTCTATAAGATTTGTGTAGAAATTTGAGTAAGTACATATGGGGAAAACAAGTTATAATGCTCAGAATATTTGAAGAGGATTTAGAACGTGGAGAAATAGTGTAGCATAGTGGTTAAATAGCAAAGGGTTCAAAGTTCTGCTCTGCCATTTGGCATCTGTGCGACCTTAGTAAAGTCATAAACTTTCTTTGTATTTTAGCTATTGAAATGTGACATACTATTTATAAAGAAAGTTAACTATTCATATATTCATTCATTAACTATTCACATCCTTGGAATAAACAGTAAATTAGTACACACAGCTGGCACCACCTCCACCACCACTCTGCTACCTCTCTGCCCTTATTTCCCACCACCCTCCTGTTGCTTTCTGTACCACACTGACTCCTGGGCTTTTCCTTGAACATTGTCATAGGTTTTTTCCTTAAAGCCTTTGCCCAACATGTCTCCATTGCCTGGAATGTTTTTCCCTCTAATATCTTTAAGCTAACTCACCTTCTTTAGATCTTTACTCAGATGTAATCTTCCTCTACAAGGCATACCCTGACGACCCCATTACATGGCTGTGTTTTATTTACAGCAACACTTGTCTTTATTATGTTATGTTGATTGTGCATTTCCTCCCACTAGTATGTAAGCTTAATGAAGGCCAGAGTTTCGGTTTTTGTTCGTTGATACATGTGAAATATGTCAAGTATCTAACAAATAATAGATGTTTGGTAAATGTACAAATGAACAAAATATTTTAAATATTAGCATATACTGAATTTAAATCTTAACTTGGTATCTATTGACTTAAGCAAGTTTTTTCATGGAGTTGCTCTATGAATTAAATGATATTCCATGTTCAAAAGCACCTAGCCAGTGCTGATTCAGAGATGTCTTCAGTAAATTCAGTTGACAAATGTTACTGAGCACTTATAATCTACCAAGTATCCCTGTAGACCCTGGGGTATATGTCACTGAACATAGCAACCATAAATCTCTGCTACTGTGGAAATTATTTCTAGTTTCCTTTACTTCATTTGGTACAGTGGTTTCCAGAAGGGAAAATTGTGATTCTACCTACCAATTCACTGGTCTTCCACCCTAGATTCATGTTCAATTCGTTTTTACAGGTACTCATTTTCCTTTATTTTACACACACTTTTGTAGCATTTGTGAAGTCCTGGGATTGGTCTCCATCACTACAAAAATAAAAAATTAAAATAAAAAGGCACTTTTGTATTCAGTTATGTCATTCTTAAAATGACTGATTTTAAAATCTTCCTTTTGCAGGTGAAAATCTGAAATTTAGAAGTTGTGACTAGCCCATTGTCATATCTAGGGATAACTGAGCCAGTGTGAGTATCTGGGAGACAGGAGAGAATATGAGCAGTAGCGGAGATCCATTGTGAATATGGAAAATTATAGGCTTTTAGAGTTATTAGAGTATAAAAGATGAAACAAAGAATGGACAGAGATCAAGCTGAAATACAAAGTATTTATCAGATACCATATCCTGTACACGGAACTCTACCAGGACTACTCTTAGATGTTTTGGGTATCTTTAGGTCGCTTATCCACTCTGATCCAGATATAGTCAAGGCAGAAGAATTGCATGGTATAAAGTATAGTGACCTGTACATAAGGAATTCTCAGAAGTGAGCAGTGAGCAATTAAGCATGGTGTATACACTGAACTTTCTCAGAACAGGATTATGTTGGTAGAAGGTTCAGTGTGTGGTTCTTCCAGGATATAGGTACTGTAGAAAACAAGCTAAGAGACAGAAGATTCTTAGTGGGATCAGTCTACATAGCTATGTGATCTTTCTGAACAGCAATCATGGGACCAGAAAGATGAATGTAAACATTGATCCAGTTTCAATTTGGGATAGCTAATCATTAAGAAAATGGAGGATATTGATAATCAAATACTTTCAGATCATTGGCCAGGAAGTCTAGTTGAATAGGGAAGGAAAAGAGAATGGGAGGGTAAAAAGGAACAGGGAGGAAATATGGTGGTCAACAGACTAGATATTTCTGTGAGTTAAAGAGTAGAAACAGTGGAAAGATATGTGAAAAATATATAGATAGGAAAAAAGTCAGAAGAATGTTGCCATTTAAGATATCTAAGATGGAGGGTATCTAAATGATAAGTGAGGTCTAGAGAAGATAATGGTTTTTGGAGTCCAGGAATTGTGAAGCTAGACCTCTAGACTGATCACTACCTGGTTATTTCCTGACATGGTATTAGGAGTTAAGAGACAGAAAAATATTCCCAAGTAGAGTTTAAAATGCTTAATGAAGAAAGGAAATTGAGAGATAAGAAATGTGAGAATAGCAAAAAGAGATGAAAGATGTCAATTTAATCAAGATAGTGTGAATGAACCTCAAAAGAATATGCTTTTACTCTAAGCCATGATTTTATGGAATAATGGTTTTAAAATAGTCATGGTAAATTAGAAAATCCCAAGCTTCCTCTTCCTGGGTATTGGGTACAGGAAAAACTACCAAACAGTGCTCTCAGGGAGAATATTTTCAGGTAAAAAACCATGCTTTAGTTACATCAAGGAGATAAAAGCAGAATTTTGTAGTAGATTCTACAACCTCCATGATGTGTCCATTGTGCAATCTTAAACTTTCTTGTATCTGTATTCCTAAAATAACCATAATTTTATGTATATATTTTTCACATGTGTAATACTTATTGAAGTTTAAACACTGATAGATGTTAAGATAGATATAGCATTATCCTGTTCCTCAAAAGTTTAAAGACAAGATTGTTTCTGGATAGGGAAACTTAACTGTAATTGATGGATTGCTGGAGGCTCAGTTTGGAGAAGTCTGAGAGATAAAAACTCCAAGGGGAACTTAGTAAAAGGGGGTACTTTTTTTTAGTTTTTTTCCTCCTGGAATTTTACCAGGTTCTTGTAGGGAAAAGTGAAGAAAAATACCCTTCACTCTACTTCTGGCAGGGATAGGAGAAAAGGAACCATTTTTAAATAATGCCAAAGTATTCTATTCTTCCTAACAAGGACCACCCTCGAAAGAAACTAGTAACCAGAATCTCTCATGGGGGAGGGGACATACCTGACGTCAGCCCTCTCTAGCCATCTTGTCCTACCTACACCAAGCAGATGTGTAGAAAGTGGGAGCTGAGAAGCACTTAGAAAGTTTACGGTTCAGAGTCACAGGCTCAATAAAAGACTGAGATCTAATCATGGGAGTTATAGAATACTCCTCCCTCTCTACCATACCACCTCATTACTAAAAGGCATATTCACTACAGTACTTTTCATCTTATATCATGTCTTGCTCTCAAGAAAAAACAACAAAACATACTAACAGATCATAAAACATAATTTAAAGAGACAGAGCAAATATCAGAACCACACTCAGATATTGAAATTATCAGATCAAGAACTTCAAACATTTATTATTAGTATGCTAAGGGCTTTCCTGGATAAAGTAGATATCATGCAAGAAGAGATGGGAATATAAGCAGAGAGATGGAAATTCTAAAAAGAAACCAAAGAGAAATGTAGAGATTAAAAACACTGTAACAGAAATATAGAATGCCTTTTATGAGCTTATTAGTAGAGAGGACACAGCTGAAGAAAGAATCTATGAGCTTAAGGACATCTCAGTAGAAACTATAGAGCATTAATCTCCGGGATATAGAAAGAACTCAAAAAACACCAAAAAACAAGTAATACAAACAATAAATGGGCTAAGGAACTGAACAGACACTTCTCAGAAGAAGATATACAATCGATCAACAATTATATGAAAAAATGTTCAACATCTCTAGTAATTGGAGAAATGCAAATCAAAACTACTCTAAGATTTCATCTCACTCCAGTCAGAAAGGCAGTTATCAAAAACACAAGCAATAGTATGTGTTGGTGAGGATGTGGGGGAAAAAGCACAATCATACACTGCTGGTGGGACTGCAAATTGGTGCAACCAATCTGAAAGGCAGTATGGAGATTCCTTAGAAAACTTGGAATGGAACCACTATTTGACCCAGCTATCCCACTCCTGGGTCTATACCCAAAGGACTTAAAATCAGAATACTACAGTGACACAGCCACATCAATGCTTATAACAACTCAATTTCACAGTGGCTAGACTGGAACCAACCTAGATGCCCTTCAATAGACGAATGGATAAAGAAACTGGTATGTACACACAATGGAATATTACTCATCATTAAAAGAGTTATAGCATTTGCAGGTAAATGGATGGAGTTGGAGACTATCATGCTAAGTGAAATAAGCCAATCCCCAAAAAACAAAGGCCAAATGTTTTCTCTGATATGTGGATGCTGATCCATAATGAGGGCTGGAGGGCAGAGGAAGAATGGAGGAATTCTGGATTGGGCAGAGGGGAGGGGAGAGTGCATGGGGCAGGAAAGATGGTGGAATGAGATGGACATCATTACCCTAGGTACATGTATGACTGCACACATGGTGCGACTCTACATCATGTACAACCAGAGAAGTGAAAAGTTGTGCAGAATTTGTGTACAGTGAATCAAAATGCATTCTGCTGTTAGGTGTAACTAATGAGAACAAATTAAAAAAAGAAAAAGAAACAGCTGAAAGTGAAAAGCAAAGAGAAAAAAAACTGAATAAACAAAAACAAAACAGATTGTAGGAAACTTAAGTACATATTACAAAGTGAAAGAAGCCAATCTGAAAAGTCTACTAACTTGGAATCATCCTGGAGAAAGTAAAGCTATGGAGTCAGTCAAAAGATAAACAAGGGGTCTGGGGTTGTGGCTCAGTGGTTGAGCGCTTGCCTCGCATGTGTGGGGCACTGGGTTCAATTCTCAGCACCACATAAAGTAAATTAAGGTATTGTGTTCATCTACAACTAAAAAAAAAATTAAAAAAAAAAAAAGATTACCAGGAATGGGGATTTTAGGAGTGGTGAGGGATGAGAAGGTGGAGCACAGAAGATTTTTAGGACAGAGTAAATATTCTTTGTGGTAATATATCATTTTACATTTGTCCACAACCATGGGATGCGCGTCAGTAATAGTGATCCCTAACGTAAACTGAGCAATAATGATGCCAATATAGATTCATATCCATCATTTGTAACAAATGTCCCACTTAGAGGGGAGATGTTGATGAGTGGCTATGCATGTGTGGAGGCAGGATGTGTCGGGGAAATCTTTGTACCTTTCACTAAGTTTTTTTGTGAAACTAAAACTGAGAAAGCATTTTCTCTGTTTTTATCTCCTAAAAGAAATGGTAGGAAATTAATATAATATCTGTCTTAAATGTTTGGTAAAATTCACCAATCCACCTCTTAACCTGATTGTTTGGGGTATTGAAGGTATTAATTACTGATTCAATTTTTTTTAGAGAGAGAAAAGGTGTCACTATATTCCCCAGGCTGGCTTTGAACTCCAGGACTCAAGTAATTCTCCTGTCTTAGCCTCCTGAGTAGCTGGAACTACAGTTACACATCCCACACCCAGCTTTAATTTTTTAAATAGATATAGTTCTATTCAGATAGGCTGTTTCTTCTCATGTGAGTTTGGTAGATTGTGTCTTTCAAGGAATTGGTCTACTTCATAAAGGTTATCAAATTTTTGGATACAGAATTGTTTCTAGTATTCCTTTTTTATCATTTTAATGTCCATGGGATCTATAGTGATGTCTTTCCTTTCTTTCATTCCTGATATTAGTAATTTGTGTTCCCTCTCTTTATTTCTTAGTCTAGATATAAGATATGGGCTTATCAATTCTGTTGATAATTTCAAGGAAATGCCTGTTAGTTTCAGTGATTTTACTCTATTATTTTCCTGTTTTAGTCTCATTGGTTTCTGCTTTATTTTTTTGTTGTTGTCGTTGTTTATTTTATTATGCTTACTTTGCATTTAATAGGGCTCCTCTTTTTCCAGTTTCCTAAAGTAGAATTTTATATTATTGATTTAGATCTTCCTTTTCTTTGGTTTCTTTTTTCTTCTGGTACTGGAGATTAAACCCAGGAGCACTTTACCACTGAGCTACATCCCTAGCACCTTTTTATTTTGAGACAAGTTCTCACTAAATTGCTTAGGGCCTTGCTAAGTTGCTGAGGCTCTCTCAAACTTGAGATCCTCCTATCTCAGCCTCCTAAGCCGCTGAGAATACAGGCATGCACCACTGTGCCTGGCTTCTTTCTTCCTTCCTAACATTCTATATTCTGTGCTGTAAATTCCCCTCTAAGTACTGTTTTTACTACATTTCACAAATTTAGATGTGTTGTTTTCATTTTCATGCAGCTCAAAGTATGTTTTAGTTACCTGTTTCTTCTTCAATCTATAGGTTATTTAAAAGTATGTTGTTTAATCTGCACATATTTTTCCAATCATCTTTTTGTTACTGATTTCTAGTTTAGTTCCATTGTGGTTTGAAAGCAGATATTGTATAATTTCCGTCCTTTTAAGTTTTTTGTGTTTTATGGCCCACAATTTGGCCTGTCTTGGTGAATGGTCCAAATGACCTTGAGAAGAATGCTGTTGTGGGATGAAGTAGTTCATAGATGTCAGTTACATCCAGTTGATTGATGGTACTATTGAGTTCAGCTGTGACCTCACTGATTTTCTGCCTGTCAGATCTGTCCATTTCTGATAGAAGGTTTGTTTTTGTTGTTGTTGTTGTTGTTGTTAAGTGTTTGGTTTTTGGTTGAGGGGCTGTGTTTTGGGTATTTGTTGTTGTTGTTGTTTGGTACCAGGGATTGAACCCAGGGGCACTTAACCACTGAACCACATCCCCAGCCCTTTTTTATATTTTATTTAGAGACACGATCTTTCTGAGTTACTTAGGGCCTCACTAAGTTGCTAAGGCTGGCTTTGGACTCAAGGATCCTCCTGCCTCAGCCTTCCAAGCTGCTGGGATTTCAGGCTTGCATCACCACACCCAGCTGATAGAGGAGTATTAAAGTCTCTAACTAAAATAATACATTCATCTGTTTCTTCTAGTAACTCTCAGTTTTTGCATCATGTTCCTTGATGCTCTGTGTGTAGGCACATACACACTAAGGATCATTATGTCTTTTTTGGAAAATTAACATTTATATCATTATGTAATGCTCTTGATCCTTGGTAACTTTTCTTGTTCTGACATTGGCTCTGTCTAAAATTAATATAGCTATTCTTGTTTTTGTTGTTGTTGTTGTTTTTTGATTGGTATTGGCATGGTTTTTCTTTTCCATTCATTTACTTGTAATCTATATAGGTCTACATTTAATGTGAACAACTTATAGACAGTTAACATTCAGAGCAATTTTTGATATAGTTAGATTACTGTCTATCCTATTTGTTACTATTTGGTTTGTTTCCCTTGTTCTGTGTTATTTTTTCCTTCCATTATTTTTCTGCTTCTTGTGGTTTTAGTTGGGCATTTCATTTCCATTTTTTTCCCTTTCTTATTATACCATTTATAATTCCTTTTACTTTTCTTAGTGGTTAACCTGGAGTGTGCTCTGTACATTTACAACTAATCCAAGTTCACTTTTAATAACACTGTACCTCTTCACATATAATGTAAATACTTATAATAGCAATACTTATAATAGTGTGCTATAATACTTATAATAGTATAACTACTTATAATAACAAAATAATTCTAATTTCTCCTTCCCATCCCTTATATTATTGCTGTGATTAATTTTGCTTATGTATGCATAGTATGCATAATCAAATACATTATTGCTATTATTATTTTGAACAAATGTTTGTATTTTACCTTTAGTTATTCCTTCTTTAGTGTTTTTTTTCCTTCATTCAGCTCCAAGTTGCTGACCTATATTATTTTCTATCTTTTTAAGGAACTTCTTTTAACACTTCTTGTCAGGCAAGTGTACCAACAACAAATTTTCTCAATCTTTGTTTGAGAAAATCTCTACTTCACTCTTGAAGGGTGATTTTGCAGGTTGGAGAATTCTAGGATGGCATGGGGGTTTGTTTGTTTCTTCTCAATACTTCAAATATTTTACTTCATTTTTCTCTTGTTTCCATGGTTTCCGAGAAGTCAGATGTAATTCTTTATTCCTCTGTTTTCCCCCCTCTGGCTGCTTTCAGAATTTTTTCTGTATCTTTGATCTTCTATAATTTGTGAAATATATAGTTTGAATGCAGTGTTTTTATTGTTGTTGTTTTGGTTTGTTGTTATTTTTTTTTATTTATGGAGCTTGGTGTTCTGAGGATCTGTGGTTTGGTTCTGACATTAATTGGGGAAAATATTAGTTATTGTTTTAGATACTCTGTTCCTTTTTCTCCTTTCCTGATATTCCCATTATGAATAGGTTGGATGTTCTGAATAGTCCTTGGATATTCTGTTTTGGTTATTTCAGTCTAGTTCTATTTGCTTTTCAGTTTTGGAGGTTTCTTCTTGCTATATCCTTGTGCTCAGAGGTTCTTTCCTCAGCCATGTCCGGTCTACTAATAAGTCTATGTATATATTTTAATATAGTATCTAAATCCTACGTTAAATTACAAGCTCCACTAAGGCAGATTGTGTATTTGTTTTATCTTTGATTCCCTTGTAACTTCTAGAATGATTCTACACTGGAGAGACATGAAATGAATTTTATTAAATGAATATGTTAAAATATGAACTCTGGTCAAATAAATACCTAAATAAAGTTGAAGTACCACATGAGTGAACAGCAACTGGGACACTTTCAGTCAGCTGCTTTACTCTGTCTGTGCACATGAGCATGCGTGTGTGTTTGTTGGCAAGCCCCTCTCAACTTAGGGCAGTGATTTTTTTAAACAACCCTAACAGTTCTTCTGGAGTTCTATGATCTTAACTCTGGTTTGCTGACTTCATTTATGGGCAATTTGGTGAGTCATTCCAATTGAGTTATAGAAAATAAAGCCTGTGCCCTGGAGAATTAATGACAGTAACCCTTCCTGATGACTCTAAGATTGTGTAGGAGACCAAGCAATGGCTGTCTGTAAGTATTATGGTACTTTCAAAAAGAACTTTTTTTCTCTTTCCTCTAATCTCTCTGTATATGTATAAGCTGGAGCAAAATGATAGTTTAGAGAACTATGCCTATGTGATACTTTGTAGATCTTACACTTGGAAGAGGGAAGGCGGAGCCAAGACTTCATGCATGCTGTACTACTGAGCTACACCCCAGCCTGTACTTACTCTTTTGGCATCAAGATAAATAAAATATTGACACGAGCTTTTTTCTTCAGTCAACTAAATAGTTGTAATTCAAATAAGTTTGTTTCCATTTTTCTCTAATGAGTGGAATAATAATGCCTAGTGTTTAAAAAATATGTGGCTTGGTGAAACACCATGGTAGTCTATGCTGCTGTTTACCAAATATTTCTAGTTCTCTTTCTGGGTGTCTGAAAATCCTTCCTCATTGAAGTTAGGTGTGGTCATGTGTTTGTTTTGAATTTTTTGTTTGTTTGGTTTTGGTTTTGGTTTTGGTTCATTGAAATGAAACCAGAAGTGATTATCTACATTTAAACATTAACTTTACAAATACCATATCCAAAGTGATACAGCCCTAATTTTAACACTCTTGGAACCACCAACACAGTACCTTGTACTACTTACTTACTTAGTTCTTTTTTTGAAGTCTTAAGATAAAGCTTCTGTTCTCACTGTTACTGTCAGTTCCTGGATATGCCAAGCACCTTCTCCCTCCAGGGCCTTTTCACATTCTGTTCTCTTGTTTGCTCTTCATTTAGGAAATCACTTGTGTCATTTCTATTGAAATTGCTGATATTATCTTCATAGAAAGGACTGTATTTGTCAATGTTCTATTATTGTGTTCTTAAAAATCTATTAGTAAAGTTAGAAGTTTTCTACATAATTAGTATAAAAACTAAGAAATTGGTGCTATCAAAAACTATAATTATCACAGAAAAGAAAATTGTCACATTACCAAGTAGTTTCAAGCAACTATTATGTACAAAAAAATTAAAAATTAAGAGCTGGATTCTGTTTTGAGTCTACATTATAAAAATCTTAACACTTTTTGCAAATTTAGTACAGAAGGTAATGTTCCCTATTGGTTCTCTCTCCCATCACCATCTACCTTTTCATTCTAGGGATTCTTCAGCAAGCGCCTGAAAGGCTCCATCAAGAGGACCAAAAGCCAGTCAAAGCTTGACAGAAACACAAGTTTTCGGCTCCCATCTCTGCGTAATACAGATGACAGGTAGGAAGTCAGCTTGCTTAAAACAGAAAGCTGTGGCAGAGTGGATTTTGATAATTCATCTTGGTCTTTTCTAGCTTTGCATTAATGATAATTTTAGAAAGATCAATACAAAATTTACTTTTTTACCTTGTTCGTATTGAGCAGGGTACAGCATGTTGTCTCAAATACCCATGCAGTTTAAGAGTCTCATAATGTTAGAGAATTTGTGGATACAGAAGAACCAATTACGAACTCAGTTACGCTTTTTTGATAAGAGTGAAGTTCTAGTGGTCAGGGGTGAATCTTTTTTTTTTTTGGTAGAATGACTCTAAGAGGTAATGATGATGATAGTTAACAATTCTTGAGCATTGTGTATGTTAGCTTTCTGTTCCTGATAAAATCAACTTAAAGAGGAAAGATTTATTTTGGCTCATGGTTTCAGAAGTTCCAGTCCATGGTTACTTGGCTCCACTGATCCTGAACCCATGGTGAAGCAGAATATCATGGTAAGGACAGATGCCAGAGCCAACCTGCTTGCCTCATGGCATTCAGAAAACAGAAAGAGAGAGAGTAGAGGAAGGGCCTGGGACAAGTGATACCCTTCCAACTTCCAACTAGGCCCACCTCCTGAAGTTCCCACCACCGTTCAGTAGTACCACTGGAACCAGTGAGGCTTCTACATATGCATCTTTGGGGAACATTCCAGATCTACACTATGAGAATTCTACAGGATGTTTTATGCTGTGATCTTATTTATTTAATCTTTATAATAACCCTATATGATAAATGCTGTTACTATCTCTATTTTATAGAAGAAAAATCTGAGGCACCCAAGAATCTGACCCAAGACTATATAGCTAGTAAATAGTAAAAATGATATTTGAACTTGGGCCATTTGGCTTCAGAGTTCATGCTCTTCACTGCTTTGTTATTCTCTGTATATGGCATATGGAATTGGCATTGTTGGGTTTTAGTCACATCTAAAAGACATGTAATGAAAAGAAAACATGGATTTCAGTTAGGACTACTTACTACTTTGGGTAAACTTCACATGTATATAGTTCATGAAGGATAACATTCTTCTAAAATTTTTGAGTATATGCTGATACATTTTTAATATTTTTGTGCCTCTATAATGTTGATAATTTTATAGAGTGTCGTATTAGTATTCATTGCTATCACCAGTTTTTATTGAGTGCTTACTATGTGCCAGGCATTTCAAATGTAGTCTCATGTAATACAACCCTAGATACTATTATTATCCTCATTTTACAGATGAGGAACAGGCAAAAAGAGATTGAGAAACTTGCCCAGGGTCACACAGCTAGTAAGTAGTGGAGCTTGGATTTTCACTCAAGTCTGCCTTTCATATTTGATATTCTTATTTATATTTGAAGTTTGGAGTTTGGAGTTTTTGTTGTTGTTGTTTAGTAAGTGATATTATTTTCAATCACTTTCCTAACAAGAAGAAATAAAAATTACAGGCTTGGCAGGCAGAGAATTATTGTCCTAGTTTTATAGATGAAGGAATTGTCCCCCATACTGAGCTGATGATGAGACTGCTGCTTCTTGCCACAACATGGCTGGAAATGGAGGTCATTATGTGAAGGGAAGTAAGCCAGGCACAGACAAGTACTACATGATCTTGCTCATATGTGAAATCTAAAAATGTTGATCTCATAAAAGCTCTTCTCTCTTAACCACATTAAAAGTGCTCATTGAAATGTACAAGCCTGTCCGATTGACATATAATTTTCTCATTATCTCTTATACCTTTTAGTGTATAAATTATTAAATTTAATTTTCTAAATTTAATTTAACTGACGAACACATTAGTTTTACTTATGAATAGGGCACCATGTGATGTGTCAATACATGGATACATTGTGTAATATTTAAATCAGGTTAAGCGTATTTATTTCTTCAAATGTTTAGCATTTCTTTATGGTAAAAACATTCAAAATCCTTCCTTCTGCCTTGTTGAAATATACAGTACATTATTGTTGTCCGTAGTCACCCTGTTATTCAACAGCACACCAGAGCTTCTCACTCCTGTCTAACTGTAACTTAGTGCCCATTTGTCAGTTTCTCCCCATCCCTCCCTTCCTCTACTCTCTCTAGCCTCTGTACCATTCTATTCTCAACCTTAATGAGATTGACATTTTTCAATTCCACATTTCAGTAAAAGCATGGGGTACTTGGCTTTCTGTCCCTGGTTTCCTTCACTTAACATAATGATCTCTACTTCCATTCATGTTGATGCAAATGACAGGATTTCATTCTTTCTGTGGCTGAATGGTATTCCATTGTGTACTGCATTTTGTTTATCCCTTCACCAGTCAGTGAACACTTTTTTTGTTTCCATTTCTTGGCTGTTTTGCATAGTGCTGCAGTGACCATGGGAGTGCAGATGTCTCTTCAACATACTGACTTCATTTTCCTTGGATATATACCCAGTAGTGGGATTGCTGGATCAGATAGTAATTCTATTTTCAATTTTTTGAGGAACCTCTATACTATTTTTCATAGCTATTGTAAATGAGATTGCTTTCTTGATTTCTATTTCAGATTTTACTATTGACACGTAGGAACACTAGTAGATTTTGCATGTTAATTTTGCATCCTGCAACTTTGCCAAATTTGTTTATTAGTTCTAATAGATCCATATGTATAATTTATAAAATTATATTTAATAATTTATATACATATCATACACACACATACATACAAGTAGAGAGTATGTAAGGTCATCTCAAACAGTGACAGTTTGACTTCTTTTCCAGTTTGAATGCTCTTTATTTCTTCCTCTTGTTTGTTTGCTCTGGCTAGAATTTTCAGAATTATGTTGAATAGAAATTTTAAAAGTGGGCATCCTTGTCTTATTGTAGATCTTAGAGAGAAAGCTTTATACTTTTCCCCATTCAGTATGTTAGCTGTTGACTTAACTATAATGGCCTTTATTACATTGAGGTACATTCTTTCTATACCTAATTTTTCAGTTGCTTTTATCATGAAACAATGTTGAATTTTGTTAAATGCCTTTTCTGTATCCACTAAGATGACCATATGGGTTTTCCCCTTCATTCTATTGATATGGTGTATCATGTTTATTGATTTGTGTAATAGTGAACCATCCTTGCACCCCTGGAATGAATCCCAATTTATGATGTTATCAAGTTAGTGTCTTGTTAAGGATGTTTACATGTATGTTCATCAAGGATATCAGTCTATAGTTTTCTTTTGTTGTGTTTTTTTTTCCAGTTTGGGTATCAGGATAATGCTGGCCTTGTAGACTGTGTTTGGAAGAATTCCTTTCTCTTCTCTTTTTTGGGATAACTTAAGGAGAATTGATATTAGTTCTTTAAATGTTTGGTAGAATTCAGCAGTGAAACTATCTGGGCCTGGACTTATCTTCATTGAGAGGCTTTTTATTACTAATTTGATCTGTTTATATACTTATTATTGCTCTATTCAAGTTTTCTATTTCTTCATGGCTCAATCTTGGTAAGGTGTATATGTCTAGAAATTTGTCCATTTCTTCTAGAGTATCACAGTTGTTGGCATATGGTTGTTCACAATAATCTCTAAATATATATTTCTGTGATGTCTATTATGACATCTCCCTCTGATTTTTTGAGTCTCCTTTCACTTTTTCTTAGTGTAACTCAGGGTTTTTTTGTTCAAATCAACTCTTTGTTTCATTGATGTTTTGTATTGCTTGGTGTTTTGTTTTTTTGTCTGATTTTGTTTGAGAGGGTCTCCATTTTATTAATTTCTTGTCTGTTCTTTGTTATTTCTTCTATTAATTTTGGGTTTGGTTTGCTCTTGTTTTTCTAGTCCCCTCAGATGCAGCCATAAGTTATTTACTTGAGATCTTGCCTTTTGATGTGAGTTGCTATAAACTTTCCTCTAAGTACTGCTTTTGCTGTATTCCATAGGTTTGGAAATGTTTGTCTCCATTTTCACTTATTTATAGCTTTTTTTGAGGGGTAATCATAAAAAGAAAACTGGTTTTCTATTTTTTCCTTAGTTTCCTTTAGCTCTACAATTTTCATCATTTCAGGAGCTCAGAGCATTTTTTAAATAAGTCCAATAAAATAGAATGACATTTGTTCACAGTATTTATTTTTGAGAACACGGATATTGTACAGCAATTAAAACACTCCCAATTCAATAGCCAATTTCTTACACTCTGCAGCATCATGTGCAAACTTGGGAGACAAGAAGTGCTTTTAAATAGGTACACTTTATTTTTCAACCTTGCACTAAATATTATCATCTTAATTTCATATAGAGTGCAATCTCCTATTCCATTTAGCTTTAAGTAATCCATGAGAATTGTTGGCTTGTATTACCAAGAGATTATATTCTCCTGGAGACATATTTCTGTTATATAGTTACTGCATTTTTAGCCTTTCAGTGACCTAAATTCATTATACGTGACTTCTGTGCTGTTGTTTCAATCAATAGCAGTATCATTCTATCTCAAATACAGCAAAATAAGTAGGTGCTGATAAATCTCAAATACTAGATAACCCTCTTTATTTTCCAAATGTATTTGAATTATAAAGATTTCCTATAGAGAAATTTTGAAAACTTTATTCTTTTTGTATTGGGATGAACTAAAGTTTGAACACACTGTGTGTGTGTGTGTGTGTGTGTGTGTGTGTGTGTGTGTATGCATACATATATATTTTTTTTTAAATAGACTCTCTCACCTTCAGATCTCTAAAGATATAAACGGAACTAAGGTTACAAGGTATTATTTAGCTAAATTCTTTGTATTAGTACCCTTATAGGCATGACCAGGATTTTCCAAAGACTTCATTTTCTTGCTGAAGTCAGACCATTTCTTCCAGAACAGTATATAGTGTCTAAATCTAAGTACAGAGAGTTTTCATCTTATACCTAATGTATTAATACTCTAAGCTAAACTTAGTAGGGCTCCCCTTTCCTTCAGTGTTTAAATTGAACAAATAAAATATGTATATTTTTGTTGTGTTGGGAAAATGTCTCGATAATATACAGTCATACATTCTGAGAACTGCATCATTAGGCAGTTTCATGACTGTGTGAATGTCATGGCTTTCTTACACAAAACTTGATGATAGAACCTACTACACACCTAGGCTATGTGGTATAGCCTACACTGCCGACCTGTATAGCACGTTACTGTACCAAATACTGTCGTCCACATTCCCAGGTGGGCGATGGGGGTGAGATTCCTGACTGGGAATGGGCTGGCTGAACCATGAAAGCTAAGAAAAGTAAAACCACAAATAACCACAGAACACAGAAAATAGTTTTAAAACGCGGGTACAGAATGGGTCTGCAACCAGACAGGTCTGGCTTCCAGCATCTGGCATCTGGTTTCTGGCTTTTGGCATCTGGCAAAATGGACCCCACATGTGCTTTATTTATATCGGGGAACTTCCAAGGCTTTCCATCAAACATTCTTTACCAAGGTAGGAGCAGGTAGGCTGACTCAGTTCCTAACGAGGATACGCCCATTTCTGGTACTGCAATGAGGACTTCCTTAGCAGAAGGGAAGAGGCAGGACACTTGCATTAGGTAGCCCTAACTGTAGAGTGCTACAGAAGATTCAAAATGCCAGCCTGTCTCTCCCCTCGCTACAGCACCGAGAAGTCCCTCATGCATTCCATAGATGGCTCCCTGCAAAATACTGTAGGCACTTACAACAGAATGGTAGTATTTGTGTATCTAAACATATCTAGACTTAGAAATGGTACAGAGAAAACACAGTATAAAAGATGAATGGTGCACCTGTATAGGGCACGTACCATGAATGAAGCTTGCAAGGCTGCAGGTTACTCCGGGTAAGTCAGAAAGTGAGGGGTAAGTGAATGTGAAGGCCCAGGAGGGTGCTATACTTTGCTATGGGCTTTATAAATACTGTGTACTTAGGCTGCTCTAAATTCATAAAAATATGTTTCTTTCTTCAATAATAAATTAACCTTAGTTTACTGTAATTCTTTTACCTGATAAACATTTACATTTTTTAACTTTTTATGTTTTGTAATAAGACTTAAAACACAAACATACAGCTATACAAAACTATTTTCTTTTTTTTTTTTGGTACTGGAGATTGAACTCAGGGCCACTCAACCACTAAGTCACATCCCCAGCCCTATTTTGTGTTTTATGTAGAGACAGGGTCTCACTGAGTTGCTTAGCGCCTTGCCCTTGCTGAGGCTGGCTTTGAACTCGCAATTCTCCTGTCTCAGCCTCCGAAAGTGCTGGGATTACGGGCTTGCGCCACCGCGCCTGGCTCCTATTTTCTTTTTTTATATACTTGTTCTGTAAGGTTTTTTTCCTGTTTTTAAAGTTTTTTATTTTTACTTTTAAAAACTTTTTTGCTAAGATCAAACACACACATTAGCCTAGGCCTACATAGGACCAGAATCATCAACAACACTGTCTTCCATCTCCACATCTTGTCCCACTGGAAAGTCTTTGGGGCAGTAACACCCATGGAGTTGTCATCTTCTCTAATAGCAATACCTTCTTCTGAATTACCTCCTGAAAGACCTGCCTGAGACTCTTGAGGAGGTGTCAGAGTTTTCAGAAATATGTCCATGGTGGCTTACTTGTTTTTTTAATCATATATCTGCTGGTAAGCAGATAACCCACCATGAACATTTGCCTCCATTAATGAAAACCTTACACCATTGGAGTACATGTTTTCAAACTTTTTAAGGAACTTGAAGTCTGCAAAAGTTTCTGTCAAACACTTCACTGTGAATTTTCTTGGGGTTCTTCTTTTTCTTTTCCTGCAGTTGCCTTTTCTCTTGCCTCTTCTTCAGCTATGAGTTCATTAGGTGATAGGAATTTTTCAGCTCTACGATTATGTTTACTGCACATAGTAAGCTATGCAAAATACCATAAGGTATTTTAACATTCATCCTTGATTGATTAAAAAGTCCTTAATGACTCCAGATATGTCTTGCCAATGATCTACAAGTTATAAACTCTTATTATGAGACCCTGATGAAAATTATTACCAATGCTTTTTTTTTGGTCAATTTTTAATGATCCATAAACTCAGTATTTTCTTTGCCAGCTCATAGTACATGTAACTACATCATTCTTTTTAATAGCTGCATTCTTGGTATGGGTTCTTTGTAGCTAGAAGTGAAATTTTACCAAATAATTAATATTTAAAAACCAAATTTCTGTATATACTGCAGCACACCTATGTAGATGTATTAGGTTCTATATGCTACAAAAGAATATAGAGGGACTGGGGTTGTGGCTCAATGGTAGAGTGCTTGCACTGGGTTCAATTCTTAGCACCAAATATAAATAAGTAAATGAAATAAAGATACATCAACAACTAAAAAAAATTGTTAAAAAAAGAATATAGAGAACCAAAGACAACAGCTCCCCATCCTCAAGGAGTCCAATGGAAAAAGTAACCCAGATACCAGAAAAGAGGGACTCATAAACGTTCACCTGCCTTACAGCTTACTTGTCTCCTTTTAAAAAGATTTCCTTACAACCATATCAGTGACTTCTGCTTATCTCATTACTACCTTTTTCTGCAAGATAGGCTGGAAAATTTTATACTTTGGTACATTGTTGCCCCCAATAATGCAAGAATCTATTCTTAATATTCTTAAAGGAGAGAGAGATGGGTATTGGGAATATAGCTAGCAATATGTGCAACAGAAGGAGGTTAATTTAGCTATCCTCAGAATTCTGGAAAGGTTAAGCCGACCAGCTTTAGAAGGTCAGTGGTCAGGATTTACACTGTGTGTGTGTGTGTGTGTGTGTGTGTGTGTGTGTGTGTGTGGCTAGAGTTCAAACCCAGGGCTTTGCACATGGTAGGCAGACTTTCTACCGCTGAGCTCTAGCCCCAGCCCAGGCTTACCCTTATCACAAAGCACAATAGAGAACTAAACCATGCCACATAAAAGGATATCTGTGTTCCTCTTTTAACATCCTAGCTGGTAAGTCTATTTCTAGGTAAGTCCAAGAGAAATGAAAACACATGTCCACATAAAAACTTGTACAATAATGTTCGTAGCTAACAGTGTTATTCATAATGGTCAAAAAATCACAATGACCCAAATGTCCATCATCCACTGATTAATAGATACACAAAGCATGACAATATCCATAACAACAAAATATTAGCATTTCATGAAAAGAATGGAGTACTGACACATGCCACAACATATGTGAATGTTTTTATCCTTGAAAACATGCTATGTGAAAGAAACTTGTTACTCAGTGATACAGCACATGCCTAATATCCATAAGACCCTAGGTTCAATCCCCAGCACCATTAAAAAAGAAAAAGAAAAGACAACAGCAGTCACAAAAGCATGTGTTGTATGATTTCATCTGTATAATACGAAATGTCCAGAATAAATAAATGCTCAGATTAGTTGTTGCCAGAGGCTGTAAGTTGCCAGTGGTAGGAGGTGATGAGCAGGAATGACTTCTGATGAGCATGGGGTTTCTCTTTAGTGTGATGGAAATATTTTAAGCTTAGGTTGTGGTGATGATTGTACAACTCTGAATATACTAAAACACTGTACACTCTAAATGGGTATATTTTGTGGTGTATGAATTATATCTTAATAAAGATTTTTCTTTAAAAACTGGCCAGGAAGCACTCTTCAATGAAGCTTCTTAGTCTATGTGCTCCCTTCCATCACACAAAACTTACATTCAGCTTTTTAAGTGCTTTCCTATGAAATATAAACACCCAAGTGTCTTACGGATATTAAGGTAGGTTTCCAAAATGAAAGAGACTAAAATAAACAAATACTGGGGAAGGGAGTGGCAGACGAAACAGAGCAATACATGAAGCCAGAAACAACTTCACAAGCAAAATGGATGTTTTCAAAAGATAAGATTGTACATCTATGAAATAATAATAAGATGGTATATAAAAAGAAATTAAAGAAGAGAACTTGGAAATTAATATAAAAGCTAAAGTCAAGGCACTCTCTCAGAAAGTAGAACAGAAAATGAAAGATTCAGCCTAATAATTCCAGGAGGGAAAAGAACAAAGAAAAACATTGCAGCAGGAATTGTCAAAGAAAATGTCCCCAGACGAGAAAACGTGAATACCCAGATTGGAAGGACCACCACATTCCTAGGAAAATGAACGAAAAATACCCCTCAACACACACATTAGTTTAAATCATCATGAAATGTCAGGTCATTGGGGTTTAGAAAAAGAATCTTGAAAGATTCTATAAAGAAAAAATGGGTTACTTACAAAGGAGATAGAAAGTGTGTACAGGACTGGCCAAGGGGGATGATATTGGAATTCTCAGTAGAAAGATTGAAAACCAGAAGTCAGTGGGAAAATACCTTTAAAATTCTGAGTAGAAAGTATTTTGAACCCAATATTCCATACCCAGGGCAGTTCTTGAATATCATACTAAGGAGTTTATATTTTAGCCTACAAGCAATAAGGAGCCTTTAAACACTTTTGAGCAAGAAAATGACCTAATCAGAATTGTGCTGTGAATGGAATAACCTAGCACAATGGAATCTATGATTTTTAGTTTACTTAATTTGTAGAAACTAAGTTTGGAAGATCAATTAGCATAAAGCTGTTGTACGATAATGAAGGCTCTAAACATAGTGGTAATGGGAATGGAAAGGCAGAGACGAGATAGAAAGGATAGTATAGAGATAAAATCAATAGAATGTCACACAGTCATCATTGTTCCAAAGCCCTCTGATCAGATTAAAGCCAGTAAAAGGATTTCCTAGAATCAATATTGGCAGTGTTTTTACATTAAAACCATATCATGGGAGCCGGCAGGGATGGGGGGAATGTTGGGACATGAAAAGACTGTGATAGTTTTTGCCTTTCATTCAAATGCACTTAAAACTAGGAAATGCTTAAAAACAATGGTCATACTACAGTGTCAAGCATTGCAGGATTCCAGATGCTTGCCAGGTTGCCAACCTTGCCTTGCAAGTGCTACTTAAATTCACCAAAGACTTGAGGTAAAGATAAACAGGTGGAGTAGAATTTTCTCACCCCCTCCAAATTCCCCTCAAATAAAAACCTTCATAGTAATGACCTTAATTATAAGGCTCACTAACAAAGCATGGTTTTAAAATAGTTTATTTATTCTTTGTCAGAAGATACTTGAAAGTATACTCAGCCCTTGATTTTATCCTTAATAGAACTAATTTTTTAACTTTTCATTTTAAAGTCTTACATTCACAGCAAGTTGCAAAAATAGTCCTGCAGACCATTCCTTCAGCCAATAGTGACATCATATAATTATAGTATGATATAAAAAACAGTAATTGACATTGATACTAGACTGCAGACTTTATTCAGTTTTTACCAGTTTTTACCTGCATTCATTTGTGTGTATAGTTCTATGCAGTTTAATCCTATGTAAAGATCTGTATTGCCACTACCACAATCAAGATAAAAAACTGTTCTATTACCAAAAAATAACTCCCTGTGTTACCCTTTACAGTCATATCCACCTCGATCCCTATGCCCTAGCAACCACTAATTTGTTTTCCATCTCCATTGTTTTATTGTATCAAGAATATTATTAGAATCATATGGTATGTGACATTTGAGATTGGCTTTTTTTTTCCACTAAGCATGTGTCCTTGAGATCCATCAAAATTGGTACATATATTCAGTGGTCATTTCCATTTGTTGTCAGGTAGGGTTTCATTTGTTGTCAGGTAGGGTTCCATTGTGTGGATATAGCAGAGTTTAACTTTCATTCATTGAATGACATTTGAGTTACTTCTGGTTTTTTTCTATTTCATATAAAACTACTGTGAATAGTTGTGTACAGGTTTTTGAGTCAACCTAAGTTTTCAGTTCTCTTTCCCAAAAGTACAATTGCTATATGTTATTTACTGTTCAGGTTTATAAGAAACCAAAATATTAAAACTATAGGCTTATAGTTTTTATCCCAGCCAAGCCAGTTTCAGATAGTCTGCCTGTCTTTGGAGGGAAGTATGGTATAATAATACTTCTGTCATCCGGCTTACCAGCCATGGTTTTAGGTGCCCTCCAGATTTAGGCAAGGGGAGACAGAAAGGAGAAGGAAAGAAAAGAAAGGAGATAATGAAGTTCTAGCCTTCCTTCGTGTTCTCTGAGCCTGGCAGATTTTTCCCTTATGGGGTGCTTTGGGGATTCCTTCAGAAATTTCTCATCCTCAGGGAGCCTGTCTCCTAGGGTTTTATTGACTTTGGCGGGTGCATTTCTTCTCCAGGCACTTGCTTGTGACTCCTTTCTAGGAAGGAGTTCTTGTTGCTCTGCACTCCACCCCTGCAGTCCTGTGGTCCACAGGAAACACCTACCCATTCTTTGCCCTGCTAACTTTTAGGAGTGCAGGCTAATCCAAAAGCATCTACACTCTCTTGCTCTGCTGCCAACACAATCATTTCTCACCATCTAGGTTTCCCAGTTAGAATCAAACTCTACCTTCTGCATATCTCCTGTCCATGTCCATTGTGGGGATGGAACAGGATACAGTCTCCTAGCTTACTCCAAGAATTCTCTTTCATAAAATGTTTCCACTTCTCACTGGGCGCAGTGGCACACACCTGTGATCCCAGCACTTTGGGAGGCTGAGACAGGAGAACTGCAACTTCAAAGACAGCCTCAGCAACTACGAGGCACTAAGCAACTCATTGAGACCCTGTCTCTAAATAAAACATAAAAATGTAGCTGGGGATATGACTCAGAGGTCTAGTACCCCTGAGTTTAATCCCTGGTACCAAAACAGTAAAAATAAAAAATGTTTTCACTTCTCTATTCTCTGGCCACTCTTTGAAGTCTTTGTCTAACCAAGATGATCAAGGTAGTGGAATTGGTTCCAAAATATTTCCTTTATAAATACTAGTTTTGTTTAGTATTGCACTTCAGTATACTGCATCTGTTTTATCTATGTGTCTCCATTGAAACTTCAATTTTAATATCTCATTGCATGTTTATATTGTACTTTTATAAATGTACAACCATTAGCATAACATACAACATGCAACAATATGGTCCAGTCCTTCCCTAACCCAGCATTATCTACTAACCAACATACCAAGTCTTTCATTTATAATTCCACACTATTTCATATTTTTCTCCTTTTAATCTTGCTGTTTCCTCTATCCCAGTTGCTATTCCTAAGTCCTATACCTTGTCCTTTGACAGGCTTCTGATTCCTACTTGTGCAGCAATACCCAACTTCAATACATGACTTCTTTTCTGTGTTTTTCCCAGACATCATCCTAGATTCAGGTTCTACCTCACCTACCTATCCATACAAATTATGCGTGCCTTATTATTCAACTAAATGCTTTCTATCAAATTTATCTTTTTATATTTCTGCTTACTGCTAAAGATTGGAAGCTCCTCAAGGGTACAATCTTTGTATCCCCATTTGTATCTCCTAGCACAATGCCAGTCCTGTTGAGGAAATGGTGAATGTTAGCCTGAAACAGAAAAATTCAAAACTGACTTGTAGGTAATAAGGACAATGTTTTTCAATATGGTATACTTGGTTATAATGACAACTCAGAAATTATTGAACTCCATACCATTAATTAATCAATACAGTCTGACTATAGATTGTAGAGTTTTCTTAGCAGATTACTTTCATGGGTCAATTAAGGATTCTTTGTTTTATCATCTAAAATCCAATTGAAGTTCCTGATTGAATCATGATAGCATTTTAAATGCATTAGAATGCTTATCCTAATAGAAAAATATTTCCACACATTTATTCCTTTTGTCTTCAATTTTTCTCTACCAAAAAATATATTGAAGAACAGCTTTCCCAACTAGGGATGTAGCTCAGTGGTAGAACACTAACTAATTAGCTTGTAAGGCCCTAGATTCAACTCCCAGCACGTACTCGCCCCCCAAAAAAGCTTTCCTGATCTCAACTAAATAAGTAATTTGCATAAAATGAACTAAAGCCCACCAGATCACTATGTAAAAGCTCTATATTGGTGATCATAGTCCATCACATTTGTATAGTCGGCAGCTTATGAAATAGATGTGAAATCATAGATTATTGCATTTGATTTTCACAACTATGTGAGGTATAGAAAGAGAAATCATTATCCACATTTTACAAATGAGATACAAGGTTCAAAAAGAATAAATTATTTCTTCCACGTCATATAGTGAATAGTTGATAGAAATACACAGGGCTTTTAGCTTCAAGTTTTGTGCCTCTCCTTATGCTCTTGTTGCATGTAACTTGTTGACAAAATAATCAAGAAAGAAGGAGAACACAAAGGTAAAAATCACACACTCAAACATATACTCTCCATAACTTTTGTCACCACAACTCTTAACAAGAATAGAATGCTGTGCAGGAATGATTAATGATTCAGTGGGTGGTCATAGTATTTCCACAGTTTGGAAAATTATAAAGATGAGTCCCTGCCATATTCCTTGTATTCTTCCTCCCAAAAAAGTGGAGGGGGTGGTTTTAATGGATTTTATCCAAATGAGTTGGATTTAAAATTAAAATACTGTAAGAAAATATAGCTGTATTTCTTATGATCTTGAAATTAAAACGTTTTTGTAAGCATATACCAGGGGAAAATAAGTAAAAATACGACAAAGGACTAATTTAACTTAATAGAGTGTTTACCTATCAGTTAAGTTCAACAATTAGAAAAATGGTTTAGGAACATAAATAGCAGTTCATAACTTCTCTGAAAAGGAAGCCAAGATTGCCAATAAACATGTACAAATGTCCTCAAACTCATAATTAAGGAAATGCAAACTAAAGCAATAAATACCACATTTTACCAATAATACTGGCAAAAATTTTTTTGAAAAGTCAAGCACATCTCATTTTGGTGATAGCAAGCAGAAACATGCACTGTTGATAAGATTTTAAATGGATACTATCTTTTATGGGAGATAATTTAATATCAAAATAATTTTTTACATATTGTTTTCAGTTGTAGATGGACACAATACCTTTATTTTATTTATTTTTATGTGGTGCTGAGGCTCAAACCCAGTGCCTCACATGTGCTAGGCAAGCACTCTACCACTGAGCCACAACCCAATATCAAAATTTTAATTATATATGCCCTTTGATCTGGCAGTTTCACACTGAAAAGTTCAAACTATGAATATATACATATATATGTACATGTTCATAAAGATAAATATACTAAGTAAGATACCTTTTAAACTTTGGTGATAATTACAAAAGAAAAAAAGGAAAAAATTAGATTGTCATCAGGGACTGGTTAAACTGCTATAAGCCAATATAAAAGGAATATTATGTGATCATTAAAAAGAGGCAAGTTCTATATGTTCCAGTGTGGACAGAAGTATAAAATCATGAACTGAAATCAATGTCTATGCATGTGTGAATTTGTCAGGATAAACCCAACTACTACGTATAACCATAAAGCTCTAATAAACAATTTTTTGAAGTATAGTAGAATCCCATTTGTGATAAATTTAAATTTAAGTATACATAATGTATAAATATATATGTGCATGTATATATTTAAATACATATGAATATTAATATATTCCTATAATAAATACATAATTTCTATAATTTTGTGTTTTTATAAATAGGGAGAGAGAGGCCTGCCTATATAAAAAATTTCTAAAAATGTTCACAAAAATTGGCAATGGCATTTTCTGTAGGAGATTAGAAAAGGTACCCTTATTTTTGTTCTATCTATCCTTCTGAACTCTGGAATTTTACCAAGAATGTTTACTGCTTTCCATTTCAGGGGAAAACATTAAAACATGATTCTTTTTTTTTTTTTTTGAAGTTTCCCTCTAGCTATTTCACTGTTGCCATTTTTTCAGTCAGAATTTTTAGGCTCTATTTTGTTACATCCCATTTAGTTTTTTCGTTTGTTTTTATTTTTTAATTTTTTCCCAGCCCAGTGCAATCTCATTTTTTGTCATTATTTACATTCCCTAAAAACTCTTGCAAAAGTCTCCAGTTACCTCTCAGTTCCTACCTGGCGGAGCTCCTGTTAGTCTCTTAACACACTTGCTCTTCTGTCATAGACACCTAGTTTTCTGTCTGTCTTTCATATTTCTCAATCTCTTTGTCGGTTTTGTAGATTTGAATGTTAATACTCCTCAGGTTATTTCTGAGGCTCTTTTCTCAATCCACGTGTCCTCTTCGACTGTTCACATCCACTGCCATAGGAACCTCAAACTCAAGTTGTACAAAACTTGATTTCATTTCTACTCTCAGCTCAACCAGCATTGACTCATATTTCCTATCCCCATGAAGGACCATTTTTAGCAGTTTTCTATTCTGTGGTTCAGGACAGAAATGACCAGTTACCCTTGATTCTACAGTTCTCCCTGATACTAGTAACATCATAGTCACCAAGGCCTTTTTACCTCCTGTGTGTCTCTTAAGTCCACCTACTTTTTACTCACTTCTGCCTGTCTAGTTCATGATCTTTACTCAGATTACTACCATAGTCTGTGAACTAGTCTCTTAGTCTTTCACTTTTTCTCTCCGCGGGTACCCCTTTCTTTCTCCTCTCCTTAGTCAAGGTGGTCTTGCTAAGATATACATCTGATCGTGTCATTCTCCCTCTACTACCCAAAACCTTCCTATGTCCATCCCCTGGTCTTGTGATCAAACTGAAAAGCCTATTAGTGTAAGTCCCATCACGATCTCGCTCAGCCCTCGTGGTTCACCACTCTTCTACCAACCACCTGCCCCCACCACATCTACACTACACCAGAGCCACATTCTGAATTTCTTTCAGTGTCTCAGCACCCAAGCCTTGCATACTTTTATTACAGGTCTTTTCATATGCTACCCATTCCATCTAGATATCTTGGCAGGACACTTGCATATCATGAAGTCCATCCATTTGAAGGTCACAACTTCACTTAACTTTTTCCCCCCAGAAACCTAATCTGAACCTCCAATTTAAGATCCCCTAAGTGCTCACAGAGCCTCTTTTGCATTCTTTTTCATAAGTCTAATTTCATTGTACTATAGTGCATTGTTAACTCCCTAGACTATAAACTGAGCACGAGGACCCTGCCTTTCTTCTTATCCTGTGTATTCCTTGCCACCTACCTCTAATAGAATACCTGTGTGTAGTACAGACCAAGTAGCTATTGGATAAATAGACAGATCTATACAGAAATTCACTTATTCAACCAAATGAGAAACTAATGGGAAAGCAAATAGTCCTGAGTTCAATAATGATTAAAACATAAATGTCTTTAAATTTCACTGGTTCCTCTTTTATTATTCTTTCACCCTCAACCTTAATTTTAAGGCAATAGTGAAGTTAAAATTCCAGCAACTAAATTCAATAAAAGAAAAAAAGTATTAGTCTTTTCACTCACTCTTTAATATGTTCATTGAGTTGGATTATGAGTGAAGTTTGATTTTATTTCATATGTTTTAAAACTCAGTATAGTTGTGTTCAATTTATATAATTGGTACTAGTAGATTTTAATCCATTTACAACTTAAGAGCCAAAAAAGCATATTATAATATAGTACAGTTTCTATAAAGAGATTGTTCCCTAGTGTCTGTCATAGTAGAGGGAAGTAGAATTTCCTACCCCCAAACATGTTTTAATGTTTATAATCCTCCTTCTTCATTGCATGTATATGTGTATGTGCCAAAGTAGGTGTGGATATCATTTTTTTCTATGATGATGAATTTTCTTACCATGCATTTGCTTGCTTAAAGTGACAATTCAGGCTGACCAATATCCTTTATCCTTTGCAGCTGGGCTCATTAGACCATCCTGTCTGGAGGCTGAGAGCAGGGAGAAGCAAGGTCTGCAGCATAAACTGTGCTTCCATAAATAGCTTTTTATGTGGTGTATATTTTTAGGCTAACATAAAAATCAGCAAGTAACATGAGGAGCAGGGACACTGGCTTTACCTGCAGTGCATAAACCACTGTAGCTAGAGCTGTCGAGATCCTCAGGGAAGACACTTTTTTAGTACACAATAGAACTTTTGTGAATGAGCCCTCTTTTTTTTTTTTATTTCAATCCAGGAAGGGAAACTTTTATAATACAAGAAAGTTCTGTGTTTTCAAACAGCAAACTTAAGTTGTTTACTTTTGCAAAATACCTAATTGGAAAACAATAAAATCTCAGGAGCAGGTCAAACTACATTTTTCCCAAATAAGATCTCAGTGCAATTTTTAAAATTTTTATTGGACTACATGTAAATTTATTGATACAGAATTAAGATACTGAATATTGTCCATTACTACCTGGGAAATTTTCAAACAAAATGATTGCCTTGCAATGCATACTGGTTAAAACATGAGTATGTTGCTGTACCCACCTTGCGGTCTAAACTGTCCCTTCTGGAATTTAATGGAGCCGTCTGGAATCATAACTGCCAAGCCAAGCAGAAACTCACCTGCACTGAGTCCAGGATTTTGTGTGGCAATAAGCATTTTTAATTAAAAGTTTCCCAGTTCCTAAATTTGGAACTGACTCTGTAAACATGTGGCAGATTAAGCAAGCACATCCAAGCATCATTGGAGCTAGGGTAGCAGAGAATATGGCTTTTTAAAAAATTGAATGGGTAAGCTGAGAAAATCCAGCTGTGTTTTATTTAAAGTTGCACTAATCAGAGTTCTTTTACTCCTTTTTCTTTTCATTCATCAGTGTATCTACTGCTGGATGTGTTGGTTCGCCAGCCCTTCACTTTATCTTTTAAGACTGATTTCAGATAGGGATGAGAGTTAAAGCAATATAGGAGTAAGTAACAGAAAGCCTCTTTTGCCCTGTAGTTTATCTCTTAAATAGGTCAGAAGAAGCAGGTAATCTTCAACAGCAAAGCAATTAGATTTTTAACCCTTACCTTCATGGTGCTAGAGTTTACATAGAAATCATGATTGTCTGGAGACATTAAAACAGAAATGTAAAGAATATGGAAGCAATTTTCCAGTTAAATCAAGAAATAGCCATATTGGAGGCCTGAATTATTCTTACATGGTGTTCAAATTGATGGTACAGGGTTACCTGGCCAGTGGTCAAGGGACTTACAACATCTACTTTTGGGGCTGGATTAGATTTCTTAATGAAACCTAGTGTCAGAATGGACTGGAAAACAAATAGTTTTAAATTCATCATTCTCCCATTAAATCCACATTCAACTTTCCATTAGAAGAGTAAACTGTGGTGCCACATGGCTGCTATAACTCTGTAGATAGTAGATTGAAGAAAAATCAATTCATATGAAGGCACAAGAAGAAGTAAAGACTTGGGGTTACTAATGCTATTACATCAAAATAATTGCGGAGAAAATGTCTCCCACCACCACCCTGAGCCATTCCCAGGCTATTCGATTTTCCTGTTTACTGTAATCTTGCTTCTCTGGGAATTAACTTCTGTCTTCTCAGAGACACTGTCTTCCTAGTACAGGAAAGGCTTGCTTATTTATTCAGTAGTAATGTTGAATATGTGAGTAACTTTGGCTTTCAATTCATGTGGGCTTATATACACATGCTGAATGATGGGAGATTCTGAACTATGTATTAATAATCGAAATTTCAGTAACTAGAAAGAGTTGAGTTGTGATTCCAGATGGTTCACTATAGTATGTTTATGGCTGCTATTGAAAGTTAGATTGCATTGGAAACGCAATGAAAAAACAACTTTATACATCTTCCTCTGAAGGAAGAAAGTATGTGTAACCAGATAAGTTCATTGGTAAACACTAGAAACATTAAGCTAGAGGAAACAGTGCAGAGGAAACAGAAGTGTGAGAGAAAGATTGTACCTGCAAAATGGGGTGTAGAAATACTTGCTAGTGAGAGAGTAGAATCATATATGAAGCAAGCTAAAGCTAATTAGATTTGTTCCTAGTCAATTTTTTAAAAATATTTTTGTAGTTGTTGATGGATCTTTATTTTATTCATTTATTATTTGTATGTGGTGCTGAGGATCAAACTCAGTGCCTCGCGAATGCTAGGCAAGCGCTCTACCACTGAGCTACAGCCCCAGCCAATTTTTTAATTGAGATTCTCCTCCACCCCCAGAGTTGCCTCAGTTTCTTTTCTACGGGCTTTGACTAAAAACTGTTAATGAAAATGGGTAGGGACCTCAACATTCTTTCTTTTCTGCTTTAAAATAGTCACCTTTGCCAAATGTACAGAGCATGCTCTCTCTGTCCTTCAAGCTGCAGCTTCTCCCTGCTGCCTTCCAGCTCTAATCTCCTTATAGGTGTAGCACCATGGCAACAGGCCCAGCCTGGAGCCCAGGAACCTTGTTTGTGTTACCCGAGGGGCTAGATGCAGCCTGAAGGAAGAGAGGAAGGCATATTACCTGTCCTGCAGCGTTTGGATGAAGATGACTTCTTGTTCAGTGTTTGCCTTTCTATTCTGCTTCTATTGAAGACTTGAATAACACCTGGATAACATATATCCAAAGATGGTATCAGTAATCAAAGTCAGCAGGGAAACCATGTTCTATTGGTTTCTGTCTTCTAAACAGAGAATTGTTTTCTGAGATGTAGTTCAGAAAGTGACTTGCTATACTGGACATGTGGCACCGCTATGATTTGGGGTTGCACCACCAGGTGGCTGTACAATTGTTTCATGTAGGTAGATATTTATTTTGTTTGAAATAACTTTGTGTTTTAGAAAATTTTTCCTGGAGAATTTAAAAAATAAAAGTTAGCTTTTGGGCATGCCTCCTCCTGTTT
Source organism: Xerus rutilus (assembly GCA_028644305.1). NCBI lineage: Eukaryota > Metazoa > Chordata > Mammalia > Rodentia > Sciuridae > Xerus > Xerus rutilus. Next base: position 80,650,010 of record CM053410.1, on the reverse strand, counting down.
ACAGTATGACTTAATCTTTCCTGGTGAAAGGCTCACCCCCAGAACATGAGAGGCTTTTCCCTCCAGGAACTCTTTCTGAAAAAGATGGGTTGGAATTGTTTTATATTTGTTTAAGAAAGATGATAGTGTCCCATTGCCTCATCCTGGCTTCCTATGTAGCATATGGGGAAAGATTATATGATATAATTAAAGCAAAAAATTTTTAGCATTTAGTTATTTATAATTGATGTGCTATATTTGCAGCATATTACTACAAACATGTTAGTGTCTTATTCAGAAGAACAAAAAGAAAGAAATGTGGACCTGTTACACTATTATATTTTTACATACAGAACATTACTTGGCATTTTTGTCCCTTTTATGCTTACCTTGCCTTCTTGGAAGGATATATAAATGTGGACTTCTTTTCAAATTGCTGAATATCAAAACACATGGGGTTTTTTTCAGCCTAAACTTAAATGGTAGTTGGTTTTGTTGGGGAGAAGAGAATAGACTAATAAAGTCCTGGTTGTTTTAGATGTCTCTTATTTTATAGAGTTTGAAACAGTGTTGGAATAGAAATGGAGAGAGAACAGCCTGTAATGCTAGTTTCCTGTATCTTATTACTTTGTAATTTAACTAAGTACTACTCTGGCATTAAGTGTTTCAGTTCCTTTTAATGTTATCCTTCTTATTTCAAGGAAATGAATGAAGTACTTTATTTAATGTACTTTACAAAAACAAATGTCTTTACACAGTCATTCTTTTTATTCATATTATAAAATACTTATACTCGAAATACATGTATTTAACTCTGGGTGTTTTAGTCAATAAACACTATAATTATTGAGTAAAACTTGCATAACCATTCAATTCTGGATTCAGAAGCATTTTACTTCATATTGTTTCACTCTGTTAATTCTTTCAAGAGGAAAGACAGTGTAATACCAGCTCCTAGAGTGACGAGAGTCATGATTCCCACATTCTTTTTTAAAACAACTAGGACACAAATTAGCCAGGATATTTGAACAATGTCAATAAAGATCTGTTCTCCTCTATGAGAGTTTGGGCATATTTTTTCATGGTAAAAACCTTTTTTCAAGGCATTTTATTTGTTATTCATTCTGTGAAGCATGGATAGAAGTAAAACCTCGCCAGAAAAGAATTCCACATTGAGGTGGAAATCAGGCCCTTTGAGAGAGTCCTGTGCTAAACAAGTTCAGCACAGTGTGTGTAAATGTGTCTGTGTGTGAGTGTGTGTGTGTGTTTATTCTGTCAGAGCAAAAAGAAACAAAATGAGGGTTCAACCACTATTTTGTCAGTGCTTTAAGAGGATAAAGCTCTAGCATGAAAAAAGTAAAAAATAATATGTGGTTTGACAGTAGATTTACATACATACATATATATATATAAAATAACCTGAACAGTATAGATTTCTGCACCTTCCAATATAAGAATGAAGTTAGAAAAAATAATGTCTGTGGAGGAGCTTTGAGCTCCCTTGAAACTAGTAGAATTATTATGTTTTTATGCTTTATGAAAAAAAAAAAGAGTGTCCATGTTCACACGCGTGTATGGTTTATATTGTGCTCCATGAATAAGTACTACTATTATTATAGATTTTTAATTTGTTCCTCCTTTATTTTTCTCCTTACATTTGTCATAAGTTCATTTGTCATAAGTCTCCATTGCAGTAAACCTTCATTTCCTTGTTGGCCAAGGTAACACCACCTGAAATGTATTCTGCATTTAGGTCTCGTGGGCTGCCTAAACTGAAAGAGTCACGTTCTCATGAATCCTTGCTGAGCCCCTGCAGCGCAGTAGAATGTCTGGATCTTGGTCGAGGGGAGCCCGTAGCAGTAAAACCACTTCATAGCAGCATCCTTGGGCAAGACTTCTGCTTTGAGGTAAAAAACAAAAAGTGTAAAAGAAGAAAAAGTCATTAATAAGATTTTCTATCCAGTAACTTGATGCTTTCATTACTGTCATGTTTTGATTTGAGTGTTTCAATTGATTTTCTGTTGCTAAAAATTCATTGTAAAGGAAAATTGGAAGTTTATTAATCAAATTATATTTATAATTAAAGTTATTAATGATAGCATCTCATTCCTTGGGCCTTGTCTGCTTTTTTAAAAGTTTCAGGTTGAGAGTTCATCTCAATGGTAGAGCACTAGCCTACCACCAAAAAAGAAAAGGGGAGGGAGTGCTTAGTACATTCTCAGCAGAGGTTACAGAACAATAGCTTACTAAAATGTTGATTTTTTAGTATTGATAAAGATATTACCTACTGTGTTGTTATTTTTCTCCTGAAACCCTAAAGTCCCAATTTTAATGTTTTTAGGGGAAAACTTGACTCAATATTTTTTTTAGCTACAGTATAAGCAGTTCTAGATTTAGACCTGTGTCTTTATTTCTGTAACCCTCTGCATCTAGCTTGGTCCCTAGCACATTGTAGGTGCCTAATTTCTTGAGTGAACAAATTTCCCTTCATCAGTAATTTCTCCCCAACTAAATGTAAACAGTTGGCTATTTGCATGCTAAATTTGAATACTGTGTGTGTGTATGTGTTTATGTGAGAGAGAGAGAGAGAGAGAGATTGTGTATGTAAATAATTATTAGGGTTAGAATTTAATCGAGTCCTATGCTAGATATTGTAGAAAGTGAAAGATGTTTTGCTCTTATCCTTATGAACCAACACTGTCCAAAAGAAATATAATGTAAGCTACATATATAATTTTAAATTTTATTTAATCCAAATATTCTCATATAAGCATGTAATATAAAGTTATCAATGAGATATTTTTACATTCTACTTTTAATGCTAAATCTTCAAAATCAGAAGTTTTTATACTTATAGCACAACTCAATTTGGATCAGTCACATTTCAGGTACTCAGACACACCATGCAAGTAGCTGCCATATCAGAGCATATAATCTAATTTGATTTACATGTTTATGCCTGAGATTGAGTTAATGTGTGAGCAAACTTCAGCAATTTGGGCAGGTCATTTATTAATATTTATTAATATTCTTTTCAATAAAAATCACTTGAACTTTTCCTTATTTGTGGGACTCAGTTCAACAGACTGTATACTAAGCCCAGTGTTAGGTGGTAGGCATATAAATGGGATGTTTTGCTTTTAAAGGACAGTGATAGGTAGTAGTCAGGCTGACCTAATAAATGACTGGAAATCAACAAGTTGGTTGGATAATGGAAGAGCAATGGATTCCAAAGACAGTAATACAATATTATTAACTCTGTTCAATTTCACTTAGTAGCTGTCTATAATATTATAGCAAAGGCAGTTTTGAGAAAGCTGATAAACTGTTTTCTGAAACTCTCTTCCTTATATTAACTTATTTAACTGAATTGAGACTGTTCATTTACAGATAAGATGTGGCCTGAAAGATTTTTATTTTGAATCTAGGCCAGGTGAATTCTAAATGGCCTTTGTTTCCATACCTAGAAATGAGTGTGGATGCTACCTAGAGAACAAGTCAAAAGGCAGGCATAGATTTAGACATAATATTATAAAACTAGCAAAGATCATTTTAGTTTCATGCAGTATTTTGAAACTAACATATAACATAACTGACATATCCCTAACTCTTAAATGATAGAAATAGGAGTGGGAAAGTTTCTTATTTCTAATCTTTATGTTGAAGGTCACCTACTTAAGTGGAAGTAAATGCTTCAGTTGTAACTCTGCTTCAGAGAGAGATAAGTGGATGGAAAACCTTCGCAGGACAGTTCAACCAAATAAGGTAATAGTGACTTTGACTTTGAATGACTAAAAAATCCACTTTGTAAGCATTAAGTTGATAGAAGGTAGATGTAGTGGTAACATCTTCATTTTTATAGAGCTTAACAGTTTTTAAGTGTGTGTGCATGTTATGACATTTTATGCTAAAAATAACTTTACTGCAGATATTATTGTCATGATTTTATCAGTGTAGATAAGAAGACTCAGAAAAGTTAAGTGACCTGCCCAAGTCAGAAGCAAGTACATGATAGAAATGGAATTAGAACACAAGTTTGTTAACTACTTATCTCTTTTATATTTGTAGAAACAAGTCTAGTTGCTGTATGAGAATTTACTATTACAAGATAATTTTTTCATCACAAGTTAAATAGAATATATATGGTTCCTTAAGATTCTGAGACATTCTTGTTTGAGCTATTATCCTAAAATAATAAGATAGCAAATAATCTCATTATCTGTTATCTACTCTTAACAGAGTATATGATCAGCATCACCTTAAGAGGAAAATGTTCTTTCAAGATATCAGCTCTCAAATTCAATTTTGTTGCCTCTTTATAGGACAACTGCAGAAGAGCGGAAAATGTTCTCCGTTTATGGATCATTGAAGCCAAGGACCTTGCCCCTAAAAAGAAATATTTCTGTGAACTGTGCCTTGATGATACCCTCTTTGCTCGTACAACCAGCAAGACCAAAGCAGACAATATTTTCTGGGGAGAACACTTTGAATTCTACAGCCTTCCACCTCTTCATAGCATCACAGTTCACATTTATAAGGATGTGGAAAAAAAGAAAAAAAAGGACAAGAATAATTATGTAGGGCTAGTTAACATCCCCACTGCCAGCGTGACTGGTCGCCAGTTTGTGGAAAAGTGGTATCCAGTAAGTACACCTACACCTAACAAAGGAAAGACTGGAGGACCTTCTATTCGGATTAAGTCACGTTTCCAAACTATCACCATTCTGCCTATGGAGCAATACAAAGAATTTGCAGAATTTGTCACCAGCAACTATACCATGCTGTGTTCTGTCCTGGAGCCAGTAATTAGTGTGAGAAATAAAGAGGAGTTGGCTTGTGCCTTAGTGCACATTCTTCAAAGTACTGGCAGAGCCAAGGTAAGTGAAAAGAGGAATTGCATTACCTGAAAACTCTTCCCTACCTTTTACAAAGAGATGTAGATATGGATGCTGAGGAGATCCAAATTAGAGAAATGTGCTTTGCTATTAGTCACAAAAGAAGAAATAAGAATTAAGAAGGAACCTATTAGCAATTCTTAGATTCAGAAAAGATGGAGTTTATAAAACTTAAAATATAAAATAGAGGAACCAATAAATATTCAAAAGTTCATTTTCATGAAAGACAGATACCATATCCAGCTCTTTGTCGACTGATAAAATAAATGGTAGGATTGACGTGATAATCTCAAAATATGTTCAAATTCCTTATCTTTAGTTCTAAAGTGTCATACAACGGTTTTCTTCCTTACTATATTTTGTTTAAGATTAACTGATGACTGTATCCTTTAAGCACAAAAGGAAGTATTCAAAAATCATACTGGATATTAGCAAGAGACCTTAAGGGATCAAAATCTTTATTTGGAATTAAAAAACCAAGGGATATTATACAGTTGGTGGCTGTTTCATGATAGCTTTACCTCATTTTATGCCATACAAAAGTAAAACTCAAAAAAAAAGAAATATACTGATTGTAAGAACAGCAACCAGTTGATGGAGACTTTGACCTATCAGGTATATTCATGTTCTTTAACCTATGAATATCAATTAGTCTGAGTCTCCAAGATATTGTAAGCAAACTGGTCATGGTAAGATTATATTTTAGATCCATAGATGTTCACTGCTAGAGTGATTTATTTAGAACCAAACAATAAAATAAAGTGCTATTAAGATTTCTTGATGTAAGTCAGAATGTATCAATATATTGGATATTTAGTTCCTTATCTACCTTCTTGCTAATAATAATTTTTGTAGTTAAATTTACTGATTGAAAATATTGAGCTTTCTGTTGTTAAAAAAGCTTAAGAGTTGGGGTGAGAGGTGTCATTGAAATTTTGAGTCTGAAATTTTATGGGTATATTCTTTCTGCTTCTCAGTTGCTGAAGGTTCAGGATATACATGAGACTTTTTGAAATAACAAATAATGCACAATTTACATGCAATAAATGACACCCATTTAAAGTGGATTTCAGTGAGTTTTGACAGATTATGTACCTTTTGAAACTTCCACCTAATCAAGACACAGAATATTGCCATTGCCACTAACAGTTTCCTCTTGCCCCTTACCATAGTGATCCCTAAGTCCACCATTCTTTATATATTGTTGAGCTGCTCCAGAATAAGTTGCATTAATATTTAAAATGCTTAACTTTATAAATCAGCATATACCCTCTTTAGGTTTGGAGCCCTTGACATATCCCCAAAATATTAACGTTTAAAATATCTGATGTTATCACATTTCTAACTGAACAACAATAAACACTGAATTTTACATCAGGTTCTTTTAAGACTATTGAGGAATGAAGAGGCTGTTATTTCAGAGCTTTATTTCTTCTTATGCCTTGGATGGATGAATGGATGGATGGATGGATGGGTGGGTGGGTGATTGGGCAGACAGATGGGTAGTCAGCCTAGAAAATGAGTTCAAGTGATGAATTCAAGAAATTCCATGTTGATACTGTGAGCCAATTTATTGTAACTGTTATATGTTGAACATTTGTTACATGTCACAAACTGTTAGGTGGGAGAGATATGGTGATGAACAAAAATACACCCTATCCTTGGCCTCATGGGGCTTGCAATTTTCTGAGGAAAACATATGAATCAAGTAATTACAGAAATAAATGTAAGATTGCAATGAGAAGTGCAGAGGATGAAAGGACACACAGTACTTACTATGGGAGTGTGGAGCAAGGACACCTGACTAGCAGGGGTTTAGGGGCAGTGTTGGTCAGGGAAGCCTTCACTGAGGAAATGATGTGTAAACTAAGAGCCCAAGGATCCCAGGAATTAGCTCCATGACAATGGGGGTAAGCGTGGAACAGAGCTGAGAGCAGCATTTGTAAGGCTTTATGGTGAATAGAGAACATTATATTTAGAAAGACTTGGTGTATTAAATGACCTTTTAAAAAAAAAAAAGGCTCCTGATGCTGGAGCAGAATGGAGAGAATCCTAGTAGAGGAGGCTGGAAAGCTAGACAGCAACCAGGCAATATAGACCCTTATGGACTGCATTCAGAACTGGGATCTTTTTCAAAAGTACAATGGAAAATCTCTGAAGAAATTTTAAACTTAGGGGTAGTGACACATAAGATTTTAATCCTGAGTGCCTTTTTTCTTTTCAGTGAATCTGGTAGCTTAAGTTTTAGAGCTGCATTCCCAGGATGTCTGATATTTTGCTAGTCTCTTCTAATGTATATTATTTAATCAGTTACTTTTTGCCTGATTGAACATTATTCTGCCAGGATTTTCTGACCGACTTGGTGATGTCTGAGGTGGATCGTTGTGGAGAGCATGATGTCTTGATCTTCAGAGAGAACACCATTGCCACCAAATCCATTGAGGAATACCTCAAGTTGGTGGGACAACAGTATCTTCATGATGCGCTGGGTATGGAAAAGGAAAATAATCTGTTTTCTTTGCTTTTCAGTTTAAACTTATTTCACCCTCATGAGACAAATCCAACTCAAATTCTGCCTACTATTTAATTCAGCGGACTAGAGCTTTAAGGTTTTAGTTTCAGCTGTGAGAAGTCTCTGCAGGACAACAGTTTATTACAATATGGGTGGAAATAGCCCTCCTGCGTATGCAGCTAAACCCAGACTCCTTAAGTTCCTGATGGTTACATATAACAATATTAGTGGGTGTCACTACTACACCTGAGGTGGCCTATTTCCCCCAAATGCTGAGTTTTAAATCATAGTATAAATATATTACCTAAGTCTTAAAAGAGTTAACCTAGCCTTTGTTAATGGCATAACCTCTAATCAAAACTGAAGAAACTCTTGCCAGTTCCTACAGTTCCAAATTTCTGCCTTCAAGGTCTAGAGTTTTCTGTTGTTGTTGTTGTTGGCTTGTTTTTTGTGGTACTGGGGCTCGAACCCTGTGGTACCCTACACAGAGCTACTTCCCAGACCTCTTTTTGTTTTGTTTTGCTGTGTTCTGTTTTTTGAGACAAGATCTAAGTTGTCCACGTTGGCCTCAGACTTGTGGTCCTCTTATCTCAGCTTGAGTCACTAGGATTACAAGTGTGCCACCACCACACCCAGGTGGATGTTTTTTTAACATAACAGATTTTTGTCCAACCATTAGCTTTTGCTGTCTAGTCCACTCATTTATTCCAGATTTGGTCATGAATTCAGTCATTAGCTACTGGAAGTAGGGCACTGTCTGGACTCTGTGATACGTACCAATGCTGGCCTATAGAACCATGATGTGAGCCATGTGTGAGTGATGTTATGCATACATTTTTGGAGTGGTTTTAAATTTTCTAGTAGTCATAATATAAAAAGGATAAAGAGAAGTGGGTGAAATAAATAGCATATTTTTGTTTAACCTGATGTATCCAAATATTACTTGACTAATCAATGTAGAAATTTTTGATGAGGGATCTTGTATTTTTCATACTCTGAAATTCAGTGAATAGTTTACAGTTACTGCAAATCTTAATTTGCACTAGCCACATTTCTAGTGCTTAAAGTCTCCTGTGACTTAGTAAAGGTATGTCGATGACTGGAGAGATTCTTGTTCTCAAGGATCTTACAAATAGAGTTTTCCCTGTAACCAAAAAAAGAGAAGTCCTGTTTTCTCAAAGAATTTTTTAAAATTAATTCCAACTTGGTAGAATTGTAAAATTTCCTACATGAAATGCTCTTGTGTTGTGTGTGTAACTAGAAGGGTAGGAAGGTCATAAGACAGACACTGGGCAAGAGCAATGATAGGGATTAGCATGGAGGGAAACTGCATGAACAGAAAGATAGATGAGAGAGCTGGGCGTGGTGGCACAAGCCAGTAATCTCAGCTTCTGGGAAGCTGAGGCAGGAGAATTGCAAGTTCAAGGCCAGCCTCAGAAATTTACCAAAACCCTGTCTCAAAATAAAAAAAGGACTGGGGATGTAGCTCAGTGGTAAAGCACCTCTGGATTCAATCCCCAGTACCAGGGAGAGGGAGAGGGAGAGAGGGAGGTGAGAGAACCAGTCATCATGGAAGGAAACCTTTTCTTTTCTTTTTTTTTTTTTTGGTGATGCTGGGGCTTGAACCCAGGGCCTTGTGCAGGGGAGGCAAGTACTCTACCAACTGAGCTATAGGAATGAAGCCTTTGGGTGGCAAAAGGACATGAAACAGATGAACGAACAACAACAAAACAATTAGAAAATAATTAGAACCAGTATTTTGAGATCCTAATTAAAGATTTTGATTTTGTAGAAAGCATTTGAAAATTTTGAGTATGTTATTTTCAATGAAATTAATGTAAGAGTCTGATTAAGATGGATTGACAATGAAAGTAGAAATCAGTTAAGAAGCCATTGTAATAAGCAAGACAAGAAATAATGAGACTCTGAGGCAATCTCTGCAAATAATAATAGAGCAAAGATGGATATAAGAAATGTTAAAGTTGAATAGGACTTGGCAACTTTTTCAGTTTGTGGGAAAGTAGGAAGGATCAAATATTATCTAGAATTTTGGACCTTTGTGAATGTGGTGGGGGATGAAGAGATTCTTAACAGAAATAGAAATTACAGAAGTAGTAGGTTTGAAAGAGAGGAACTGTTATTTCTACCATGTGTACAATTTGAAGTTGTGGTAGGAGATCTCAGGGGTTTAGGTTAGAAAGCAAGCCAGGACATCTGTCTAGTTGGCTATTGGAAATTTGGATCTAACTTACCCACATGAAAGGGGTAAAATCAATCTATGAGATTACCAGAGCAGGAAGACACAAGAGCCAAAGACAGATCTCACAGTGCACCTGGGTTTAGGGCACAGAAGAAAGAAGAAGAACCCAAAACTGATCAGAGACAGAATGCCCCCCCCCCAAAAAAAAGAAAGAAAGAAACGAAGAAAGAAAACCAGGGAAACAGTAAGTCCTAGATAACAGTAGAGAGAATTCCTACTTATCTTCAAGTCTAGTTGTATACTGTAGTTTAAGATCTAATAGAAATTGATGAGAGGAATAGATTGATTTTCATTGACACTAGGAAAGATACTGAGAGGTTATTAGTCTCATTTACATAAAGAGCTTATTACAATCATAAATTATATGTCATGGTTTGCTTGAATTTCTGTTGTCTTATAAAAATCAACAATGAGGCACCTCCAACAGTATTCTCCATTTTGTGGACGAGGGGTGAAATTTGTTGACTACCTTCTTTGAAATCAGATATTCATATTCTAAAAATCAATGTGCTAAACAGGATTTCCGAGTGAAATAATTTCCAAATTGAAGTGTGGATACAAGTCCTTTGATATGACAATGAATAATTAAATAACTCATTGACTCAATGAGGCATGAAAATAATTTAGTGAGCATGGGAAGAAATTCAAGTAACCCCTCCAAGATCTCTGCTAACCTATCTGTTATCTAAGAATAAAGAGCCAGGTTGATGAAAATGGCTGTTGCTTCTAAGAACATAAACAGAATCATTTGGTAAGCTTCTTCAAGATAGGAATTGGATTGTCTTCTTCCCAAAGTTTTGCTATATTTCATACACTTTGGACAAAAAATAGATACATCTTTGTTTGAAGAATTCTCACAGAGAATTGATAGTTGCCAGTCATGTTGTACAAACATCAACCTGCTCCTTAGCCTGCCTTCATTTATCTTGATAAAAGAATTACTCTTTACTGAATAGTCTCTGTCTCATTTAGGTTTAAATCTTCCATCTGTTAGCCCCCTTTACCTATCTGATTGAAGTGATTCATGTTGGTGTCCTGTGACACACAGGAAATACCATCTGTGAGACACATGAAATAAGTCCATAGTTTTTAACTTTCTCCTACACATGAAATGTTAGTGCTAATTAATAATGAGTTAATGATTTTCATAGAGAACACATCATAGAACATTCTGGACACAAACTTAAATTTAAACAACCTAAGCACCTAGTTAAGCTGTGATTATTTTCAAGGCCTCCCCGGCATTTAAGTAGTGGATCCAGGATTTTGATCTCAGATCTATCTGGCTATAAAGCCTTTACTTTTTCTATATACAACCACCTTTTCTTTTTTAAAAAAAAAATTTGTTCTAATTAGTTATGTATGACAGTAGAATGCATTTTGACATATTATACACAAATGCAGCACAATTTCTTGTTCCTCTGGCTGTACATGGTGCAGAGTCACTTCAGTAGTGTAATAATACACGTATATAGGGAAATAATGTCTGTCTCATTTTACCGTCTTTCCCATCCCTACAGCCCCACCCCTCCTCTCACACTCCTCTACATAAACTAAAGTTCCTTCATTCTTCCCTATCCCCTTGCCCCACTATGGATCAGCATCCACTTATTAGAGAAAACATTTGGCATTTGATTTTTAGGATTGGCTTCTTTCACTTAGCATGATATTCTCTAGTTCATTCATTTACATGCAAATACCATAATTTCATTCTTCTTTAAGGCTGAGTAATATTCCATTGTGTATATGTACAACATTTTCTTTATCCATTTATCTGTTGAAGGGCATCTAGGTTGGTTCCATACTTTAGCTATTGTGAGTTGAGTTGCTATAAACATTGATGTGGCTGTGTCACTGCAGTATGTAAATCCTTTGGGTATAAATTGAGGAGTGGGATAGGTGGGTCAAATGGTGGTTCCATTACAAATTTTCTGAGGTATCTTCATACTGCTTTCCATAGTGGTTGCACCAATTTGCAGTGCTACCAGCAATGTATGAGTGTACCTTTTTCCCCACATCGTCACCAACACTTATTATTGCTTGTATTCTTGATAACTACCATTCTGACTGGAGTGAGATGAAATCTTAGTGTAGTTTTGATTTACATTTCTCTAATTGCTAGATATGAACACTTTTTCATATGTTTGTTGATCAATTGTATTTCTTCTGTGAAGTGTCTGTTCAGCTCCTTAGCCCATTTATTGATTGGGTTATTTGTTTTTTTGGTGGTCAGTTTTTTGAGTTCTTTATATATCCTAGTGATTAGTGCTCTATCTGAGGTGCATGTGATAAAGATTTTTTCCATTCTGTAGCCTCTCTCATCATGTTATTGATTGTTTCCTTTGCTGAGAAGAACCTTTTTAGTTTGAATCCATCCCATTTATTGATTCTTGATTTTACTTCTTGTGCTTTAGGAGTCTTGTTAAGGAAGTCAGGTCCTCAGCCAACATGATGAAGATTTGGGCCTACTCTTTCTTCTATTAGGTGCAGAGTCTCTGTTCTAGTGTCTTTGATCCCCTTTGAGTTGATTTTTGTGCAGGGTTAGACCCAGAATTGCCAAAGTAGTCCTCAGCAAGAAAAGTGAAGCAGGAGGCATCACAATAGCAGACCTTAAACTATACTACAGAGCAATAGTAACAAAAATGGCATGGTATTGGTACCAAAATAGACCAAAATAGACATGTAGATCAGTGTTACAAAATAGAAGACACAGAGACAAACCCACATAAATACAATTATCTCATACTAGACAAAGGTGCTAAAAGCATACATTGAAGAAAACATAGCCTATTCAACAAATGGTGCTGGGAAAACTGGAAATCTCTATGTAGCAAATTGAAATTAAACCTTTATCTCTCACCACTACCTTTTCCAAGTATCAATTTGCTTCCTGTTCTCTAAGCATGTTTCTTCCAAATTTTCCCATTTCCCATCCTCTGTTATAGCTAATTTTTAAAGCTTTCATTTACCTCAGTACTAACCATTTTGATAAAAAAATGTTTTCTATTGCTACTGCTACTTGATTGTGTAGGAATTACTGCTCACTTTTAAGAACTATTATAATTAGCCTGAACCTCAAATAATATAAGCAAATTTAGAAGGATCTTTGAAAGCTCCACTCTTCTTTAATAAAGACCTGTTTTTTAAAAAAATATATCCTGATATCTCTGATAAATGTTTATTGAAGCTGGGCACAGTGGTGCACGCCTGTAATCCCAGTAGCTGGGGCGGCTGAGGCAGGAGGATCAGGAGTTCAAAGCCAGCCTCAGCAACTCAGCAAGATGCTGTCTCTAAATAAAATACAAAAAAAGCTCGGGATGTGGCTTAGTGGTTGGGTGCCTCTGGGTTCAATCCCCTCCCCCACAAAATGTTTCTTGAGCTCCTACTATGCTCAGTATGTTTATTGAGCTATGCTATGCAAGGGAAGAGGGATTTGAACATGATAAAAACCTGGTTCTTAACCTCCAAGGGTATTCATTCTAAAAATGAGACATGAATAAGTAAGCACAAAATAGCATAAAATTTGGAACACTAGAAGACACACAGGTATAGTGTGTAGTAAAGGAGGAACAGGTAAGGTAATGATTTGTTTTTACAGAGAATACTGGGTGTATCTTTATATAAGATAGGTTCTATGAGGGCTTCTAAGCTAAATTTTTGTAGAAAAACATTTAGAGCATATATAAAGGGATCCGCCATAATTTGTGCCAGATTAAATGACTGTTCCCATTGCAAGCAATAAGTCTGGAGAGCCTCATTGCCTGTAGGGTTAGGATTAGGGTTAGATTTGGCACCAACATGGCCCCTGGAACCTTACTTAGGTGGGCTATTCAATCTGGATTGGGTTGTTTGTTTTTCTAGGATAATTAATCACTCTAATAAAGGTAGCCTTATAACAAATTACAGGTTTGTGCTAATTTAATATATTTGTGGGTTCTAGTAAAAGATATCTACCTTGTTCTAAGTCATATTGTTACTATTTTTATGAATACTATAATGATGATGTTAGTGGTTGCTATTATTCTATTTCCAGGTTAAAGAAAATAAACATGATATGTGGGATATGAGAACTATTAGGTTCCAAAACAGTGAACTTCTGTGAGCAGTCTTTTGTGCCTTCCATATGAGATCTGAGGGAGAAAAAAATTACCATTATAGATTTTAGGACAGCAATCCTAAATACTTTTATTCTATTCAGGAAGACACTATATATAGTTATACTTTCTGTCATCTTTTCTCCTCAAATAGGGGAGTTCATCAAAGCTCTGTATGAATCAGATGAGAACTGTGAAGTGGATCCCAGCAAATGTTCATCTAGTGAACTGATAGACCATCAGAGCAACCTAAAAATGTGCTGTGAACTGGCTTTCTGCAAGATCATCAACTCGTATTGGTGAGCTGGTGTCCATGGTGAACCCTTGCTTATAGAACTTGAATTTTCCCATATAAAAGTCATCACAAAGGAAGTACTTAAGGGAAAAATTGAAAATTACCTTAATATATTCCAAAATCTAAATCTCCATTGTTAGTAGATATACTTCTTTTTTTTTTTTTTTAGCTTTGACCCAGTTAATTTTACTGAAAAATCTGTGTGTTCTTAGCACACAAACGTGACTACTGTTAAATTTGCATTGACATCTTTGCCCACTGAGAATGCATAAATTTTGAAAAGAAAGCGATTTGCAGAGAGGAACACTGGGGAACACAGGAGAAAAGCAGATCCTAGTTCAGTCCATGGGCGGATGATAACTATGGAAAAGCAAATGCTGAGAAACTTTTTTTTTTCTTTTTTGGTACTGGGAATTGAAGTTGAACCTGGGGGTGCTTTGCCACTGAGCTGCATCTCTAGTCCCTTTTTTTTTTTTTTAATATTTGTTTAGCTGTTGATGGATCTTTATTTTATTCATTTATTATTTATATGTGGTGCTGAGGATCGAACCCAGTGCCTCATGCATGCTAGGCAAGCACTATACCACTGAGCCACAACCCCAGCCCCTCTAGTTCTTTTTATACTTTTTATTTTGAGACAGGGCCTCACTAAGTTGCTGAGGCTGGACTTGAACTTACAATCCACCTGTCTGTACCTCCACATCACTGGGATTACAGGTGTGCTCCACCACAGCCTACAAGAAACATTACTTCCTGAAGGGGAGTGTGCAAAATAAACACCATTTTGCTAGTTGCTCTTGAGGCATAGAAAACAGAAGACAGAAAAAGGCCTTCTGGATTTTAATGCAAGGTTAACATTTGACCTCTCCAGTGCTATCTCAAGGTTAAAATAAGAAGAAGAAAACAAATCACTGAAAGGATGCTGACCACCTAGTACACTGTGCGTCACTGGGAGTTTAAATACCCTATCCAGGATGGTATGCTTAAGCAGACCTCACAGTCTGAAGCATTTACAATGCACAATTTACCTTTTTGTTGTTGTTGTTGAAAGAAACTCAGATCTCAATTATAGGGTTTAGAAGTGGAGATTTACTTCACCTTAAATCTGTAAAATGTCAATAGCCTGAGTTATTAAAAACAACCACCTTCCACAAAATGGATAAAAACTAAATTCAAATGCAGGAACCACATGAAAATATTCAAATGTATAGTAATAAAAATTTCAATTTCTAATAACATCAAGAGGTTTAATAGAAAAATAATTATTCAGAATGGCCAGTTTGGAGATTGAAGAACATGGGCGCTCATGTTTGTCTTGCTGATTTGCAGATAATTTGATACATGTATACAAATAAAAATGTTTATTTCCTTTCTTATAGCAGCTTGTAAGCAGAACTACTTATGAACCATCTAAATAATCTTTCCCATAATGTTAATACTACATCCTCTCTAAGACCATAGAGTGTTTTTCTAGCTTTCTAAAGTATTTACTAGTGTTGAACAGATGTGTTTGTGAATTTTGGTCATTGCTGTACCCTGAGAAATTGGTGAGATTGTGGAAGATTTTTGATGAATTATCTTTAGAAAGATTACGGTGAGCTATATTAAACTAGATGCTTTCATCAAGAGTTTCAAGTCATTTTCCCAAAACTAAATATACATTAATCCAGAATTTTATAGTTTTTAGTTTCCAGCCTCCATCTGGCTTTCTGTGGATTCCTCACCACCTCTCTGCCATGAACTGGGCAGAGCCTCATCCTTGCATGTCTCCTGGGTCATCCTCATAGCCTGGCTGTAGCGCAGAGGTGCACTGAATTAGAGTGGGACCATTTGTGCTTTCATGGGTTATGGTATTTTTGGTTTTTGGTTTTTAGGGTTTGATTTTTTTTTCTTCCCCAGTGTTTTCCCTCGTGAATTGAAAGAAGTGTTTGCATCATGGAAACAGCAGTGCCTGAACCGCGGCAAGCAAGACATTAGTGAGCGGCTCATTAGTGCCTCATTGTTTCTCCGTTTTCTTTGCCCAGCCATTATGTCTCCTAGTCTCTTCAATCTTATGCAAGAGTATCCTGATGACCGTACATCTCGGACTCTAACTCTTATTGCCAAGGTCATTCAGAACCTGGCCAACTTTGCCAAGTAGGTGATGCTACGTACCTTTACCACTCTAAAAACACATGGTTTAAAAAAATAAGATGAGTCCTGAGATTTGGATCAGACTGAGGCGCCTCATCTCTTACTAGATTTTTATTGTTGTCAATAAAAATAGGAAAATTGGGGCTGGGATTGTAGCTCAGTGGTAGAGCATTTGCCTTGCATGCGTGAGGCACTGGGTTCAATCCTCAGCACCACATTAAAAAAAATAAATGAATAAAGTAAAGATATTGTGTCCATCTACAACCAAAAAAATATAAAAAAATAGGAAATTGAAAAACAGCAAAAAATTGGAAGTAAATATTAAATAACCATGGTGTCTGCATTCAGTGAAATATTTGTAGCCACTTAAAACCTTGTTTTCAAAGAATATCCAAAAATGTGGAAAATGATAAAGATAAAATTAAATGAAAAGTACTTAAAGGACAGGTTATTACATGATACATATGCTTTCATTCTAGCAGTACAAAAACACAAGAATCTAAGGAAGAACAGTGAGATAAATTTTATGGTTAGATTGTCCAAAACAAGTAGCCTCACTGCTTCCTAAAAGATAATGTTAAGAAAATGCATAACTGGGGTTAGGGCTGCGGCTCAGTGGTAGAGCGCTTGCCTCGCATGCGTGAGTCACGGGGTTCAATCCTCAGCACCACATAAAAATAAGTAAATAATAAACAAAATAAAGATATTGCATCTATTAAAAAAAGAAAGAAAATGCATAACTAATTAGAACAATTACAAAAATTTAAAGAGAAAAACAGAAAAAAAGCAAAAAATGGAAAGGTATTCTATAGATCAAAAAGGATAAATGCAATACTTGAAACTTACTTGAATTGAGAACAAAAATTGGAAAAAAAATCTAAACATTATTTGAGAAACAATTGGTAGAATTTAAATATGGACTATAGATGATTCATATGTCATGTTTTTAAAGTTTTAGTATGAAGATGGCATTGGTTTATGCAGAGATACTTCTTTTTCTAAATAAAAATGGAGCTAAAGTATTTAGAGGTGATAATATCTGTAACAGTTTAAAATAGTTTAGAAAATTGTATAATATATATAAATAGAATGAAAGCAAATTTGGCAAAATATTAACATTTGGTTAATGTAAATAAAAGATACTCATGTTCGTTGTATATTCTAATTTTTTTCTGTAGTTTAATTTTTTTTTCAAAAAAACTTAGGAGAATGTCGCTCAACTTAAATGTAAATAGCAGATGTTTAGGTAAATAAATGAATGCATCCATACTTTATCTTTCTGAAGAAAGAAAAACAAAATGTTTCATCGTTTTAAACTTTTTCCTCAGTAAGTTTGTATTGTTTTATAACTGAAAATAATTTTTAAAAATAACTGGGAAAGCATTCACACTTGCAAAATTGATCATAGATATATTTAATATTAAGGCTTATAAACAAGTTTCTATTAGCAGTATGTGTAAGAAAATAATTAAAACTTCAAAGAAACAAGTAGTTTTTTAGTGTAAATAGTGATTTTTTAGAAGTCCACTATTCTAACTTTGAGTACCCTATATGTAAGCCAAAGCAGAAAGATAACATACTTACCCAAATTTGAGCTAATTCTGATAAAAATTATTTCTAGGGTTTTTTGTTGTTGTTGTTTTTTTGTTTTTTTGGTACCAGGGATTGAACTCAGGTGTAGTCGGCCACGGTCCCCAGCCCTATTTTGTGTTTCATTTAGAGACAGGGTCTCACTGATTTATGTTTAGCGCTTCGCCGTTGCTGAGGCTGGCTTTGAACTCACGATTCTCCTGTCTCAGCCTCCCAAAGTGCTGGGACTGCAGGCATGTGCCACTGTGCCGGGCTCTAGTTTATTTTTTAACAAGTTTTTTTATAGACAAATAGTCCCTGAAGATAGCTAGAATCTAAATAGGTGAGGAAGTTTCACCTGTTTAGTGGAAATAATGAACACAACCAAAGGCTTAGAGAAGGAAAAGAATACAATACTTTCCCCTTATCCAAGATTTTGCTTTCCAGGGTTTTAGTTACCCGTGGTCACCCATGGTTCAAAAAGATTAAATGAAGCCAGACGCGGTGACGCAAGCCTATAATCGCAGCACTTAGGGAGGCTGAGACAGGAGAATCGCGAATTCAAAGCCAGCCTCAGCAATGGCGAGGCGCTACGCAATTCAATGAGACCCTGTGTCTACATAAAACACAAAATAGGGCTGAGGATGTGGCCCAGTGGTCGAGTGCCCCTGAGTACAATCTCTAGTACCAAATATATATATATTTTTTATTTATTTATTTTTTTTGGTACTGGGGATTGAACTCAGGGGTACTCAACCACTGAGCCACATCCCCAGCCCTATTTTGTAGAGACAGGGTCTCACTGAGTTGCTTAGCGCCTCGTCATTGCTGAGGCTGGCTTTGAACTCACGATTCTCCTGTCTCAGCCTCCCTAAGTGCTGGGATTACAGGCTTGAGCCACTGCGCCCGGCTTATATATATATTTTAAATGAAAGATTTCAGAAATAATAAGCTTAAAATTGAATGCCATTTTGAGTGGCATAAGGAGATGTCATGCTGTCCAACTCTGTCCCACCCAGGGCATGAATCATACCTTTGTTCAGTGTATTCATATTGTATATGCTACCTACTTGTTGTTAGTAACCATCTTGGCTGTCAGATTAACTGTCAAAGTATCATAGTGCTTGTGTTCAGGTAACCTTATTTTACTTAATAGCACAAGAGTTTTGATGCTAGAAATTAAGATATGCTGAAGAGAAGCTATAGAGGCTGCCTTTAAGTGAAAAGGTGAAAATTTATCATAGTTATGTATGTATGGGGGAAAGAATAGTATATATAGGATTCTGTACTACTCACAGTTTCAGGCATTCATTGAAGGTCTTGGACTATATACCATGGATAAGGGGGAAGAAGTGAAATACTGTATAAATGTATTTAGGAGACTTTGAAAAAACAAGCAATATTGAAATTGACGCTGGTGATCATTTAGTTGGTAAGTAAGAGCTATATCATAGAGAGCTTTAAATACCAGGGAGGGGAGGAAATAAGTCTGGGCTTTACCCTATAATGAGAATAGAAAGCTATTCAGTATTTTGGTATATGTTAAATATTAAGAAACTATGCTTTTAGGGCTGCAGGGGATGTAGCTCAGTGATAGTGCGCTTGCTTACCATGTTGGAGATCCTGGGTTCTGTCCTCAGCACCACCCCCAAAAAAGGAAAGAAAAATATGTTTTAGTACTCTCATTTACAGAAAAACAAAATTAGTTGTTATCTCTACAATTTTTTTAAAAATTTTATACCTCTGTGTACTCAACTCAAAATGATCATCTCTCCTTTCTTGAATATGTTCTTTCTCATTTTCTCACCCTCTACTTCAGGTTTGGTAACAAAGAGGAATACATGGCATTCATGAATGATTTTTTAGAACATGAATGGGGTGGAATGAAGCGCTTTCTCTTGGAGATCTCTAATCCAGACACCATCTCAAACACCCCAGGCTTTGATGGTTACATTGATCTGGGCCGAGAGCTTTCAGTTTTGCATTCCCTACTATGGGAAGTAGTTTCCCAACTTGATAAGGTAAAGTAGGCTGGAAGAGTGATGGGAACTGGGAGGTAGAGAACTTCAGTACACCTGAATTCTGGAGAGTATCTGAGTGAGAGCACTTACCCTTTCTGCTAATTGAAAGCAACATTTTGCCCTAGATACCTGAAAGCAAATGGTTGTCATTGCTGAGTAAAATATGTGATCTATACCATGAAATTCTAGAAAATAATGAAATCATTAACATTTTTTAAATAATTTACTGAGTTAATGAAGTATATTTCTATAAATTTATATGATACATATCTGAAACTTGCCTAGAAATTAATAGCAAATAGCAGCACATACATCCTTATTTAAGTATAAGATGATATGAAATTTCATCTAGTGATTTCTAACAAAACTGCAGACTTAGAAAATGCTGTTTATCATGTTTATGGCTTTACCCATGAAAAATTTTTCATTTACTTTGCAAGTTAGCGTTTATAATTATTAGTGCTGAGTCATATAGGGTATGAAAATCCTATTTTTTCTCTACAGATATGAATTAAGAATATAGAAATCAATTGTTTACTTATTTTCTGACTATAAGAATGTTATTATATGTTAATTATTCTATTAATAAATAAATGTAAAGCATGCCAATAATTTTCTTCCTTCTGGAATTTGACAAAAAGAAACAGGTTTATAGTAGAAAACAGTTTAGTATTCTGTTAGAATAACTTTAAAAAACAAAGTTATTTTTCTGTGATGAATTGTTTTCCTCCATTTTCCTATTAATTATAGAAATGTTATATTAATAAAAATTAAAGAGGAATAAAACCTATTAACAAAGATCTTTTTCCTGAGGAAATATAAATGGAAGTGTGTCCACTGGTGCTTAAAACATTTAGAAGACAATAAACCATTCCTTATTCTCAAGAACCCATTCTTTATTTTTAGAAATGCAAGCTATATTTTAAGTTACAGCTCTGTTGAGGGTAAATTCCTTTGTTATGAATCATGGTTCAACATTGTTGCGCAAGTAAAGGTATTCTTCAGAGGCATTCATTGAATTCATTTAGAAAATTCTATTGAATGTTGAGAAGATAAAGAACACCCAAAGGCAGCCATGTAAAACTAACAGTTGAGAAGGTGCCATAAGACCCCATGAGAAGAATTCCCTAAAGAAAAAAAAATGATTGAGATGGATAAAGCAAGTACTAAAAAGTTTTTCTTTATTGAATAACTTTATTGCATATATGGTTATCTTGTGAATAGGCCTGAATTATTCAAGATCAAAGTCTTTTAAACAGGCTTTGATATATAAACATACTCTCTCCCTTTTAGTCTCTGTTGAAGAAGTATATATCTCATAGGGAGAATATGCCCGATTTATTGTTTAGAGAAAAAGAAAATTCATTATTAATGGAAACAGTTGGCAATGGTCGATTAGGATAGTGGATGCAGTATCAACTAACTGCATGTCCTGCAGTGCTCTGGATCCCTGTATGCAGCACCTTCTTGTATGACAGCATGAGTTTCTTTTCTCACATGATCCTTTTTCTTTGGAAGTTTCATCACACTAGCCAGTCCTCTGGTCTCAAAGTTCCTTTTGGTTAGAAGGTGTTTGGTTCCTCCCCTTCCCTTCTCCACCTTGGTCTATTAGCTACCCAAAATTTTAGTTTGCTTTGCATGCCTACTTTAGTTGGAATGGCAATAGTTTGGTTGTTTTGAGCATGACTTTTAATTTTTTTTTTTTGCATAATCCTAATTTCTATTTCCTTTCTTTCCTCAATGTCTGCTGCACCTTGCTTCGCCTCCTCCATTCATCTCGACGCCTGGTTCCGCTGCTCCATAACAATGCATTATGAACCTGCCACTCCCATACGCAAATACCTACCCTTCCCTCCAACCTACACCCCTCCATCAATGGGCATCGTTGTCCCCAAAACAATCTGTGGTGGATGTCACAATGCTTATTATCCAATTAGGGTGAAAATTCCTTCCTACAGGCAACCGTGGCAAAACTGGGGCCTCTCCCTCGTGTTCTTGCTGATATTACCAAGTCTCTGACTAATCCTACGCCAATACAACAGCAACTGAGACGCTTCACTGAGCATAACTCCAGTCCAAACGTCAGTGGAAGTCTCTCCTCTGGGCTACAGAAAATATTTGAAGACCCCACTGACAGGTATATAAGAAAGGGTTTATACTACTGCCTCAGAGAAAATGTTTAGATTTAGCAGAAATCTGTTTGCCTCATTTGTTGAATTTGAAACTTTAAGGCTATAAGCAATTAAAGAAAATCATTTGAGATAAATCTAATTGTTATAAAGCACAATATAAGATAACATTTTTTAGAATGATAGTATAGAGTTATGTTCAGTAAATATATTCAAAAATCTATATCATGCTTAATGGAAGATTTAGGGCTTTTATGAAATTGATGTTTTTGTATAGTATAGCACTCAGAACTCTAAAGACCATCAGTTAAAACTTTTATAGCTGACTGTATCAACTAGATAGGTAGATACAACATTGTCACTTAGACTTCTGTTCTAAATTGACAAGGTTTATACCTTTAGCAGGGACCCTTTGATTGTCTACTCAGAGCTGCTTCTCTTGAAGGTTTAAATGGAACTAATTAAGTATAAATTGGAGGATTTAAAATACAAGTGGATTGTTATTGGAATTTAGTAAAAACTAAAGATAGTGATGGGGTGGTATTTAGTAGTGTTACTCTGTACCTTTGGGGTAAAAGTGAAAATGCTGGATTTTATTCTAAGAATTATGATGAAGAAACCCAGATTTCTAAAGAAAGTTTAGTATCCACATTGGGCCTGTGAAACTTCAGAAAAGTTTCCCAAATTGGAAAATCTTAACTATGTTGAATTTGCTCTCAAGAGTAATCCAGGGTCCTTTCCTTATCCACAGTGATTTGCATAAACTAAAATCTCCAAGCCAGGACAACACAGACAGCTACTTCAGAGGCAAAACATTACTACTTGTTCAGCAGGCCTCCTCCCAGAGTATGACTTATTCTGAAAAGGATGAAAAGGAAAGCAGCCTTCCTAATGGTCGGAGCATCTCCCTCATGGACCTCCAGGACACTCATGCTGCTCAGGTGGAGCATGCATCTGTCATGCTTGATGTGCCTATGCGCCTGACAGGAAGCCAGCTTTCCATAACCCAGGTGGCCAGCATCAAACAACTACGGGAAACTCAGAGCACTCCCCAGAGTGCCCCCCAAGTAAGAAGGCCCCTGCACCCAGCCTTGAACCAACCAGGAAGTCTCCAGCCCTTGTCATTCCAGAACCCTGTCTATCACCTCAATAACCCAATTCCAGCAATGCCAAAGGCCTCTGTAGATTCCAGTTTGGAGAACCTAAGCACTGCCAGTTCTAGAAGCCAAAGTAACAGTGAAGACTTCAAACTCAGTGGACCCAGCAATAGCAGCATGGAAGATTTCACCAAACGTAGCACTCAGAGTGAAGACTTCTCCCGGCGGCACACTATGCCAGACAGACACATACCTCTTGCTCTGCCACGACAAAATAGTACTGGGCAGGCCCAAATCCGAAAAATGGACCAGGCTGGGTTAGGTGCCCGAGCCAAAGCCCCCCCATCCCTGCCACACAGTGCGTCCTTACGTAGTACTGGAAGCATGTCAGTGGCATCTGCAGCCCTAGTGGCTGAACCTGTGCAGAATGGGAGCCGGTCCCGGCAGCAGTCTTCTTCCTCCAGAGAGAGCCCTGTTCCCAAAGTGAGAGCAATCCAGAGACAACAGACACAACAGGTAGGGACAAGTACTGGAGTAGTTTGGCTTCTACTTGGTCCAGCTGTTTCCTTGGTTCTTTACATATAAATCAATAGGGGAGGGGGATCATCCGCAAATCCCACTGTTAACAAGGTTTCCCCTTAAGAATATTTTCTGGAGCTGGGCTTGTAGCTCAGTGGTAGAACACTTGCCTAGATGTGTGAGGCACTAGGTTTGATCCTCAGCACCGCATAAAAATAAATTTAAAGAAAGGTATTATGTCCATCTACAACTTAGAAAAATAATAATATTTTCTGCAACCTTTAAATGGAAGGAGGAAATGACAAGTTTCAGAGGTTTCTGGTTTGGTGAGACAGCAGAATGTAGTTTGACTCATTACCCTTAGGAGACTCTAGCAAACACTCAGGGGGGCCTTTCCCTCTCTACAAGCAGCAGAACAGCTCTCTCATTTTGCACCTAGAACAGATCTGCAATGTTAAAGGAATAAGTACACATTTCAACTAGGAAATCTATAGGTGAAGTCAACCATAATATATGTTTTAGAAATCTGGAAATTATTCCTTCTTAATTTTTTTTTCTTAAACTTAGAGAATTAAGTTTTGTTTTTTGAGCTGAGAATTAAAGTAACTACTCCTCACTTCACGCTGCAACTCCCTATAGAAATACCAAGTCCCATTTGCCTTTTCCTGGAAGTGGCTAGAAAAATAAACAACTAAACCCCTGTAGAGGCAAAGTAAAAGAGAGAGTAAAAAGATAGAAACGCAAGTGGTTGACAGGCACTCGAAACATTTGCAGCTCCCTTGTGTTGCTGTTCACATGGACAAGCCCAGTTAGAGTCACACCAATCTTAATATAAGTTTTCCAAGTGTCTCTCTAATTTGTTTGCTAAGAATTTTATCATACCTTCCTTACATATTACATTTTGAGGCACCAGTATATATTTTACCCTTTGAAATGAACAAATAAGCTTAAAGGTGTGTATATATTTTTTATCTAAAAATATTTTTCTCCTAA
Organism: Xerus rutilus; assembly: GCA_028644305.1. Classification (NCBI taxonomy): domain Eukaryota; kingdom Metazoa; phylum Chordata; class Mammalia; order Rodentia; family Sciuridae; genus Xerus; species Xerus rutilus. Next base: position 80,625,514 of record CM053410.1, on the reverse strand, counting down.
AATTCACTTATTGGATTTTTTGAAACCTAATTACACTTTACAAGTACTAGAGAGTTTGTGTTTAAAAGACTTGTATGACAAATTCTTTTATGCAGCGCGATAACTGAGCAGGGAGACTTTAATAAGATCCCAGGGTATCTCTTAAGTATGTCTGCATTTCTGTGGGTAGGCACATGCTAGGCACATGCTAGGCACATGCTAATCTGGAGGTTTCTGCCTTCACTCTGCTGGTCAGAGCCCCTTGCCCTTGGATCGCTAAGTATTTAAAGAAGAAATAAATGGAACATCCGAAGCCTAGAAGGGGGATGAAAAAAGCATAATGAACTTAAGCTAATTCTGGGGAGCACACATCTGGGCAAACCTCCTACTCGATCATTCTTTCCTGAATAATAAAGGTTTCTTTCAGTCTTAAATTTTTCATTTTTATTTTGTTATATTGCCCAAATTTTCACCAATTCATTTGATTTAATAGACATTTTCATTTAAAGAAAAGGAAAAATACATATATTCCTATATACCCTTTGTGTGTATTATATATACCTTTATACATAAATGTATGTGTACTTATACACATACATACACATATATAAACCTAATCTTGTGTTAGAAGACTGTCAATCATTTACACCTTATTGTGAATTACTGGGTGTTTTTTTTTTTACCTTGCTTTTGTGCTAGCTTCTAGTTGATATCAACTACTTTTAACAGTTTAAGTGTTTATTAGGGGAAGAACAAAAAGATAAGTAGTCTTAGAGATGGAATACCATGTGAAAGCAAACATCTACTTGGAGGTTTAGGGTTTCTAGAGGGCACTCAGGCTGAGATAGGAAATAGATAGAAAACATAAGATTGGCAGGCAGGGAAAGGACATAGAAAGAGCTGTCCTGTTTTTTCAAAAGTTGACTTAGGTCCAGCCCTAGAAAGAAAAGAAAGATTACAATTCTGCCTACCCATTCTTCCTGTATCATGTAGTTCTCAATTCTCGAAGCTCATGACTCAGGCTGATTGTTTATAAAATAATTCAATAGCCTTTTGTGTATGTGGCTGGAACCAATTGTCACTTATAACATTTTGACTCTAGGAAAACATACCTTCACATAAGCATAGAATAAATGTTCCTGTGAGTGAATATAAAGCTGTCTAGATGGATGGGAGATGGAATGGCATACCATCTCCAAAAAACAATTTAAGAATTAATTTTTGTGCCACAACCATTAATGAGTTAGGGGATATCTATGATATATAGACATGAGTGGGTCACAGCCACAGTGAGATGATCTAGCACAGCTTTAGATATTCATCTTTGTTTCTGCCTTTGCTGATAACTTCCACTGTCGTAGCGGTTCAAGAATAAATCACTGGATTTTGGTTGCTCAAGTTTCTGGTTTTTCTATAATACTTTTTCTACCCAGATGGTGCATCTTTTGAACTTATGTCCTTACTCATTGCATTGCTTATCTTGCCATTTCTTTCCTGTATTTCTCATTTCACTCACATGAACCCTCTGAAGTTCTATAGAATCAGCACATTTTTAAGACAAATTACTTTATATATTTTAATTGCAAATTGTGTTGGGGAATTCTTCTCTTTCCAAAACTAGAGGATTTCTTTGTGGGGATTATTCTGTAGGCCTCTGTAATTATCAGTGCCTTTGTCCCTTGCAAATTCCATTTGTATCTTAGCACAAAAACGAGGCCATTGTTGACAGTGTGACTGGCTTCAGTCTTCTCCAGATAATGAGTAGGAAAGAAAGAAAATCCTAGTCAAAAACTTTACAGAGAAAGAAGTTTTCTTCAGGAAACTCTTTTAATATTTTGACCCCTTTGAACCTCTGATTGGATTTCTTTTTTCTCATTTTTCTCTTTTATTTCTCATGTATCATGTACTCTGTACAAAAAAAAAAAGACTTTGTTTGTTTATTTATAGTGTATGAGTTGGTCAGATTTACCATGTTCCCTAACGTAAGATATTTGAATTTGAAAAGGCCTTTTAAAATAGGTGTTTGGCAAGCTCATTAGTATAATGCAGCAGTGTTCACATTTGGATTTGTCAAACCCTCTTCTAACCAAACTCTCAAGCACTCTTGGAATTTACTTATTAAATTAAATTAAATTTAGATAGCCCTTTCTTTGGTGTTGATAGCAGAAGTATGATTTATTTATGAGAACCTATTTCCAGACTAAGAAGAAGCTGAAACCAACAAGTCTTATTTACATCTAATAAATACTGGCAAAGAATAGGAAACTGGCCTGTTCTCAGTTTTTCCCAGCACAGCCAAGTTATGACTAATTACAGTGTCAGTCAAAGTGCTCTAGCAGGCCCTTTTGCCCTAAAGCATTATTATTTTTCCCCAGGAAAACCCTATACAGCTTCATCTAAAAAGGGAGATGTTTCTAATGGAAGTTCCTGCTCCTTTTCTTCCTTTTACATGCTTTATTTAATTTAATTTTCCTTTTGAAAGTCTGTGGATATAAATTCTCTTCCTAAGGCTGTAGCTAAGCAAGATGGGAGCTGAACCACTTATAAGCCTCTTTCCTCAAGTTCTTTAACTATAAACTAGAGATAATAATTTTTGCTATATATCCAGCTCATAAAGGAGCTAGATCAAACAATCATATAGGGAAAGCCTTTGATGTACTTCTAAAAGACTACAATAAAAATAGTGTCCTTCTCCTAATAATAAACTCTGCTTTAGTAGTGAATTCTAAAGATAACCCAGAATATTAATATATAAATAATATTTTGTTGACCATGCTCTTAACTAGTTACTGCCATGCAAAAGAACTATATGGGCCAGGTACAGTGGCTCACTGCTCTAACCCCAGCTTCTCAGGAGGTGAAAGCAGGAGGATCACAAGTTTGAAGCCAGACTAGGCAACTTAGTGAGACTGTATCTCAAAATAAAAGGACTGAGGATGAGCCAGGCTGACTGTAATTAGTCAGCATGGTGGTGCACGCTTGTAATCCCAGCACTTTGGGAGGCTGAGACAGGAGAATCCCAAGTTCAAAACCAGCCTTAGCAATGGTGAGGCACTAAGCAACTCTGTGAGATCCTGTCTCTACATAAAACACAAAATAGAGGTGGGGATGTGGCCCAGTGGTCGAGTGCCCCTAATTTCAATCCCCAGTACCAAAAAAAAATGAGTGAGGATGTAGCTCAGTGGTAGAGTGCTACTGGGTTCCATCCCCAGTACTTCAAAAACAGAAATAAAACAAAACAAAAATTGGATGATGTGGTGTCATTAGTTGATAATATAATTGGGAAGTAAGATCAACATACTTAAGACCAAAAGAAAAACTACAAAAATAGTATATTGTCTTTTCCACATAGAGCATATAACAATAATTTTGAAATAAATGTCACTTTATTTTCTTCCACTGTAGTACAGTAGAGTGGAAGAAAATACAGTTGATTTATTCAGTATTCCTTTCTAGTGTCTTAATAATTTTGTAAAGGTTTGTCATGAATAGGAAAACAGGTTAAGATTGTTATAACTTATTTTGTAAATTTTATTTTTTATTCTAATTATACATGACAGTTGAATGAACTTTGACACATCATACATGAATGGAGTATAATTTCTCATTCTTCTGGTTGTACATGATGTAGAATCACACCAGTTGCGTAGTCACATAGGTACGTACAGTGGATAATGTCTGATATTTTGTTATTTTTCACCACTGCCTACTGTATGCTGGACAGAGTGCTAAGGCATATCAGGAAGTGACTGAAAATAAGATTCCAAACCCCCTCCCAAAAAAAGATTGAACCAATAAAATAGCACTAGATCCAAAATCTCCGTTTCCCATTGTGTGATCTCTCATAATTTACCAAACCACAAATTAGTTTTTTAAATTTTTTTTAGTTGTAGATGGACCCAATCCCTTTATTTAATTTATTTATGTGTAGTGCTGAGGATTGAACCCGGTGTCTCACATATGCTAGGCAAGCGCTCTACTACTGAGCCACAACTCCAGCCCGTATTAGTTATTTTGAAGGCATGGTAACTACCGCCATCACCAGTGGAATGAATCAGCCTTGGTTTTATATCTTCTCGCTTAATAGTTAAAGCCTAGATTGCTCTTATGTTATTTTTGTTGTTGTTTTTGTTTTTAATATGCTTTTAGGGGCTAAGTTCCTATTTCCTTTGTGTATTCTTAAGAATGCCATTAGTTTACAAGGCACTTATAGACAAGTTACCCATAACAAATCACAGAGAAAAAAAGTTAATTCAGGCAACATCTTATTAACTGTATGAAGTAGAAAGCTATTGAATTAGTTGCCTTAAAGTAATAAATTCCTAATAGTAAAATTGGTATTAGTTTTAATAGCTACTTTATCTCAAATTGCTATTGAATAGAAAATCCTTATTTCACAATAAAGCAGCTTTCCTGTGCCCTGTGTGCTAAAGTGATAAGATTATAAAACTAAAAAGGCATTTGTCTCCTTTAAATATTGACTTTCTATTAACTTTTTAAACTCAGTGCTATAATAGTTTGCCTTCCAGGTACACATATATCAAATAAGAATCTAAACCTCTTGTTAGGATTTCCCCTTTACCAATACAGAAACAATTTGTTGTACTGTGCTTTTAAAATCCAGAGGGGGAGAACTGCAGTGCGTGTCTGTGTATATAAAGTACCTTGCAGTTTACAAAGTGCTCTCACATGCCATCCCATTTTTCTTCTAATAACTTGATGTGGATAATTACATTATTTTTATTAATGATACTATGTTCTATAGGCCAATGTTCCCAAAATGTAATGTTTGCATTTAAGTGCACACAGGTATTTATTTTGTCACTCAGGTAATTGTTTCAATGTATATTAGAAAAATACATAACCATTAATATATAAATATATCTATAAATATGTAAAATATGTAGAGAACATCAAACTCATTCTATTGATATTGCTTAGCCCAAGAGCTTAGCTAACTAAAAAAAATGGTTCTTTTAAAAGAGATAAGTGATCATATGGCTGCCACCTGGGTAAGAGGAGGCTGCTGTCCCTGGGTTTGGGGTCCATTCTCCATGTCATGTGTGGCCTTTGATCCTCCTCTTAACACAGGCTGCAAATGGGGACCTGCCCTCTTGCTCTACAGTGGGGCTGCTCTATCCCTGTCATTTCTTTGGATGCCAGTGCTGCTGCCTACGTCCTCATGCCTACCAAGCCCTGCTGTCCGGGGCTTCTGGAACCCACCCCCACCTCCATTCCTGCAGCCTCTGTCACTTGCCCCAATGAGAAGGTCATCAAGGAGATCACCAGAGCTGTAGTGAAGTACCAGGCAGCCTGCATCAATCTCATCCCTCAGATTACATCCATCTGTGAGTAGAAAGGAAAGATCAAGGAGGACAGTGAGGTGCTGAGAAGGATTAACGCCAAAGTTCCTTGGCCCCAGCTTTGACTGGTTTTGCTGGTTCTATGCACCCTTGTACAGTGGCATTGCCTGTAGAGCAGAGGAATTTCCTGTTCCTGCCGTGTCCCTCATACTCAATGCCTTCTGACTTCCAGGTGACGGCTAGGTCTCCAGTAAATCCTGCCTTAAATAAAATTTAATTAAAATGAAAAAGATAAATAATAACTTAGTCATAGGTAGGTATGACAAAAATAAAGTGATACATAATAAATGAAGTAAAGATAGAGATAAAGTGAAGAGAGAGAATTTTAAGTACCAAGGGTCTTGAAATTTAAGACATTTGCATATAAAATAGTAATTTTAGAGAGAGACTTTCTACAAGTTCATTCACAATTGCTTGTGTGTGTATATGTGTACACCTACTTAGGTAAACTACCCACATCCTTCCTCAGGCATGAAGTTTTGTTTTGTTTTGTTTTGTTTTTGCTACCAGTGATTGAACCCAGGGGCACTCAACCACTGAGCCACATCCCCAGTCCTTTTTATTTTTTGAGACTGGATCTTGCCAAATTGCTTAGGGCCTAAGTTGCTGAGGCTGGCTTTGAATTTGCTATCCTCTTGTCTCAGCCTCTTGAGCTGCTGGGATCACAGGCATGCACCACCACACCCAGCCATGAAGCTATTCTGATTGCTACATATCTATGATCTGTGAATCAACTATACCAGATTCTTCTTCAAACCTTTAAGAAGCACCCTCATTATTTTATTTTATTTTTTTATTTTATTTTTTTTGTTACTGGGGATTGAACTCAGGGGCACTTGACCACTGAGCCACATCCCCAGCCCTATTTTGTGTTTTATGTAGAAACAGGGTCTCACTGAGTTGCTTAGTGCCTCGCCATTGCTGAGGCTGGCTTTGAACTCGCGATTCTCCTGTGTCGGCCTCCCTAAGTGCTGGGATTACAGGCTTGAGCCACTGTGCCCGGCTCACCCTCATTGTTTTTGTATGTATAGTTTTAAAGTCTCTCCCAGCCCAACCAATCTCTGATAACTTTATAGTCTCTTCAGGCAGTTTTTTTCATCTTCTCCAACTCTCAAGGTCATCAGAATACTTCTTCTTTTAAAATACCCATATAGAGTTGAATTGGATTCTAGCCCAAAATGATATAAAGATTCTTAAGGTATATGGCTCTGCCTGAGAGAAAATTCCCTTCAATTGTGAAATTATGGATGAATGGTCCTCAAAATACAAATACATTTTAATTATAAAAAGCTAACTGACAGGGCTGGGGCTCAGTGGTAGAGTGCTTGCCTAGCATGCGTGAGGCACTGGGTTCAATCCTCAGCACCACATAAATATAAACAAGTAAAATAAAAGTATAAAAAATACAATAACATTAAAAAAAAAAACTAACTGACATACAAAGAGTACACTCTTGCTTTCATTCTCTCTCCTCTTTCATGCTCACTTTCTTTCTCTCTCTGGCAAGCCAGAGGGGGGGAAATTATTGTATATTTCCAATGTCATTGGTGGAGAAAGCACTAGTAATATTCAGTAATATAAACTTTAATGTCGAATCCTAGTTTTTAAAACATAAATATAGTAACAATTGACATGTAACCTCTCCATTGCAGTCTGAAGTTGCCAAAGAACTCTCACATAATCTTATTCAATCCTCATAAATCCCTGCGAGATGGTCAGGATAGGTGTGGTAGTTATGACAGTGATGTCCTTTTTCAGTAGATTAGGAAAATGGTATTTATGAGATTACATGACGTAACTACTAAGTTCCATAATTGCTCCTCAAGGCCAGAATTCTTAACACTTTTATATTTATATTGGAAAAGGAAAATTTATCTTGGAATCCTAACTGAATACAAATATGTCTTAGTCTATCCAGTATCCATCATTTTGATCCTATATTCATCAAGAAACTTTAGAGTCTAAAACATGGACTCCTGTGTGGTCTTAACCCACTAGGAGTCAGAGTTTTGTAAAAAATAACCAGTATCACTTGTTCTTCTCTTTCTCTCAATAATATAAGAACTAACTCTCTGGCATTCTGATGTGTGGGTGACACCTTGTGAGTTTGTTTTGCATTAATCAGTTCTTTGGTCCATGGTCATCTCTGGGTTCAATAGGTATTTTCTCACTTGAGTAATCATCAGTCAAGTTATGCTTTCTTTCTCTCATTCCACTATCTAATTTTAGTTCTTCATTTGGTGTCTCATAGCATTTGGACCATTGGGAAAATTTTAAGTTTTAAGGCCTTGACTTTCTTAGGAAGGAGAAAAAGAATGGTTCTTGGACGCAATATGTATAAATTCCTATTTAGAATAGTTTATTCTTATACAAATGGATATTGCATTTCCTACCCCTGATTACTCAAGCATTAATAAAATGTTACTTAAAGCTAACAGCATGGGAGATCTTCTGTTTTCTGAGGTCTTCTTCAATTTCTTTCTTTAGTGTTCTGTAGTTTTCATTATAGAGGTCTTTTACCTCTTTTTTAGATTGATTCCCAAGGTTTTTTTTGTTTTTTGAGGCTATTGTGAAGGGGATAGTTTTCCTGATTTCTCTTTCAGCTGATATGTCCTTGGTATATAGGAATGCAGTTGATTTATTGATGTTGATTTTATACCATGCTACTTTGCTGAAAGGACTTAAAGTCAACGTGCTACAGTGATGCAGCCACATCAATGTTTATAGCTGCTTAATTCACAATAGCCAAGCTATGGAACCAACTTAGGTGTCCTTCAACAGATGAATGGATAAAGGAAATGTGGTATATATAAACAATGAAATATTACTCAGCCAAAGATAAGAATGAAATTATGGCATTTGCTGGCAAATGGATGGAACTGGAAACTATCATGCTAGGTGAAATAAGCCAGTCTCAAAAATCAAATGCCGAGTGTGTCCTCTCCATTGTGTGGATGCTAACCCACAACAGGGGAGAGTAGAGAGAGAAGAATAGAAGTCCATTGGATTAGACAAAGGGGAACGAAGAGAAAGGAGGGAGGAGGGGAATAGGAAGGACAGTAGAATGAATTGGACATAATTTTCCTAGCCTTATTTTTGAATATACAAACAGGGTTACTCCACATCATGTACAAGAATAGGATCTTAATTAAAATAAGTTACACTCCATGTATGTATAATATGCCAAAATATATTCTATTATCATTCATATTTAGAAATAACAAATAAAATATTTTTTAAAAAAAGCTAACAGCATTTGTTAGAAAACTGAGGGGTCACAGTTATGTCTTCCAAGAATAGCTGGCTTTATGTAACTTGATTGGGTGAACTGTTTTGGGAAATTCTAATATCTATTTCTGATGCAGGTTCAGTCACCTGTGGACTCTGCCACCATGTCCCCAGTTGAGAGGACAGCAGCATGGGTTCTGAACAATGGACAATATGAAGAAGATATTGAAGAAACTGAGCAAAATCAAGATGAAGCTAAGCATGCTGAGAAGGTAGAACAGTCTGTCTTTATTAACTTGTTAGCCCCACAAGTGCTGGGCTGCTAGAAGGGTTACTGAGCTAACAATATGCTCTCCTGCTGCCCCCATCTTCACTCTCCCTTTTATGTTAACCCCACTATACATACCAAATGTACAATAGGTCAGTATTGCCTCTCTGTGAAGATATGTGGAAAATGTCCACCATGCTGCAGGGGAGGGGCTTAGATGCAGTATTTTTGTATAGATTGCTTAATCTGGAGAACACTCTGATATTCATTTCTAGTCATTTTATCTTTTTCTATAAACCAGTTGTTAATCTTCAACCAGGGTCAAAATTGCCATAGAAATAGATTTTCTATTTCTTGGTAACAATTTGACTTGGAATTTAGATCTTTTGCTGTTTGGTTTTTGCCTTTTCTGGGTAAAGAAGGTCTACCTGTATAGATAATTCTTAAAAAGATATCATCTTTTGTTTTGAGGGGTTTTCTATCTAAGGAAAGATAGATGTAAAAAAAGGATTATTAAGCAATAACCTTGACATCATGTATAGCATTATCACATTTAATTGACAACCAGACAATTCACTTCTTCTTACCTTAGTATAAACTATGCTTATTAATACAGTCTAACTCTTTAGACTGCCAAAACCTTACTTGTGACTTTCTGGAACCATGATGTTGGATGAGCAACAGCTAGTCATCACATAAATGAGATAATATTATATAAATTACATTTTACAATGCACCATACAGATTTATCATTAATTACTAATGAATACAAAAAGCATATACTTCTCACCTTACCTAGAAAATTTGACATTCCATTATACTCAGGCACCACCCATGGCAAATTTGGCATAAAAAAGGGGTCATGTAACCAACTGAATTACTGAATTTCTGTAAGCTGCTTAGTGAGAACACAGATGTATGTATATTCCAGCAAGTGGTACCAAATTGGGCAGATGAGCCCCATCATGAAAATAGCCAAGAGTCTATTTTAATCAACCCTAGAGAACAGGTAGGCCTTTGCTTAGTGCTTATAACTATATTATACTTTCATAGCTAGGAAGAAAGCAGTAATAGCCTTCTCTGCCATGAAATTCTATTTATTGACTTAGTGGCTTAACATTATAGAAATGTTGCTTGTTCTCTAAGGGCTGATTCTAGTAGAGTAAAGGAAGGGCATTCTGATGAGACAGAATATGTCAGAGATCCTGCAGTACAGGTGATGATACACAAGTAATTCTCTCTTGTAAGATGGCCCGCTTTTGGCTTAAGTCATTTTCCAGGCTTCTAAGTGCTTGATCTTTTCTTTTCTTCCATTGATACCATCAGTGATCAGATATGGCTTGCAGTAACTGGTAGTTTAATGTGGAGAGAGGTACATAAATCTGCAAAATTTGGAATGCTCAGTTAAGATTTAAAATATGTCCAGAAGGAGAGCAAAGCTTCATGAACATTTATATGCAAGTTGATATTTTAAACATTAATAGCAGTAGCATAAGGAATGGCAACTTAGAAGCATCTAGCTACATTGCCTAGGGTTTTTTTTTTTTTCACTGAAAAGCAAATCACTGCCAGGCGCGGTGGCGCACGCCTATAATCCCAGCACTTAGGGAGGCTGAGACAGGAGAATCGCAAGTTCAAAGCCAGCCTCAGCAATGGCGAGGCACTAAGCAACTCAGTGAGACCCTGTCTCTACATAAAACACAAAATAGGGCTGGGGATGTGGCTCAGTGGTCAAGTACCCCTGAATCCAATCTCCAGTACCAAAACAAACAAACAAAAAAAAGCAAATCACTAACTTCTCCTGTTGTGGGTGCTTCTGCTCCTTTGCTCTAGTATGAACAAGAAATTAGCAAACTGAAGGAGCGCCTGAGAGTGTCTAGCCGGCGACTGGAAGAATATGAACGCCGGTTGCTGGTGCAGGAGCAGCAGATGCAGAAGCTGCTGCTGGAATACAAAGCCAGGCTGGAGGACAGTGAAGAGCGGCTGCGCAGGCAACAGGAAGAGAAGGACAGCCAGATGAAAAGCATCATCAGCAGGTTAGAGGACCACCTAGTGGCAGATATGGGCTAGTTAGAGGTACAAGGTAGGGTGATGATCCAAACACATTTAAAGGCATGGCAACAAAAGCCATTTCACCCTGTGGCACTCAGTACCGATATGATGACTATCTTTTCAAGCATCCTAAGTATGAGACTTAGTGTGCACTTCCTATGAAGATAAGGATAGGTTCGTTCTATGGTTATATAACAATTACATAAAAGGAAAACTTAGGGGCTTACTTGAGAAGCTTTAGAAGAGAACTGAGTTCTAAAAATCTAAGTATCCAATGTCCAAAACTTAGTTTTCCAGAGCAAGTCCAGAAACAGGAGTTTCACTGGATGTCTGTAGGGCCAGAGAACCAAAAGAGAGTGCCACCAGTGCCAGCCTAGTGGGGAAGGGAAGAAGTCAGTTTTACTTGCATGTTTACAGAGCATTCACCACAAGCCAGGCACTTGCCTAAACACTTTACAAATCTTCACCTGTTTTATCTTCATATCAGCCTCTGAGATGGGTATTATTATCATTCTCATTTTACAGATAAAGAAACTGGCAACAGACTCACTAAGTCTCTTGCCCAAGGTCACATAGTTAGTGGTACACCTGAATTTGATACCAAGCAGTTGGACTCAAGTTTATACTCAACCGTGAGGCTTCAGTACTGTCAGATGCTGTGGACAGGTCAAGTAAATGGAGGACAGAAAAGGACTGTTGTTTTAATAGCATGGGGGTAATTGCTAGTCTTCCTGGATTGAAATGTGAATGGTGGATGAGAAAGTATAGATTACTCTTTGAGAAACTTAGCTGTGCAAGGGAAGAGAAAGATAGGACAGTGAATACCATGTAAGTTAAGATTAAGAAAGGATTATTTGTTCTTAATTGGTTTGGTTTGATATTTTAAGATAAAGTGCATTGTGCTGAGGGAGGAGTCTGATAGAGGAGACAAAAGAATGATTACAGGACTTCTGCTCCAAGGTAGATAAACGTGGATGGAATACAGCCATAGGTGGAGAAGTCAACCTTGGATGTCTACTTCCAAGGTGAGAGAGAAGAAAGAAGAGATGGCTGCAGTCTTTATTAAGGAAGAAGAGAAATCTTGGACTATGATGAGTTTTAAAAGTTTCTTGTTCTCCACCTTACCTAGCCCTGCCTTTGAAAATGTTCATACCTCCTTGTTGCCACATTCTAGGCTGATGGCTGTGGAAGAGGAATTGAAGAAGGACCATGCTGAGATGCAAGCAGTTATTGATGCAAAGCAGAAAATTATTGATGCACAGGTAAGCAGACTCTGGACCTAATAGAAGGCACTCATTGGCAATAACTGTTATTTTCTGACTTCCTATCCTTGCAAATGGCAAGGCAGGTCCTATAATGAGGCATTGAGAAGTTCTTGGCATTATCTTTTGAAGATTAAATGAATTTCTACATGGCCTCCATTATTTTTCCTTTCTTTCACTGATGACAAGTCTGTTAACCCAGCAGAGCATTAGTGTGTTTAGTGTAGTTGTTTGCCAAATCTCAACCTAGTGCATGATGGGCTTTGCTTCTTTCCTTGTGGAAAGGAGGGCATTCTCTGAGGGGTAAACTGTGAAAAGTGCACTGCATGTGTCTGGCTTGTGACCTCCACTGACCATTGCTTGGCTGTGCTGTTCACGGTCTTGTCAGTCACGTCCACTGCCATCCACCTCTGGCCCCAGACAGTAATGGAATTGCGAAGGAAAACAAGGTTGAAGAAGGCACCTTTCCTTGTTATTCTTTTGGTTCAGGGTTTGGCACTGATGCTTGGAATGTGCTTGGCTGCCCTTCTTTGTTGGTGCTGTGCTTAGAGAGTCTCTTTGGATAAAACTTTATAAGACAAGGTTGATGAAATCCAGATCTAGGTCTCCATTCATAGTAGCTTACACCGGTGACACCTGATCACCTCAGAGATACATCAATTATCAGAGCAAACTTAGGCAGGCAATGCTTCTAATTCTTTTTCATTTTATCAGTGCAAACTATGTTTGTATTTCTTGGAGTGAAACAAATAACAAAAGGCAGATGCAGTTTTGATAGTGCCCCCCAGCCAGTGAATGGACCACCTCTCTGAAGACAACCAGCCATGTTTGCATTTCTCACTCTTAAGCTGTGAAATAAAAATGAGTGCAAAGACTTTGTGCGTAAATGTTCTACTCTCTTCTCTACATATCAGCCAGTAAGTCTGTATGTTAGAGCCTCCAGTATTCTTAAGCATGCACCTAACAGTCTAGTTTTCTTACAGGATCAATATGGGATGGGTTTGTTTTCCAGGAATCAGGAGCGTGGCTGAAAGCATAGGCATGAAAGAATGCTCAGTGGGCCTCCTCCTCTTTCAAGACACTAGTCTTAGAGTCAGGTGTGCATTGTGATGCTATCTCATCTGCAAAGCTCCCAAAATATTTTGGACTCTTGAACTCTGTTTATTTTGACCTGTTAAAAACCAGAAGAAAGATCTGCTATTATTTTACTTGGTCCTTTATTTAAAATATTTCTAGGTATCCCCACAGTGGGTAAGGGAAATATAGTGAGGACAAGGCTGCTTTGCTATATATGTACTAGAAAAATTCTTGCCAGAGGCTTTAGCGAAACAGCTTGGATAAAGAACGCAGTTTAGGGGCTGGGATTGTAGCTCAGCGGTAGAGCGCTTGCCTCGCATGCGTGAGGCCCTGGGTTCGATCCTCAGCACCACATACAAAAGCAATAAAAAAAAATAAAGACATTGTGTCCATCTACAACTAGAAAAAAAAAAAATTTAAAAAAAAAAAAAAAAAAGAACGCAGTTTAACCAGGACAACTAATGCTGATAATTTTTCACCTTTGGGATTTCAATACAACAATATAAAGCAGGGAGAGATTTAATAACTACACCAGGAGAGATACTAGTACTGATGAGATCAAACAGAACTTAGTTTCAGCTAGTCTAATGCAGTCAGTCTTGAGTCTTGAACATGGCTGTGCCATGTTTGTGATTCTATGCATGTCGGCCAACAGAACAGCTCCATCATTACCCTTTATAGGCTTCTACCCAACCAGCCCCCCATTTTTGACATCAAGGGCCAGGTAACTGGGTATGAAGCAGAAGTCATAGTCACAGAGGATGAAAGCCAGGAAGGTAATCCATCTTACCAGTCAGTGGTCAAAAGCTCTAGAAAGAAAGGACTTCTTCTCAGTTAACCAGAGGGCTTCACTGTGCAAGGATGGGAGAGATGCTGTCCTCAAAGCATCAGTGTCAGACTTATAGGATAGCCTCTTAACAGTGGTTGTCAAATATTTGATTCTTTGGACTATTTGGATGGAACCAATACATCTTCCATAATCAATATCCAGCTAATACCAGTAGCCAGTCAACAACAGACCACTCTCAACTAACGGGTCAAAACATACCGAGGTTGGTTAAATATGATAGATTTAACCACAAGCTTTACTATGCAATTAATAATTTTACCAGAGACTCACTGTGGATCCCTAAAGAATACTTGGAGAATTCACTTGACCACATTTTGAAAAGCAGAGCACCATGAACAGACAATTCATAAACACTAAAGACAGTTAAAATATATAGTGTCCTTAAAAAGAAAGTATCTCAATCCCAGCTGATGTGTTAAAATTTATTATAGCAAAAGACTTTAATGTACTGTGGCATCCTTTGTAATGAATGAGTTTTTTGTATCCAATCCTTACTTCTTGTAAGACTGAACCTTACTTCCTAAGTGCTTGATGGAGCAGAGCAGCCCTTCTAGCATCATTTATTAGAATGAAGATATGTTTGGGGGTGAAAAGCTTCCCAGACAGGTAAAATGCTTTTCTACCCCTGATATATGCCTTGGTGCCACTGATAGTAAAAAATATTTCTAAAATGAATGCAGTTGCTTTCTCTGTGCTAGAGTAAAACTTCTAGTACTTCTCACGTCTCCTCTCTCCTAGCAGCCCTGTGCTCCTGCAGGAAAGGTTGTCCATACTGAATTCAGCGTCTCCGTCTCCTTGAGCCAGTTCATGCTGCAAGGCACAGGCCTGCGTCAGCCACTTTCTAACTAGAGCTGCAGAAAGATGAGCACTCCATGGTTAGGTGGCAGAATCACCAGTCGCGTACTTTGTAGCTTAGATATGGGGATGCTAATGATGGTGCTAAGGAGCCACTTCTTAAATATCAGAGCAGGGAATGTGCCACCTTTCACTCCCATGCATGAGGGGACACTGTGACTCCCAGGTTCTCTCCATGTGACTCAGATGGAGAACAGAGAAGGGCTTCCTCTCATGAGAAGCAAAGCAGCTGCCTGGTTACTGTTGCGAGTGATATCTCCACTGTGTTAAATTACAGGTCATAAATGGAAATGAGATTATTCAAACAGGCAAGTAAACCCTGTCCGTTCTCTAGCTGAGCAGTTCCCAGCCCTGACCCAGTGCACTGGCCTCCTACACATTCCAGCTCCTGCCACTCCCCACGTTGGAATCCTTCCTGTCAGGCATGTTTAGATTGCTTTGCCTTCCAGTCCAGGCAGTATCACAATGTCAAAACAATTTTTGCCAACTGAGCTTGACTTTCAGAAGTTCCTATTTGATTTTTTTTATTTTACTTTTTGTTTTATTTTGAGCTTGTCAGCGGAGGAAACTTTTAAAGGAGATTTCTCCACTTGAAAGCTTTCAGCTGCATAGTGGGGTATGGAGGCATTGGCTTGGGTTGTTTCTTTTGTAGGCAATAAGTAATTACAATCATTCTTGGCCTTCTTTTTGACTCTTTAAGAATCAAATAATTTTTGTGAATGCTTTTTTTTTTTTTTTTTTTGATGAATCCTGAAATATCCTGCTTTCCTTAGTGATGGGGCCTTATAATTTACTACAGAGATCATTCCTTACCATGGAGGTGGGTAGGGAGCAGGACATATTTGTTACTACCTCTTGTTTTCTGGTAACCACTGGCCAGACCTTATCTATTGACTTTTAAAAGATCTGTACTTGTTTTTCCAGTAAACTCCACTAGCTATAATTTTTTAAATTTTTTTTAAAAAATCCTTATATATTGTTTGTTCTTTGAGTTTTTCTTTCCTTAAAATGAATTACCTTCCTAAAATAAAAAAGTGTCTTATAACAGATTAGTAGTTAGTTAATAATGCTAATTTTTTCTTTTCCTTTTTTTCTCTTCTTTTTTCTTCAGTTTTTGTACTGAAAGCACGGGTGCTTTATCACAAGGATACATTCCCAGGCTTTTTGTTTGTTTGAGACATGCCTTCACCAAATTACTGAGGCTGTTCTTGAACTTGGGATCCTCCTGCTTCAGCCTCTGGGTCACAGGGATTACAGGCATACACCATTGCACCCAGCAATAATGCTGATTTTATGTACCTTACCATTCCAATTCTCTATCAGGGAAAGGAATTTTTTAAAGGCTATTCATAAGTGGGAAGTTTTTGGTTGGTTTTTTTTATATATATACTTTTGAAACCATAACTAAGATAACTATACTATAACTATACTGCTGCCACACAGATCCCCCTCACCCCCTAGCAAAGTAGGAGATGAAAGGAAAACGTTGCTTGATGCCAGCTATCTGGGGTTTTACCCAGAATTTTCCCACAAGGTAGTGGTGTTCACTCAGCTTGTTCCTGGCAGCCTGTGTCCCGTTAGAGCAAAGCTACATTGGTGGTGCTTATAGCTACTGCCTTTATAGCAAGGAACAACAGCAGCCCTGAACCCTCCTGCCTTCTCTCTGAACCTTACTATGACTCAAGTTTACCTGGCTTTTTCCTGGGTAAATTTTTTTTAAATGATATTTAAAAAAAAAAAATCCAGGATAGGAAAGCTCCTTTTGGCTCTACGGTTGTTCCTCGTGGGCTCTTTTCTTTTTAATTTCATGAGCATAAGTAAAGACTGACCTTCTGTGTAAACTTGCTTTCTGAAAATGATGGATTCATGTTGGGAAGTTTCTGGGATGTAGTGCCTAGCTGCTGAAGCTAAGACAAGTGTCTCCCCTGATCTGTGTGATCAGTAGCTGGTCCTACTTTTCTTTAAATTACTTTTTTTTTCTTTTCTTTAAAATTTTTGACCCTTTCTTCCCCTATCCCCTTGGTTTTATTGTGTGTATATTCAACAACCCTTGGTTCCAAAACATAAAGCATTATTTTTTCAGAGACTCCAAAGTAAAATGAAAGCATTCTCTGTATAGGACAGCTTTCCTGGAATGACTCTGAGCTGGAATGGGTCTAGGAGCCCGTGTTCTCTGTCTGTTCTCATGTGTTATGTTTATAGCATCCCCCTTTTGGCCACATCTCCCTCCCCATATTCAAATAACTCCTTGGTCTGAGCTTTTGGCTGCTTTTATCTCCTCTTGCTCTTGCATCCTCACCATGTTGGTGACTTTAAACTGCCACCATGTAGTGTTTTAATTTTGAGCACAATGTGAATTCTTCCCAGTGTGACTGTTGTGCCCTTTGGGGCGGGGGTTAGAACCCATAGATCACATGCACTCTCTTCTGTGAAATGAAACCTCTGGTGCTTCTTTCCTTGCCACCTAATTTCCATGTTTTAATTTTGACCAAAAGTGCTTAAAATACAATAAGGTGACATGGACACCTCAGTTGTATAATATGAAGAAACACCTGGTGTCCATTGCCCAGGACAGCCTAATGCTCCAAGAGATTATTAAGTCTTGCTACTCTGAAAGGAGAAAAAAGAGAGAAAACAGAAGAGAAAAAGAAAAGAGAGGCAGCTGAACCTAACCAGTGTGCAGAAAGAGGCAGAGACGTTCCATTTATTTGGGAAGCACCATGCATACGTACTGCTGTGTGAGACAAAGCATTGGACTAGTCCCTCAGTAAAGAAAGGCCATTATTTCCTCCATACAGCCTGAATAAAGCCATGGTTATTGTATTGTAGGAAAAACGGATCGTGTCCCTGGATTCCGCCAACACCAGACTGATGAGTGCACTGACCCAGGTGAAGGAGCGGTACAGCATGCAGGTCCGCAATGGCATCTCCCCCACCAACCCCACCAAGCTTTCCATCACGGAGAATGGTGAATTCAAAAACAGCAGCTGCTGATGGGCTTTGTGAATACAGACTGTGGAAGGAGAGGGAAGGAAATTTACCGGCTCTCCTGTCCCCAGTGCTTTACCCAGCCCCTACAAGTTTACAGAATGTTGCTACTTCAAAATGGCAATGCGGTGAGAAACTCATAAATGAAGAAAGGAACCTTGTCTTTCAGGGCATAATGCGAAGACTTTTCCAAGGTCAATGCTTTCCCTCCATGTCTCTGTGTACATAGGGAACTTAGTTCTGGGCCATGTACAGAAAATACCACTGTAATATACCAAAAGGAAGTTAATAATGTAGATTACCTTTTTAATTATTACTATTTTTATTATTGTTTTCCTCTTGTTGAAAGCACTGCAGCTATTAGAGGAGGAAAAGTAGGAACTGTGTGTGTGTGAACAGGGAGCCTGTGGGTTCAGTAGGTAGAGACCACGTGTCTATCTGATAGAAGCACATAGAGTGCAATAGGACATTTTGTCAGAATGAGTTTTTTCAGGGATTCATCTGCCAGTTTAAAAACCCCACTGTGGTCCCTCGCCTTTTAGGAAAACATGCAAATACCAAGATCCATACAAAACAGTAATTTATGCCACTTATCAACCAAGACTGGTTCTGTCGGGCAGTTAATCTGATTTGAGGATTTGCTGTTTCAGAGGATACTGATAAAAGCAGTTGCATCACAACTGGACTTTTAGGAGTGATTTATGTTGAACTCCTGTCAATGTTTATTTCCTCTGTCTACAGCAGATGGAAATTTTCTGTTTTAGATAATGGGGCTTTTTAATTTTTACTCTTGTTGTAATAAAGGGTTTCTTTTCCTCTTTACAGTTTGTAAAACTAAATATTTGTGTCTCCATGTACCATCTTCATCTTCACATGTCCACTGCCCTTTCCTCCCCATGGTGGGAGCCTTCCTCAGTCATCAACAGGGATTACTCTCCCCTGGAGAGGTTATTCAAATATGCTGTTCTTAAGCCATTCAAAATAAACACCCTTTCTTCCACACAGAAAAGGGCTAACTACAACATAGCAGAAATCTCTGTAATTTCCTGTTAAAATTATTTTTTTCTTTTTGTAAGCTGTAATTTTGGGGGGATAAAGATGTTATCCATTATATATACTAGCAAATCTGTGGGCAAGGTAATTTAATCTCTATCTTCAGCTTTTAAATTGCTTCTTCTTCAGTAAAATTTGGAAAGGAAATCCAAATATGAAGAATCTCTCTTAATAGTGATTAATCTTGTTTAAAAGAAAAAGAAGAAAAAGGAAGGGAGAGAGAAAAGAAAATCAAAAGTGTTAGAATGGCATATTCCAATTGTTATTCCCATGCTCTTGTAGATTTGGCAATAATGACCCAGTTTCAACATTTGTCCCCCCTGGCTTTATTATAGGACACATTAAAAGTCATAGAGAAGGATTTCCTTTTTCCCAGAGGTGTGAAATGTCATCTGGAATGCAACTTAGACTGCCAGAAGTATGGAATGTTACATGTTAAGCAGACATTATATATACATATATATATATATATATACACACATATATTCACACATGTGTACATATAATTGCACAAATAGGAAATGTTCATGCCTTCTACATTGTCAGATGTATAGATATAATGTTAAAAGGGTCTTGAATCTCTTTAAGCAAGATCTAAGCAGTTGTTCTATATTGAGAAAGCAACAGTGTTTTTTCAAATAATTTAATGTTATTTTAAATTATAAACTTTAAGGAAAAAAAGTTTTTAAGGGAAAAAGAGAGGAGACAGAAAAAGACCAAGGGAGACGTGTGTGGAGTGAGTGTTGCGACATAATGAATGCTTACAAGGGAACAAGAGAACAGGTACAGTGCCCTCTTGACTGAAGCCCAGGCTTAGACACCAAGCCTTCCTTTCCACTGAATCCCAGGCTTGCCTTCCATCTCTTGAACTCTGACCTCTCAGGTGGGTCTTTCTATTGGACTTTGCATTTCAGCAACCTCACCAGAGGCCCGCAACCCATATCTTTTATAAAATAGTTGTCTTCATAACAGTCCCTGTTCCTTCCAAGCAGAGATCCTAAACTGGAGTTTTTCATTGTGCTTAGAAGAACTGCAGACTTCATGCCCAGCTGTTTGGCACTTGGGTATGTTGTTGACCCTTAGTAGTTTTTATAAATTCTTTCTTTCCTCCAGTCTGAGGGTATCTGTGCTCAAAACCACTCAACAGGAAAAAAGATGGCCAGTTCTGAAGTAGTGCCCTTTGTTGGATGAGGGAGGATGTAAACGTAGATCTGTTCTTGATTGTGGTTTATTCTCAGCTCTGGCAATGTTTAATCCATTCTTTGTAAAAAGTCTTTAATTGTGCTGCAGAAAACTTGGTAAAAAGGATTGTCATTTCAATGGCCTTAAGTGTGTAACAAGTGTGATGTCTTGTACTAAGGTTTAGAAGCTCTTCAAGGGTAGGTTATGGATTACAGTGGGCTGATAAAATTATATTGAGGGTTGGAAGGAGATACAAAAACCAAGTATGTTTTCAATAAATGCAACATATCTTGTTAGCATTCTGGGGCCTCCTTAGAGGGCAATTTGCATTGGACAATTCAGTGCCCAAAATATTTGGACACATTATGCAGCCCTCAACCATCAGGCTATCTTGAATGAAGAGAAGAAACTTTTAAAATAATAATGATAATAATAATGGAGGATTAAAAGGAAAAAAGTTTGGAGTTGATGTTAAATGTTAAATTTTAGATTATCTTTTGAGCCTACTCTTATCCATATATTTTTGGGCATTTCTTTAGAAAAGCTGCAATCTATAGAATTTATCCTGAAAGGTTGTTTTTTAGGTATGGAAGAAGGCAATAACGGGCCATAGTTTTTATTAGGGTGTTGTTAATTGACTTTTCTTCAGCTCATATAGGCACATATATTTGTTTTGCTAGAAGGAGATGTGTGGTTGAAGAGAAGCTGATGGATTAGGATGGCTGTCTAGCGCTTTCTGTTTCCTTCAATGTATCACCACATGGTAAGGTAAGGATGTACCAGGGTTGAATGGAATTTGGAATCCAGGTGAAGTGCTTGTAAGTGCTTATCTAGGCAATGACCCAACTTGGCCATTAGCAAGGGAAATGTTAATAGGACTCAGGCAAAGAGTGTCACATTTCCCTTTTGTGTATCACTGGAGCAGTAAGTTTTTCAGGCCAAAGCAGCAAAAAGAGTTACAGTTCCATCAGGCCATTGTTCTTCCCTGAGCCTCTGCAACAAAAGCCATGGCAGGAAGGAGATTATAACAAGCACTCAAGTACTAACTGTGTTCTAGGCGCTATCATCAAAGTACTGTTTGGGTCTAGGGCCATCTGCAAAATGAAGTCATCAAGCAGCTATAGCTTTTTGCTTTTCTCTTGATAACAAGTTGGCCAGAATTAGCTTTCTGAGTGGTCTGCTTCCACCATTCTCTGTGATGGGGTTGGCCAGTAAAGAAGAGAGAGAATTTTCTAAGACTGCTGTAGGTATTACCTCTATGCCCTTGAGTCTGAGCTTGATTTAGAAAGAAAGCTTTTCAGATTGTAGTGTTCACAGCCTTTTTTGTGGATTGGTGGTTCCTTAGACCCCTGGCTTTCACTGTGTCCTCAGGCGTACACCAGACTGGGAATAGAGTTCTTGTTTGGAAGTCCCAGAGAAAGACAGCTGACATCAAGTGAGTTTAATCAGTATTTGTTAGGCTTCCATCCAGATTTAGTTCTAGTTATCTCTAGTTTGGAGCTCCTGAAGACTATATGGGACTGAGCTGGAGGATGCAAACCTCTTCAGGTTTCCCTTAGTCCTGTCAGACTGAACCCCAGGCTTGACACCAGACTAGACTTGTTACCACATCAGACCCAATGGCTCCAGATTGTGGATTGGTGGTTCATGCATTTTCAGCTTCATGTATTTTCAGCTTCGCTTTTGGAGTCTGCCCTCTCCTACAAAATGTGGAAAGCCAAAAGGGCTTTCTTCTCCATTCCCCTTCCTTTTTCAAGTCTAGTAGTGAAATCTCTTGCTTGCGCCAGCAATAGTTGCCTTCCTGCCCTTTACCTGAGATACTTCATTTTTTTTAATCAATATGTCAATTAAAAGGACTTATGCTAATTTCTTAAAAACAAGAAATGTTGAGGTGTTGAATTTTTAAATAGTCTCTTTTCATCTTTGAATGATTGTTATTAGTTCTAGAAACATTCTGTTCTTGTCATGACCCAGTTATAAATACTCTTGAGTTTTGGAAGGACAAAAGTGATAAAATCACTTTTGTATAAAATAGAATAAATATCTCATGACAAAGAACCCAAGGAAGACACATGATCCAGAGCAGGAGCAATGCATAGCAGTCTTCTCAGTAGCCCAGAGATCCAGGACAGGAGGATCTATAGCCCTTGCCCACTTTTAAAATACATTGATTATAGAAAGGCAACTTCTGTAGACAATGTGCACACCCACAGAAAACACAATTCCTAGGGCTTCCTTTTTATGAATGTTAATGCATTTTATAGACCAGTGATTCCCAAACTTTGAGTCTTTAGATTTTATTTTCTCATTTATTAGATTTTATGGCAGTCATCCTATTCTCTTAGAAATGTACTATATGTGTTATATGTATATATAAGTTAAATGACTTGAACTTTATTTGGTTTGACATTGTCTCCATAGGGAGTTAAGGAAAGAAAGTTGAATATCACTAATCTGAGAGTAGGACACAAAAGCAGCAGCCTTGGTTCCTGGGTCAGTTAATCCTCATGTATCTGTGACCAGCCCAGCTAGGCTTGGCAAATGCAGTGAGCCACCCAAGGAAAGAAAATGGTAGTTTGGGCCCACATTTCAGCATGCGTTTTAATTTCCTACTCAGTTGATATTTTTCATTCAAATGCCCTTTATTGTTTCCCTAGGAAGTTTTATAGTTTGGAACTTAAAACAAGATCTATCTATTGGTGCAGTGGAGATTTCCACAGAAGCTGTTTTAGGGGCCTCCATCATCTGTGTGAGGGTGCAAATATTTATGTATAAATACCATATTTGTGCTATTTACAAGCTCCCAAGGGAAAATTTCAATTCTCAGTTCACCAAAAGGTCAAATACTAATTGACTCAATTACCACTATCCTGCAGCAAAACTAAAGTAAATAGTAAAGGTTAAATTTTGACTGGTGCTTAGACATTTCTTAGTTATATTGAAATGAACTCAAACAGACAGCAGCACATTTACCTAGATTACACTTCTGATTAATTTACCTTCTAAATTTGATTTTGTTTTTCATCTCCAGGGCCTTAATAAGAATGTGTTAATACACATGAATATTTTACAATGATAGCTCTAAATAATTTATTTTTTATTTCAAGAAAGAGAAATACACCTTAGAAAAACAAAACCCGAGATTTTATTTTATTTTTAAAGCCATATTTTTGTGCTAAGTAGCACTTAGATTGTTCCATATGTGAGATCCATATCTGCATTTCATTACCTGGGTTTGTTCTAAAGAAGATTTATTTTTGTTCTGTGAATAATTTTTGACGGTTCTTGTACATGTACAGATATAGATACGTTTGAGGTCTTTTATTGATATTCCTACAAAGAATACAAATAAACTTTAACTTTAAACATTTCAGACTAAAGTTGCTATTGTATTTGACATATTACTATCTTACTTCTAGCATGCATCTGGGTTCTTAGGACACATGAACAAAACGAGAATGAAAATGTATGCAGGAACGTTATTCTGAAAAAATATTTTAATGTTAGGAACAACGTGCCTTAGAATTTCCCAACTTACAGGTTAGAAAAACCTGCTTCTTAGATATAGGACAAATAACCACAAATAGCTAGCATTAACATATATATATTATGTGAGAGAGCTCTTCATTCTGAAAATTTTTAAATGTATTTGATAGTTTATGGCTAGTGATTTCCTCCATTTCCTGCCTAAATCACTACTGTCTCCTCTTATATTCCCCAAACACATTAATGGAATTTGTTTTCAGGATGTTTGTTGTTTGGTTCGGCCTTTTTGTCCTTGTTTGTGTCATTCTCAAGGTTATGATTCCCAATACTTCCATCTTCTCCTGCTTACCTTTTTCATTCTATAGAATCCAAGGTGTGGGTTTCATATGTGGTTTTCTTTTGTGTAAGTTTTAGGTCTATGCTTCTTCACATTTTCTGAGTTATTTCTAACTGTGTTCTTCTAGAAATTAAAAAACTCATATTCACTGAAAATCCAGAGAAAACAGCATAAAAAGGAAACTGCTAATCAGTAGACTTGTGCTGCTTTTTGTTCACTTCAAAGTCGACCCATTTCAGTGTGAATTGCTGGGGACCTAACATAAGCTTTAAGACTTCTTGGATCTGAAATATCAAAAAGAAAGAAACAGGGCTGGGAGTACAGCTCAGTGGTAAAGTACAAGGTCCTGAAACTAATCTCCAGTATCTCAAAAAGGAAAAGGAGAGAACTTATTGATGCTCTCCTGTGGTCCCAGAGTTCTCTTGGCTCTGAATTATCCACATGTATACTCTTTATGTCCCACCATACCCTTTTTTATTTATTTTTCTTAGCCTCCTTCCAGCTGCCTACCTTTTGCCATTAGGACTTAACACCACTGGGAAAGTGCATAAATCAGTTTTGTTAGCAAAGAATAATACTGATAATGACAAAGAATAAAACAAATAATTAAACTAATGGTTCTCAATCCTGACTGTTCATCAAAATCACCAGGAAGTTTTTTGAGATTTTTGGGTTTTGTTTGTTTGTTTCTAAAGTAGGGACACTTCCTGAACTCCACTACTGAACAATTAAATACTAGGGCCAGGATTTTTTTTTTTAACTTCTCCTTAGGATTCTAACTTCAGCCAGGGTTGAGGACCACTAATCCAAATCAAGTTCTAAGCACTGCATGAGGATGTCTGTTAGAATGTTTTGTTTCCACTCCTGAAATGGGGATAAGACAGCTACAGGTATTTCCTTGCCTTCTGTTTGGAGTTATAAATGCTGCAAAAACTGATAATGTACACCTAACCTTCCACACACACACACACACATCATACACACACACACACATACACATATACACACTGTGACCCTACCAATTCCATTCTTTAAATCTATGAGATAGAAAGTCTCTCTTGTAACATGGTCATCCCATTTATGGAATAGATACATTCCCACAAGGCTGACCATAAGATGGAATTGTCCTATTGGCTCCAATTTAAACTAAAAAGTAAATGGCTTCTGGTTTGGTGCCAAAGCTTCAATGAATACAATCCCCAAAGAGGGTTTAAGGGCCCAGGCCAGGACCCAATACAGAATATTCAACCTTAAGGAATAAAAATAGTCTTCCCCATCCCCTCAAAAAGTTTTTAACTTTTGGAACCCTGATACTCAGCACTGTAGTTTTATTACTTGAAGTTTTGCTAAGAAATTTACCAGATACTGATTTGGACTTGTTCTTTCCATGGCAGACTGCACCATAAGCCCTCCAGTCCCTTTCTGCTCTTGGCCTGCATACACACTCACCCAGGCACACACGCCACTGATCTTTCTAGATTAGTGGTAATTTTATGAAATTCTAGAATGAACTGGCTAAGTACTATTTCTTTGACCCTGCAAATAAATCACAACAAGCTACTAGATAAATCCCAGTCCATTTCCTTGCATATAAAACTATGACGTCCAGTGGTTGGATGATCTATAGGGTACTCTCCAGCTAGACTTTCTACGACTATTACCAGATATAGTTGAAAACCTGGGCCTGTAGGCCATGCTCAGTAATCAGTTTGGGACTCTTAAGATTTTAGGAACAATTGTTCCTCTTCACAATCCCCTATCCCACAATACATTGAAAGAACAAGAAGAAAAAGCTCTGGAACAAATGTAAATTCAGAACACTATAACAATGTTAATATTGATAATTCATAGAAATGTTTTTTGAGTACCAACAGTGTGCCAGACAATTTACTGAGAACTTTGTATGGAATATGTTATTTAATCACAACATCAACCATACACATTAGATTCCTATTTCATGAGGAAACTGACACTTACACTGAGTTACTTGTGCAGGTTACACAAATAACTGCAAAGCCAAGACGTGAACTTAGGTCCTTCTGGCTGCCTTGACCAAAACAAAAAGAGGAAAAAAGAGCTCAGGAAGAATGCTGGAGAAGCTAAGAAAAAGATCAGAACACATCCTGGCACATAACCAACCTGTCACCATGAATCCCAGTGATGGCAGAACAAAATCAGCTATTTTTCCATAGTTTGTTGTTGTTTCTAAATACATTGATTTTGGTAACATTACTTTGCACTGTCAAGTCATCTGGCTGATCAAAATTAGAAGAGGGCAAAAGTCTCACCTCTCTCAAAAATTGGTCTTTCTTCTCTTCTGGGTCTATCAGAGTTGAGATGGCAAAATCTGCTTTCAGGATTCCAAAAGAGTAAGCACCTGAAAAAGAAAGTGCTACCTGGTTCAGGGGAAGTTGACCTGTAACCACTTGAAACTTTAAGTTCGCAGAAGTCGATAATGCCCTTGGATACTATAGATGCAATATAGTGATTGAGGAGTGCAGAAAGAAAAAGAGGGAAACTGCAGAGCAAGAGAATGCTCAGCCACAACTAGGACCATCCAAATAGTGTCTGGAAAGAAGAGACCCATGCTTTGGGGTAACTTGGCCCCCCTTCCCCCTGAAACACACACACAGCCTGGCCTCCCACTAGGAATTATTTTCCATCTCTTCTGTATTTTTCACCTTCCTTTTAATCTGTTGAGATGTTCCACACCATGCTGGAAATACTCACTTCCTGGGGCCTCTCTACCACAGAAAACTCTAGAGAACTTCTCTGAGCCTGTGAATAAGCTCAGCCTTCAGCCATGAGCCAAACATAATCATCACTACATCTTCATAGAAGGATTATGTTATAATTGGAAAGCATTTTGTAGTTTAGAATGTACCTTTGCAAAAATATCTCATTGGGTGTTCACAACAAACCTGTGATACAAGCAGGGTACTTCTCTGTGCCCCTGTTGAAGATGAGAAATAGAGACTAGGAAGTGAGGAAAACCGCCCCTCAAGTGTTCAGTGTAGTCACTAGAGATTATACTAGAATCCTCATCTTTATTCCTACCCCTGTCACCAACATTTCATGCTATCTTTCACAGAAAGGTCCTGACAACCTGGGCTAACGAGCTACTGTCTAGACTTAACTGCTCAGTTATTAGGGTGGGAACTTGGTAAATAGAAGCAGTTACCTGATTCTGGTGCTGATGTTTTGTCTTTAGATTCTGAGTGGCTAGATGAGCTTAAGCGTTGGACCTGAGTAGCAGTAACCGTGTCTCTTCCATTAGTGCCACCCTGTACTCTGGTCGCAGCTAGAGGGGGGGGAAATAAAGACATTGCTGCAACTTCAGCGAGGAGGAAGGCAGTCTGACACCAAGTCAAAAAACGGGGCAGCCACTGCCGTGCGCACAGTGCCACCCTGTATAGGGAGCTCAGTTCCCACCAATCCTCAACTTACCCCTGCAGGCTCTCATAACAGCCCTTGAGTTGCTCTACCATCATCTTTCCAAAAGCACCCCAGATGCCTGGATTTGTATGGCTTGAGCAATACTATGAGGTTTGTCCTCGGTACCACGTTTTTCTTGCAGTAGTTCACAGCCCAAGAAGCCCAATGCCCTTATGTTATCTGCCAGTCACACACAACCTCACCATGGCAACCAGGGATACTTGATACCATCAAGCAGTAGAACCCCAAACAAGGCACAGCCTCTTCCCCAGCATCCTCCCCTCTTCCTGTGTAGCTGGCCACACACTGAGATACCCTAGCCTACCCAGCTGTTCTCATGCTCAGTCACCAAAGTCCTGTCAGTGGCTTGCAGATCTTTTTTTTTTTTTAATATGGACATACCAATATATTGCAGTATGTTATTATAAATTATTTAAGCAAAAGTGTCCCTTTACTCAACCTAGGGACAACCAATACAGTTTGCTATAAAATATCTTTCACACATTGAATTTTAAAATTTGAATGCATAAAGATATACCTTATTTCCTTTAAAGGCTGCATATAGTTTTTTGGTTTTTAGTTGTAGATGAACACAATACCTTTATTTTATTTATTTCTTTTTTTGTGGTGCTGAGGATCGAACCCAGGGCCTCACGTGTACTGGGCGAGCACTGTACCACTGAGCCACAACCCCAGCCCTAAAGGCTGCATACTTTTTCATCAAATGTACCATAATTTATTTAACCAATCTGCTTTCAATAGACATTAGATTGTTTCTAATTTTCACTGTAGTAAACAATGCCACAACAAACAGCCCTGTGTGGAGGGGGCGTGTGCATAGCTGTAACTTCAGTTCTTACTTCCTTATTTCTAAGGGCAGAACCTCAGTAGGAAAAATCATGCACAGTTCAAAACTGACACGCTCTGGCTGCAGGGCAGCACTAGTTCACAGCAGGCCCACTGTGTTGGCAAGCTCTGTTTTTCCTGCATTCTCACCAGCATTGCCACCCTTTCAAATCTTTGCCAGATTGGTAGGTAGAAAAAAAATGAATTTTTAAATAACTTTTTAAGTATCTTTTTTTTAATCTGCATTTTTATGAGTTAGTGAACTGCACATTTTTAAAAATGTGTTTGCATTGGTATGTCTTTGATTAGTGTCACTTGTGAACAATGTAAAATCGATTCCCTCATGACACTCCTCACCCGGCGGCCCCAGATCGGGCCTGGGCTCTGCTCCCCGATGCTGTGCACCCGTCCTCCCCACACACTTCCTGTGTCTCCTCTCCTGATGGCCTCCTCTCTACAGGCCCTCTCCTCAGCCAAAACGTTGTACTTCTCTTCAATCAATGAACAAATTTGTAAAATTCAGAAACATGAAAGTGGAGGACACCCATAGCCTCATCACATTTTCACACATTGCCTCCCAATCTTTTTCTAACCACTGGTTGGTGTTTCCTGTCGCTGTCGTTGTGACTATTGTGTGTATAATTTGAACCTTGCTTTTTTCATTTAGCATCCTAATGCTAGCATCATCCCATGTCGTCATGACCACCTTACTTCTGGAAGCTACATATTGGAGCGTTTGGCTCACTTGCTAAAACCCTCTGGTGGCTCATTTAACTGCAGAATCAGGCCCCAGTCCACCTCTTTTCCACCATCCCCTGCCACTCCTTTCCCCAGTCACACTAGACTGCTTGATAGCCCCAAACCACACATTTTTATATCTGCCTTAGCCCAGGCAAGGGAGAACTTTCTGGTACTTCCTACCAGTGAAATCCTTCATTCCAGCTTTTGTCCAATTACTACTTTATATTAAAACAGGAAACAAGTCCTGCTCAGCTTGGTTTCCACAGTTCAATCCCTTGTTCAAAACAGGTGCTGAAGAAATGGTTCTTGAATTAGGTCATCTACGTGCAAAACACCATTCTAGTCATGGGAGAGATAAAAAGAACTATAAAACAGCCCCTTCCCTGTGACATTCTGTAATCCTGATAATTCATAATTGTGATTGTTCATAATCATGTGTAACTAATAAAATGAGGATGAGGTAAGCCCCATCTACTGAGTAAGGTAAAGACAGATGTTGGAGAAGGTAGGGTATTAAACCTGTTACTAGTGAATTAAAATGGTAATAATTACCATTTTTTGTCTGCCAGAAGCAGGAACTGAAAGATCCTTTATAATGTGAGCATTTTCCTTATTTTAAATAGGAGAGAAATAATGTTCAGAGAGGTTATAAAACTTGCCTAAGGCCACACAGTAAGTAGTATATCCAATGTTCCAACCTTTGGCTGTCAGACTCCTGCTCTTACAGGTAAAATAGATTACTTCTCTCCCATATCTTCCTGCCTGCCCTGCAGCCCATCTCCATCCTAAATTATTACCCAGGGAAAGCTGGGCTGGTGAACTAGCTCTGGCGGAACTGGAGCTCCTACACCGTGACCTGGGATGCAGCGGAGCTGACCACGGCCTCCCATGCAACTCCCGCCCTCCACTCCCCAGCTTGGCGTCTGGCTGCTGAAGCCCAAGAAAGGCCCTCCAGCCTGGGCTGGAGGGCTTACCCCCCAGAGACTCAGACAGGCACCCGCTTGGGTTCCTGGCCGGCTCCCACCTGTCTCCCCGAGGGCAGCCTGCCTCGGGGCTGCCTGGGCTACCGGGCACGCAGGGCAGGCAGCTGTTCTTTGAGACCCTGCTGGGTTCCCTGAGGCTGTTGCCTCTGAGGTTCTTTCTTGGGGCCCTGAAGAGCTCCCCAGGGGCTCGGAGCCGAGAGACCAGGTGAATGTGGAGGGCCCAGGGGGACCTGCTGACACAGGAGCAGCTGGGGCATCCCGGTGGAGGCGAGTGAGGCGTCCTCAGTCACCTCTCACAGAGTCACAAGGCCACCGTGGGTAATAAAGGCCCCCAAGGGCACGGGGTCCGCAGAAGTGCTGGCAGTGGTGACAAGGGGGGTCTGGCCACTTCCTGAGGGACAGAGGGGCTTCCTAGAGATGTAGGACCAGTGGAGGTCAGTGACAGAGGCTCAGAGTCTGAGGACACACTCTGGGCAGCGACCCATAGGATCCTGAGCCCATCCTGGGGAACTGAGGTACCTCCTCCCCAGGTACTCGTGAGGTTTGCCAGAAGGCTCGACAATGCTGTCCCTGGGGGCATCGCGGGGCCCGCTGAGGTGGGAGCATAGGGGTCTCTGGTGCCGAGACTGCGCATGGTGGGCCGCAGGCTCCCTGGCTGCTGTCGCCACTCTGCTGTAACCAGGTCCAGGGAGGCACCCATGGGGCTGCTGCTGGTCCCTAGGGCAGGAGAGAAGACTTCTGTGGGATCAGCTGAGACCAGGAACCCTTTCAAGGATTCAGCCACAGGCCGAGGTGACACCAGGCACAGCAGGCCCAGCGCAGATTGGAAGGAAGAACCCCACGTCAGGTCCGGTGCTGCTTCCAGACCTGGAGGTGCCCACCCTTGGAAGGCTGGAGTGAGCAGGAAGGAGCGCCCCCTGACCCCACCAGGGCCAGCCCAGGCAGAGGGCCTGGGACTACCAGGTGGGTGGCAGGCTAGACCTTAGATGGGAGGTAAACAGGCTCCCAGCAGCTTCTGAAGGGAAAGGGTCCTTCCACTCACACTGCCACCGGCCCCCAACACAGGCACCCGCTGGCATCTCCTCATTAGCTGTAGTTGCCCACCCAGCTCTGCTGGGTATGGCAAGCCAATTCCTCCACATTCAGTTGTAAAATCACCCCTCCAGAAAACTGGCTAACAGGAACTGGGATGCTGTCCTTGTGTCCCCCCAGCTCTGTGACTACACTAAGTGCCAAACTCTTCCCAACTGGCTGTGAGTTTTGGTTTTTGTTTTGTTGTTGTTATTTGGTTTGGGGAAGTTTTGTTATTTGGTTTTGGTGCTGGTGATTGGACCCAGGGTGCTTTACCACTGAGCCACATGCCCAGCCCTTTTATTTATTTGCTTTATTTTGAGACTAGGTCTCACTAAGTTGCTTAGCACCTTGCTAAGTTACTATGGCTGACCTTGAATTTGCCACCCTCCCATGTTGCTGGGCTGGGGTGGGCTCCATCACTATTTTTTAATGTTTTAATGAGTGAATTAATGAAAGCTCTGCTGACCTTGATCAAGTCCCCTAACTTCTGTGTATCCTCAAAAAAGGAAATGGCACTTTTGTCTGATGTGGGAGTCCATAAGGAGCCTTGGAGAACTGTAATTTGCCCTCAATTATCCTAGTTAACTTCAGAGCTCCGGGGAAGCAAAGTGAAGTAATAGCTATGATGTCTCAGGAATTTTAAAATGCTATAGGAATACTATCACTGTCACTCACAGCTGCATCCCCATGCGTAGTTCCATCTCTCATTTTCTCACCCCCCAGAGGATCCCCTAATCAGAAGGCACTTTGACAGGCACCTCTATCGTGCCTCCCTTGGGGCTGGACCTCAGAGTCTCTGTGATGACTTTTCTCCAGGAGCATTGCTCAGCCTTCCTCCCTCCCTGGGCCAGGTCCACGTCACCTCACCTGAGAAGACTGCACAGCCTCTCATGGGTACCCTGGCCCTGGAGCTGCAAATCCAGAGGCCTAGTTCAAGGAGAAGGGAGGTTGATGGTGACCAAGTCTTCCTTCCCCTACCCACAGTATTAGGAAAAGAGAATCTCCCCTGCAGAAGTTGCCCCGGGTTGCCACCCAGTTGGCTC
Source organism: Xerus rutilus (assembly GCA_028644305.1). NCBI lineage: Eukaryota > Metazoa > Chordata > Mammalia > Rodentia > Sciuridae > Xerus > Xerus rutilus. The sequence goes on along the minus strand of CM053410.1, from coordinate 80,593,412 downwards.
ATCTCATTTCTGGTCCCTCACTGGCCCTCCTGGGGGAGTCTCATGGGTCCCCCCCTGGGCTACTGCATGCAAGCCACCTTCTCTACTTCCCTAGGCCTGGAAGACTCCAGATCTAGTCAAGAACAGGCTCAAAGCACCTATGCTTGGCCTAGTAGTGGTCCCCACAGTAACATCGGAAGAGGAAGTAAAAAGGAGCCTGTGCATCTCTGCCAGCTCCGAATGTCCAATGAAAGAGTCTGCAAGAAAATGAGTGTGAGAGCAGGGTCCGTCTGTCACACCCAACAGGCCGTCAGCCTGTGAAAAGTCACACCAGGCACCCGTGGGTGGTGGTCCTGTCACAGCAGCCACTGAGAAGGGCACAGGTATTGTGCACTGTGTGCTGATCACTGGGAGGGTCCCCGCTCCATCTCCTGTCCTCACAACAACCAAAAGGTCCTTGTGTATTTTACAGATAAGGATCAAGATCTTCATCATTTCCAAAATACCGAAAGGAACAGCCAGGAATAGGTCAACCCCCCAAGAGAAAGTAGATGAGGCCTTGCTAGGGGGGAGCAGGGAGTGACTGTCAACAGGTAAGAAGTTCTTTTGGGGGGGAGGGTAACAAAATGCCCTGAAATTGGACAGTGGTGGTGGCTGAACTCCCATGTGAACATAGTAAGAACACATCGAATTGTGTTTTTTTTAAAAGGGTGAGTTTTAAGGTATGTGGATTATATCTTTTAAAAACTAATGAAAAGAGTGGGGAGGGGAGAGTGGGAGAAATGGGAGGAGGAGAGGAAGGAGCAGCAGGGTGCAGCCTCTGTGAGGAGGCATGTTATACACAGGTCAGGAGAGGCCAGGTGTCCTCAGGTTCCAGTACCTTCAGAGTGACAATAAAAATGACAGTAGCTGATATCCGTGGAGCGCTTACTCTGGCCAGGGCCTCTGCTAGGCCCCAATGTTCATCCCTTGCTCACCTCAGAGCCATCCTGTGAGCCGGGACCATCAATCTCACCTGTTAAGTGTATTTCCCAGGTGAGGGAAAGGAGGCTCAGAGATGCTGCCCACTCATTTCTTGACAGTGGTAAAGTCCATCTGATTCCAAAGCCCAGGCTCTTCCTCATTTCACCGTCCAGTAACATTGTTATTGCTAATTGCTAATGTCCTAAGGCTAGATGGGTTCTATTCCATTTCTTAACGATCCCCAGAATTAAAATAATATTAGTTCATCACAAGTTTATAGTACAAGGATCTTAGGAGCCTGCTTCAGGATTGTTATTCTCAAAGCCTGGAAGTGCTTCCTTGGGTCTATCCTTATTGTCTCTTGCTGCCAAGTAGACCCATTTCCCATCGCGTTTCAGCCTCAGTGAGCTGAGGCCTGCAGGGATGACCTCTCATGCACCGTAGAAGCAGATGAAGGGTCACAGGGAAGAGCAAACCACTGGATAAACCTGAGGGCAGTATTGTAAATAGGCACAGAGTCCTATACACAGTCCTCTATTGAACTCAGGCACCAGCAGCTGGCTGGGCATGCTGGCAAGTCACTGGACCATTCCACAGACCTGATGTTTGCATTGAAGTAGAGGCCAATCCAGGCCTCAGTCTCGTTTGTGATGGACTTCAGGGCCTTCCGGCCTGCCTCATCAGTCACCATCTGCAGTCCAGCCAGGTCTGTGTAGTGGCTGCGACAGTACTTCAGAGCAGAGGTCCACATCATTACTTGTTCAAATCTCATGAAGGTATGTCCACCAATCTGGACCTCAGCTGGGGGCAAAGAACAGAGATCACAGGCCTGAAGTCCTGGATCTCTGATAGCCCAGCCTTTGTTGCCCCTGGGACAGAACTGTGGTCCCCAGTCCTCAGGTGTTAAGTTTGATCAAAACCACAATTTTAGCCAGATGTGGTGGCACATGCCTGTAATCCCAGCACTTTGGGAGGCTGAGACAGGAGAATCGCGAGTTCAAAGCCAGCCTCAGCAATGGCGAGGTGCTAAGCAACTCAGTGAGACCCTGTCTCTACATAAAACACAAAATAGGGCTGGGGATGTGGCTCAGTGGTCGAGTGCCCCTGAGTTCAATCCCCAGTGAGGGAGCGGAGGGACCACAGTTTTACAAACAGATTAAATACCAAGTTGGGAAAAATGGATGGGACAGATATCATAGCTGAGCTATGGGGAAAAACATTAAGGAAAGCAAGAATTAAGAGCTCTTCTTATAACCATATTGCCCTAAGAGTTAAGTTTAAGTCTTGAGATCTTCATCTGTCCAGTGAGGATAATAATATTACTTAAGGTCAGGATCACATAAAACCAGCTATATAAACAGCTTAGCACAGTGCATGCAAACAGTACTTAATAAAATGGTAGTTCCACATTGAGGGAAAGTTAGGAGGGAGACAAAACAATCCTGCTTTGGAGTTGGCCTCATTTGTGAGTTCCAGGGGCTGCACCTGCCTCTCAGGCTCTCCGCGTCTCCAGGGTCGAGACAGAATGGAGGAGCAAGGAGTTGGCTCACAGCGTCAGGCGAGCCAGGAAAAAGAGGTGAGCCCGGTGCACAACAGACCTGGTGAGCAGGGGCACAGCAGACCCACCTCCAGTGGCCTGCTCCCCAAGAAGCAGATAAGGTACCAGCCTCCCACCTCCACTACCTCCAGTCCCTCCCTAAGACTAGACTGGGCCATGTCCCAGAGGTAGGCTGCCCACGCCAGGCCCTTCTCATCTGCAGCACATAAGCCCAAGCCTCTGTAACTCCATGCATGGAAAGTCTGGAAAGATGTGAGCAGCTGGGACTCAACCTAAGATGCTGGATTCCAGAGGCCTGGACAAAGGAAACACTGTCTGCAGAATCTGATGCCACATCTTAACATTCAAATAAGGCCTCCCAGACTTTCTTTCACAAGGCTGCTCACCCCAAATTTGTCTACTATTTCCCTAACACTTTCCATATCTAAATTGATTTTTTCAAAACTTATCCTCTGTTAAGCACCTGGCATATGCCAGCCTGGAGCTATGCATGTGGCCTGTGTCATCTTTTAAAATCCTCACTATAACCTTGAGAGGTAGATAGTAATTGCATCTCATAGAAGAGGGAAAGGAGGCGAAAGGAAGACACGACTTGCCCAGACTCGTCAGATGGCGTATCAAGAGGAGATGCGAACAAAGGCCCAGCTGCCTTGGAAGCTCGCGCCATTCCCTGTACCCCTCCACATCCGGGACACACAGGGAGCCACCTGCCCAACGCGATGGATCAACTGTATTTCATTTGTCATAGAATTTCTCTCATCAGGCAGGAAGAAACTTTTTAACACCAGGATAATAATATCCAAGGGGTTAAAATTTGAGAGAAAAATCACCCTTTCTAGATGGAGGGGCCAGTACGCGGGGTGTAAAGAGGCACTGCGCAAGTCACCTAAGTCAAGCAAGTCACCTTCCCCTCTGGACCCAACTGAATCGCAAAAGTACTAATCCTCTCCTTTGGTTTCACTCTGAAACAGAGCCCGTGGCCAGCCAGGCAGGGGTATGGAAGCAGAGGGGACCCAGCCAGGTAGACAAGGTCTAAGCAAAAAAGGGAATACGGAGCAGGTATATACCTGGCTTTGGAAGAGTGGTCAGGCTGAGATAGGGCTCCAAGGAGATGCGGTACTTTATATCAGGGTCTGTAAAACAGAAACACAGCTTGAGTTATGGGGGAAAGGGTGAGGGCTGCCCAGGCTCCTCTGCAGGTACCAGCTGCTGCCAGTTAAAGCCCAGAGAAGCCTTGTTGAAGGCTTGACAGATGGTCCTTTCCTTTCTCCATTGATTCAGTAAATACATACTGAGCACCTACTGTGTAGCCAGTGCTATTCTATGTCCCTGGAAAATAGCAGCAATAAAATAAGAAAGATATTTGCTCTTGAAATGAATAGAAGGAGCCAGGCACGGTGGTGCACACCTGTAATCCCAGCACTTTGGGAGGCTGAGACGGGAGGATCACGAATTCAAAGCCAGCCTCAGCAATGGCGAGGTGCTAAGCAACTCAGTGAGACCCTGTCTCTACATAAAACACAAAATAGGGCTGGGGATGTGACTCAGTGGTCGAGTGCCCCAGAGTTCAATCTCCAGTACCAAAAAAAAAATAGAAGGAGCCAGCTTATCCTGGGCAGAGTGAGGGTACAGGTCCAAGGTGGGAAGGAGCAGAAAGAAGTCAGCGTGCCTGGAGAGAGGATGGGAGCTGAAGCCAAAGAGACCAGGCAGGGCCTGGTTGGCCGTAAGAAGGATGGTCTTCTAAGTGCTCTGAGGACCCACTGAGCGTGTTTGAGGGCGGTAAAGCTCACTGTGTGCATAGCACAGACTGAGGCGGCAACAGGGACAACTCAGAGAGTGGTGATCTGGCCTGTGTATTGACAACGGACCTGCAGAACTGGGAAGAGCGTCAGGACATGCCTGAATGGAGTCCAAGACCATGGAGGAAGCAGGGAAAGGCCCCCGCACAGTCCTTCCTCTGCAAGGACGCCTCACCCCGGGCCCACTATCACCCCTAGAAATCTTTTTATTCTCTTAGGAACACAGAGTCCAACCCTAGGCCACTACAGTCGATGATTCAGGGTCCCATGACAGGCATGGTGTGGCCATGACTGGGATCACAGCAGGCTGACGTCAACGCCCCTATTTGCAGGGAAAGAACGGTACAGCATCGGGCTGAGCCTCGGCTGACGAAGAAAAGCAGAAACGGGACCTTTTTATCAGGAAAGTGCTGCCAGGTCTCCCATCTTCCTGCATGATCTTCTCTGCACCAAGACCACAAGGGTCAGTGACATGGGTTACCAGGGGAAGGGACAGGACGGGTAGAGGGCAAGGATGGGGGGCTTCTCCCCCAAAGCCAGCAGCACATCCTCGGGTACTGATGGCAGACCTCCTGAAAAGATGACCAAAGGCACTGGTTCCCCCCACCGAGCTCCCAGGAAGCAGGACATCTCCCAGAGGGTGGGGATTCCACACTCTCTACCCCCAACAAGATAATAAACCGTGAGAAGGGGCAGCCCTTAAATTCTGCTCTCATTTCTGCCTAGGTGCAAGTGGATTTGCCATGTCCACATACTGTATTAACAGAAGGAAGAGACACAGTGGAACATTCCAGAATTTTTTCTCTATCCTGATTTATACCCATTTCTCTAATGGGGCTTGGGGATGTGGGATGGGAATAGAAGGCTACAGAGAGAAGGCAATGGTAAAGGTAAAGGTGACAGCCTACTTACTACGCAGTAAAGGTCCCCTGTCACCGGCCCCACCTCACCACATGCTTCTTCAAAAGCAACCCAGGCAACCTGGGAGGAAAAAGGGCAGGCTCAGGACATGAACCTGACCTCACCTTTATAGCAGATGAAGGGCTTGCGAGCCGTGCAGGAGTCGACCCCCAGGGCGGCAGTGAAGGGCAGATTCGAATACAGCGTCACGCACATGCCCTCCCGGAGGACAGGCAGCTTGAGCCACCCCAGGCTGATGAAGGCCGAGCCGCCGGACCAGCGCGGGCCAAGAATGCTCATGTCGAAGAAGAGGCCAATCCACGCCTGGGTCGCTTGGATGAGCGAGCTGATCTTCAGCAAGCTGCTCATGCTGCTCATGCTCTGCAGGTTGGCGAGGTCTGTGTGGTGATCCCGGCAATAATCCATGGCCTCTCTCCAGCTCAGAGCTATGTCCTCCCGGTGAAAGGACTTGCCATTGTCCACCAGCTGGGAGGCTGGAGCAAGAGAGGCTGTCACTGCTTGGCTGCCCCCATTCCACCCTAGTCCCCAAGAGCTTTTAGCCTGCACCACAGTGGGGCCCTCCAGCCTCTGCTCCCAGTCCCTGCCTCACCTCTGGCCTCCAATGCACCTAGCCCTGCCCCCTCACCTCTGCAGAAGCTGTGCTCTTGTTTTGGGAGGGCTGACCATCCCCACCTAATTCTTCAGTCTCCTAATTTCCCATTCCGTCCCCTCCCCCTTTCCTTTGCCTGTCCTGCATTAGGTGCCCACCCTATGTGCTGCAGTGCCCCTTTGTTAGGACTTAGTAGTAGATAATGTTTCTAATCATTATGATGTGCCATAGCTCACTGAATTCTTCCAACAACTCCTTAGGATAGCCCTATGCCTGCTTTACAAATGAAGAAACCAAGTCACAAAGTTAAATGTCCTGGCCAAGGCCACCCAGTGGGAAGCCAGTAAAGACAGGACTCTAGAACCCTGGGAGGAGCTCTCAGGTCCAAACTCTTAGAGTCCAGTACTCCCCCACACCAGGGGCTCCCCACTGGCTCTAGAGTACAGTCACTCAGCGTGCTTCTCAGAGACGTGGGTGCCTAGAACCACCTTAGAGCAAGGATCTGAGTTACTGCGACCAGCATCAGGATTTTTAAACTGCTCCCAGGGAAAGGGCCATTTCTGCCTGTCTCCACTGCCAGGTCTGAGCGACCTGGGTGCACAGGGCAAACCTTAGTCATCATTACAGTCCCAGGGCCCACCTGGCACATGGGGAGTGCCCGATGTGATAGGAAGGGAAGGCAGCAGGACCAGAGGGGACACTTCTCCCAGGAACCCCCCCAATCCCTGAGATCTCCATGTTCACTTCCCTCCTGCCTGGACGCTCTCCCCTTGTGGGGCTCCCAGCAAATGCCAGCTGGTCCAGGACTCCTCTGCCAGGTCCTGCCTGTGCAGGGGGCTGACAGGAATGAGGGCTTGCTGCTGGGATCCCAGGGGGGCCTCAAGCCAGATGTCTTAGGAGAGGAAAATAAGACTGGGACCTGGGCATGCAGAGGGGCAGGAAGGTGCCACGGAGGAGGACAGGAAAAGGACTGATCAGGCATCTGCCAAAAAGAACGAAGCTCTTCATACTCACGAAAGTCTAAGATGCTGCCTGTCACCAAGAAGGGCCAGAGGATCCCTGTGGCAGAGAAAGAGAATAGAAAAAGAATTTTTTTCTCCTTAGGATGTGCGACTCATTTTGATAATTTGTATTCTATTCTATTTAATGGTTTTGACTGGCGGGCTGTGGCCCGCCAAGCTGATTTTAGGATCTAATGAGTCACACCCAACAGTTGAGAAAGCCCTGGGACCTGGGGGTCCCCAAGACCCTGGAGTGGACCCCCCTCCAGGCCTCAAGCACAGCGCCCCTTGCTCACCCGGGAGTCACTGATGCTCCCTCTCCCTTCAGTCCTGGCATCTGGTCAACGGGGTCTTACCTGCTGTACAGAAGGAGAGCAGCAGCCCCCGCAGCAGCATGGCTGTGGGACAGGACAAGCCTCTGGAAATGCAGCTTGTGGGTGGAAAGGCTTCTGGCTTCTGGCAGAGGCTCTTCCTGGTCTTCAGGTCATTTCTTTCTTGTTCTCCATTTTCTCTTTACTATCCAAATGACAGATTTTACTAAGCAAATACTTATTCCATGTCTGCTACTTCCAGCCACAGTGTGAGGGCTGGGCAGGCAGCCGGAATAAAGCACAGATATCCCTGTCCTCCCACAACTTAGGCAGAAGGAAACAAGGATCAGGTCATTAATAAGCAGAGAGGGGTAATAAGGAGCCCATCCTTGGGGCTGGCTGCTGGTGGAAAGAGGGACCAGGGTAGCAGAAGCCAGATGAGTAGGTCCCTGAGATTCTCAAGAGCCAGAGGAGCTAGGGACAGGGTGGAGGAGAGGGATGCGGGGACTGGAAAGGGAGAAGGAGCTAGCATGTGTGGGCCAGGCTGTAGCAGACTATCCCCTGCCAGCCTTGTGACAGCCACACCAGGGAGACCACCATGATCCCCATAGTACAGGGGAGGACACTAGGGCTCAGAGAGATGAACAAACTTGCTCAAGACTTCAGGTGGAGCCGGGCGCAGTGGCGCAAGTCTGTAATCCCAGCACTTAGGGAGGCTGAGACAGGAGAATCGTGAGTTCAAAGCCAGCCTCAGCAACGGTGAGGCACTAAGCAACTCAATGAGACCCTGTCTCTACATAAAACACAAAATAGGGCTGGGGATGTGGCTCAGTGGTCGAGTGCCCCTGAGTTCAATCTCCAGTACCAAAAAAAAGAAAGACAGACAAAAGGAAAGTGTGGCAGAGATTGCTTACCTGCTGCTCCTTAAACCTATTTCCTCTTACTTGCAGAAGCTTGGCCACACTTCCCAGCATCCTTTGCAATCAGATGCGGCCTTGGGGTTATGTTCCAGCCACAGGAATGTAAGTGGGAGTGGGTGAAGTCTACTCCTAGGATGGGCCCGTAGACTCTCCCCATCTGTGAGGAGGGACACCACATGAATCATAGTCCCCCAAAACAGCTAGTTCAAAGAGTGTATGGTGTCACTTGGTTTCCTTTCAGTGACAAATGGGAATCTGAAGGCGTCAGAGACAGAGTCAGGGACTGAAATAGTAGCCATAGAGAGCCTTCCAGCAGGGAAGCTGAAAGAGGCAGGAGGGAAATAACTGCCCTACTTTATTTGGGTCCTATCCAAAGGTGGAAAACTAACTCTGGAGGCCCCAAGAGCCACATCTGGCGGCAGCAGGGAAAGCCTCCGGTTGCTGATGGCTCTTGCTTGGTCTCACATAGCAGGCTGCTCTGTGAAAGTTAGTTATGGGAATAGTAACAGGTTCCCCTGGGCTCCCGGACCCTGGAAAGCATGTCCCCATTGTGAGGAATGCACAGGAGAGAAGCCAGCAATCCTCACACAACACATTAACTGAAACTTTTCACTTTTCAGTCGTATTGAAATAGCTGGAGATTTACAATGAGCTGTTCAGATTGTGTTTGTTCCTGAAATAGAGGTTCATAGGATACAAACTATATAGTTTTTCAACTGAAACAGTATAATAGGAATAAAATTCTAGCCGAAGTCTTAGACACTATTTACAGAAATGATCAGAAATTGCATAGTGATCAATGTGTCCATGAGTAACATTATCTGTATGCTGTATAGAATAAAGCCTTCCAGAGTGTCTGTAAATCAATCAAGCAGGACAGTTCATGAAATAATCATATGAAATATCCAGCTTCCCTGGGGCTAGGAGGCATGGAGCCTCCCTATTTGAGGACAGCCACCCAGACACTAGTGTATCAGGATGTGAACTGCTTGGGTGCCAGAGAAACACATCAGCTGGGTCGCCTATATGGAACCATGTCAATGTGATGTTGATTGGCAACTATAGCTGTCCAAACTCAGGGCACCTTTATGAAACATTCCACCCTAATCAAAGGGCTTAAGAACATGGGGCCCCCAGTGGTCAAATGAGCCCCTAAGCACACAAGACATTCTCCTCCTGTTCTCTGGGCCTCCGCATGGGTAGTGACTGAGCCCGGGCGTCGTTGTGGGCTAGACTTTGGAATTTGTACCCCTGAAAGCTCAAGAGGCCAAATTCAGAGGCCTAAAGCCATTTTTTAAAGTATTTTTTTAGTTGTAGGTGGACACAATATCTTTATTTTATTTATTTGTATGTGGTGCTGAGGATCAAACCCAGTGCCTCACGCATGCGAGGCAAGCGCTCTACCACTGAGCCACAATCCCAGCCCCCCTAAGGCCATTTTTTAACCCCCCCGCCCCCAGCTTCCCTCAACATTATTTTCATGAAAGTGGAAAAAGAAAAAAAAAAGGATCTTTGTAAAGAAAAGCAATCCAAAGATATCAAGTTGGAGAAAGGAGACGTGGCTGCCTCTTCCTCTCAGGTGTAAATATCTCTTTTTCTCCAAATTCTGATGGAACGGCAGTGGGCTTCATGCTCCGTGCTCTGGCATAAACGGACGGCGCTCTGAACAGCCCAGGAGAGCACACCTGGTGTTCTGGGTAGAGCGCCTGCCGCTTCCGCGGAGCAGGGCGACCGCACAGCGGTCTCCAGCACTGCAGCGCTGCTTCAGCCCCTCCTCACACAGCTGCAAACGATCTTCTTGCAAACGATCTTCTTGCCTAATCTTCTTAAAGAAGAATGCGACTCATTTATTCAGTTTCACCTAATGGATTTCCCCAGCCATTCAGAACACATTGATAACAGTGATGTATAGTAAACACGGGGAGAAGGCACAGCCCAGAGCTATGAACTGTAGTTCAATCTCTGTCCCAGTGATAACATCATATATGCACGCAAGTGTGAGGGGGCCACATATTTTACTTAACAAAGCAATTTCACAAAGAGACTTTGATTCCTTTAAATTCACTTTCCTAATACATAAGGCAGTGAGCTCAGACGCTGTGCTTGGCTGGAAGACAGCTCATTTAACAACTGTTTAGCTAAGCACAGGACACTGTCACAGGTCCATGAGACTCTCAAGCCAAAGCAAGAGGAAGAAAGATGTACCCTCTTCCAAGGGCTAGAACATTGAGAGGGAGCCAGTCATTTTTCCCACGGGTCCCTGCTCCGTCTTGTCAGGGAGCTTTGGACACTGGAGAAAGTGCCCTCCTACCCTGTGGCCAGCAGATCTGGGAGGACTGCGCTACATGGTCAAGGGAAGCTTACAGCTGGACCCCTCACTTCCACACGAGAAAACAAGGCTTGGGAAGGAGGCCACCCCTCCCCACTCCGCAGCTGGACAGTGACAGACAAGTTCTCCTACAGTGGTGATGAGTACAGTGGTGATGAGTCACCAGTTTGGGGGCTTGTAAATCATCACCTAGGAAATGCATCAGAAGCACTGTGAGGGGCTCTGGAGGAAGTTCCAGCACCCTGGCCTCTGGAAGGACAGCCAGGGAGCTGTAGAATGCGGAGGGTCAGCGGCGAATGGCTTCTGATGGCACGTGGTCCACACGCATTCCACGTCAGGTCCGCCGCTGCTGGGCTGTCTGCTCTGAGTGCCCAAGCTGGCCTTTTCTGTGCCAACCAGTAGTCCTTGAAACAGGGGAAAGAAAGAAGAGGAATACCCAGTTAGGACAGAAGGGAAATTAGACTCACCAGCCGGGATTCCAAACAATTTTAGGTCCCATGAGGATGCCACGTGCCTTTGACTGACTCCCCATTTTAAGCACAAATTACAGCTACTCCTGGAGTGGCCTTTTCTTTAATATTCTACCCCGTTAGTCAAAGGCTTCTTGCCTTTAGCCCTGTCCAGATACTACTTCTTGCCCTAGTCCTCTTCCAGGAAGACAGAAGACCCAGGAAGGACACAGGGGCAGGGGTGTGGGGTCACATCAGGAGAGCACAGTAGAGAAGATACGGGTCAGAGAAGCCAGCTGCCTAGTCAGTAGGATGATCCTGCACTGAGAGGTGACCGTTGGCTCTCTGGAGGTGTGGCTTGTGCTTTGGTCATGGCAGACATGGTCCTCAGCAGTGTGAGACTTCCGGGGAAAGCAGCAGGAGGGGGACCTCCTGGCTTTGGATGCAGTCAGAGCCCTCATCTCAGTGACAGAGGCAGGGGGGGCCCAAAGCTGCGATGATGCTCCTGGCCAGCATGTGGGTCCTAGGCATTGTGACCTCAGCTGTTCCGCACACAAAGAGGTGGTCATCCTGCCCTCACCTTGGCTTGTAAGTTGCACAGGACGGTGGCCGGTCCTGGGGGGCTGCTGGGGGAGGTTGGGAAGTTGAAGAACACCCTGGCTTCCATCATGTCAGCCAAGAGGGCAGAACTGAGGAAAACGAGCTCGGTAAAGGAAGACCAGCACTGGACTCTGCGGGGCCTCTGAGCTTCAGCTGAGTGGAGACAGGGCAGGACGGATACCGAGCCTGCTCTGACAGCCCTTCAGCTTCTTTTTCTCTGTTCTGTTTTGAGAGTTGAACGCAGCGGGCTCTCAGCCTGGGAAGGGTGTGGGGTTAGTAGGAAGGAGAGAGGCTTCTGTGACTCCTCCCTGCTCCCCAGGACTACTCACACTCCAGGACCCCAGCCGGCCCACGTGGGGCCTACATCCAACTGGCAAGCCTAAGGCTTCAAATGACTTTATGAGAGCAATAGAATTATTGCTTCCATTTTACAGACAAGAAGAGAGGCTTAGAGGGACTAAAAAGTTCATCCAAGTGGGCGGAGCTAGAAGAGAGGACAGCTGAGATTGGGGCCTGGTCTGTCTGTTCCCAAGGCTATCCTCCTGGGAGAGCCTTGTTTTTTTTGGTTCTGGGGATTGAACTCAGGGGCACTCGACCACTGAGCCACATCCCCAGCCCTAGTTTGTGTTTTATGTAGAGACAGGGTCTCACTGAGTTGCTTAGCGCCTCGCCATTCCTGAGGCTGGCTTTGAACTCGCGATTCTCCTGTCTCAGCCTCCCAAAGTGCTGGGATTACAAGCGTGAGCCACCACGCCCGGCTCTGGGAGGTCTTCTTAGAGCTGCCTCCACAAGCTTCCTTTGCCTGCTGAGTGGGGGGCAGCGCTCGCTGGCACAGGACACAGGGTGGAGCTAGCCGTGGGATCCCACCGCATGTGAGCCTGTGCTCAAGTGCAGCTGGACAAGGAAGGTTGCTGGGGTCCTTTGGCTCCACGTTCTCTTCCCGCAATCCTGAGCCTGACCCACTAAATTCCAGTCTCCTCTCTCTACAGAGCAAGAACTACAAGGCAGTTTACCTGGAATTGAAGCCAGAGACGACCAAAGGAAGAAGCTTTCTTGAGGCCATGCCAGCAGCCAGGCCTGAGATCCGTGGGGAGGTGACCTGGAGTCAGGGGTCATTTGCTGTTTCTGGCGGCCAAGACCCATCCCAGGTGCTGGGGGATGCAACGGGAGAGACAGGCTGGTCGCTCTCATAACCTTCACACAGCCACCAATGAGATACATAAATAAACATGGGAAAGTTCAGTAGCCTTACCAGCTACTCAGAGAACAGATAGAAAGGCAGGACTGGGTGCCCGCTTTAGATGGGGGTGGCTGGGAAAGACGTTTCTTGGAACAAAAGCTGAAGGAGAAGATGCTGGTGAGGCAAAGACTGCGGAGACTTCCAGGCAGAGGAAGCAGCACATGAGTGGCCCCCCGGGGGACTAAGCTTGGCTATTCAGGAGACAGAAATAGGCCCAAAGATGAGCTCAGAGGAGCAGGTGGGTAGGGGAAACCTCTGCACAGGTGGGGCCACCATCCTTCACCTCTGTCCTGTCCCTAGGGAGGCACAGAAGCTCAGGGTGATCTGCCTCTGCAGTCCTACCACATGCCTAGTTCCCAACACTCTGTGTTTCTGTTTCAATCAACAGAGGTGTGATTACAAAGGAGTTAAACACCAAGGTCCATTCAACAAAGCAGGAATAACTCATGAACTCAAGGTCAGTGTGCAAGCCCACGTAGCCAGGACAGATCAGTGCCGTGGACAGCTGGCAGTCAGTCACCTCTGGTGGCTCCACCTGTGGGCACCTACCACCCTTCAACTGTCCTGCAACTTCATTCCCTCCTGGTTTTTTGTTTGTTTGTTTGTTGTCGTTGTTTGGTTTTATTTTGTACTGGGGATTGAACCAGGCGCCCTCTACCACTAAGCCACATCTCCAGCCCTTTTCTATTTCTATTTTTATTTTTTTATTTTGAGACAGGGTCTCACCAAGTTGCTTAGGGTCTCACCAAGTTGCTGAGGTTGGCCCCCAACTTTTGATCCTCCTGCCTCAGCCTCCCAAGTCGCTGGGATTACAAGAGTGCACCATCATGCCTGGTTTCACTAATGCTTTTAATGGCAAAAACAAAACCCACCTTTTTTTCTGGCCTAGGATCTAGTCCAGGACCACAGGCTGCCTGTCGAGTGGAGGCTCAGACCCAGGAAAAAGATTCGGGATCCCTACAGGTGGAAGAAGGTGCAAGACGCAGTTGGGATAGTAGACATGCTTTATTCAGAGGTGGCAGTGGACTTTAGCCAGCCCCCAGCTTTTCGGCTCCAGCCCCCAGCCAGTTTCATTTAGCCCCAGCCACTCCATTAAGCCCCGGGGCCATTTTCATAGGCCTTTTAAAAATATAAGCAGGTCAGACAAAGAAGGCACGCTGCCAACAGGTTATGTAAGTGGGCGCATGTTCCTAAGCCAATGTTCATGACCTGGAGCACATACACTCAATCAGGGTGTTCATAGCCTTGGCTCCATACTAAAAACAACCCACTGGATGCCTCAGCAAAGGGGCCTAGCCATAGCCATTTGGGGCCTGCCCTACAATCCACCCCTTTAGGGACTCCTCACTGTACAACCTCCACATTCAAAGTCTTCCACAGTGACCCCTTAGTGAGGAGGGCAGAAGCCTGCATCCACAGGCCACAGCAATAATACATGCTGCAACAACACAGAAGCACAAAAGAAGCCCTGTCACCTAGGATTACTAAAAACGATTGCCAGTTTCATTTTATATTGAGGTGGCAATAAAAGTCTTTCCCAGGCATGTCCGACTGTCCAAGGAGGTAGTCTGGATTCCCCGGGTTGTCCAGCAGCCAAACTCACAGGCGCTTCAGTGCATGTCCAGCATGCAGAGGTGTCTGCCACTCTGGCGTGGCTGTGTGCCCAGTCCACAATGGGGTTGGCCAGAACTCACCTACACATGAAAGGACAAAGCAGTTTGGGCACTCGTACAGGTAAATCACATCCATCCACGAGAAGGTAGGCCAGCACTGAGACCCAGGAAAGCAGAGTGGCCACCTGTGGCAGCTTCCCCAGAAATGATGCCATACTTGTGCAGCTGGGTCCTGAACTTCAGCAGGCTCTGTGCACACCAGCACTGGGGAATTCATAATTGGCTGAAGGGACCTAACAAATGGGCCCTTGAAAATCTGTGTCCCCTCTGCAGGACCTGGCCAAGTCACATGTAACCAGCCAGGGGAAGGGGGTACATTCACTAGTCACCCATGGTGTTACAAGGAGGTCACACTCCAGACCTTTTCCCCATGAGGCTAATAGGGCCATCCAGAAAAAGTGTGGGGCCTTTATTGTCTGGGGCCATGTCCAGTCCACAGTTTGGCCCCTATTCAATCCAGTCAGAGCAGGCAGAAGAACAGGCCCTGCTTCCCAAACCCAGATTTAAGTACAACATTCTTTGTTGTCACCTGGACCTATGTGGGACTGCTGTGTGATGCAGCAAAGCCTCCACAGGAGTTGCGATGCTCATTCCGAGCTCACATAACTGTGCCCTCCCCTTCATAGAAGGCAGGTTGGCTGCAGTCCTAAGTCCCTACTCAAGCAGCCTGTGGGTGGTGTGGCACATGCAGCTTCCATTGAATCTGTACCTGAGTTGCCCATCCCTGCACATCCCGACCTGTGAAATGGGTGCCTTGGTCACTCTCTATTTTGACGGGCCAGCTGCACAAGTCCCTGAGGGCACGAATCGTAGTATGCTGGTTCACTTGACCACTGGGCCAGGCACACTACTGTATCAACTGCTGTTGAAGCAAACATGGCCCCCTCCGATCTCAGTTAGGGGCCAAGCCTGTCGAGGGAACGTGTCCATGCACTACCTGGCCATTTGTGGCTCCAAGGTGTTGTGGGTGTGGACACTCCTGGGCACAAACCACATGTGCCTGGCAGGCCTGTATCAGAACATTCCACATTAAAGGCAGGCCCCATTGTCTGATGGCATTCCACATAGTTTTCACATCTGCATGCTGTGGGCAGTGATATAACCAAGCTAGGTCGGTGGGAGGGGCCCACTCTAACCACTGCACCCTAGCCTGCTGCTTCATCTCCCGGGCTAGTCAGGGGAGCATGGCCAGTAACATGCCCTATAGTCATTTGTTCTTAGTGGCCAAGCTCCCAGAGCTCTTGCCCCAGAACTTGCCCCTGACACACTACACAACTGTCAGCACATATCACTGTGGGGATACTTCATTTACTACCACCACTTAGCTCAGCTCACTGGCTGTTTTGTCTTGTACTTGTCTTGTACTGTCTCTGGCTCCACAGTCACCACCGTCCACACAGACAGTTGTCCACAGCTGGAGTTATCAGTGTACCAAACACTGAACAGTATAGGTGCCTTACCTCCAAGGTATGGGCTTGTTTCTGGTTCACCTACATAAGTAACAGGCCTTGGCCCCTCCTGAGGTCTCTTATCTCTGCTGGCTCTCTCGTGCTGTCTGCCAACTCCTGGAACACTTGGGCGTCCTCCTGGCACATCTGAGTCACAAGGTTATGCAGGATCCATAACATGTAGCACACAGGTGCCTTGTCCCCATTGGCTGCCCCTAAATCTCACAGGCACGACAGCAAAGTGGCCTCAAACTATTTTCCCAAGTCCACCAACTCCACTTGATAGGCAGAACACGGTGGTGAACTTGGTTCCCTGGGCTGGTCCTGCTGGTTGCCACCGGAGCCATCAGCCGCTGCTTTTTCATTTTCTGCATTACCACTGGCGGGGCTTGCAGGTGTTAAGCTGCCTACTGCTCCTTGGACTCCATCAGCCCAAAGGGGGAGGCCAGGGTGTTTTGTAAGGTGTAGAGATCTCCCTCCAGTGGCGTGCTCTGGCTTCCAAGGTCCCGTCCTTATCTAGCACCTCCCTGGTCTGGCAGTCTCTCATAAAGCTGCATTCGTTTCTGCCCTCAGATCTGTAAGTGCCCTAGTGGACCCTTGTGTGGCTCCTCAGGCCACTTCTCAGCCCACATTGCTGCTCCCACTTTTCTCCTTGGCCAGGGGCTGGTGCCCAGGCTCTGCCACTGTCATTCACAGGCCACCCTGCTGGGCTCCTGTTCACCCCAGGGCAATCAGAAGTCTTCTCTGTGCTCTCAGGGAACCCATCCACAGTATCCCAACTCCCCACAGGAGTCCATGCTAATAGGATGTTGATTGAGTGCTACATGCTGCTCGGTGGCCATAGGTCACCCCTGTCCACCTGCAGGAGAGTCTGCTCTGTCAGTTGTCAGGCAGAGGCTCAGACCCAGGAAACAGATTCAGGATCCCAGCAGGTGGAAGCAGGTGCAGGACGCAGTTGGGACAGCAGACGCGCTGTGTTAAGAGACAGCCTCGCCTTTAGCCGGCCCCCAGCTTTTCAGCTCCAGCCCCCAGCCAGTTCCATTTAGCCCGGAGCCATTTCCAGAGGCTGTTTTTTATATTCAGGCCAAAGAAGGCACGCTGCCAACAGGTTACATAAGTGGGCACATTCTTACAAGCAAATGTAAATGACCTTGAGTACAGACACTGAATCAGCGTCCATGACCTTGCTTGCCCACCGGAAGCCTCAGCAAGGGAGCCCAACCATAGCCACCTGGGGCCTGTCCCACTCTACCTTTAACTGCCACTCTCTCCGCTTTCCTTTAATCTAGAAAGGTTCTTCAACCTTTGTCTTTCAGGACATTGACATTTTTGAGGATCACAGATCATTTATTTCCCTAAATCACCCTCACTTTGGGTTGGTCTGATGTTTCTGGACACAGGCTGACAATTTCCCAGGAAGTAGAGGTGTGCCTCCTTCAGCACGTCTCAGTGGGAGGCACTTGATGCCTGTGGGTCCCCAGATCTGTGGGCGCGACAGCACCTTTTTTTTCAACCTATGGAAGGATCTCCTTGTTCCTCTTTCAACAATACCCCAGGACTCGCCCTTTGCTCCCGTGCAGTTTCTCTTCCATGTAGGATATTTCTTTACTCTCTCTCCCATTTTATTTTCTCAGAGTGAACTCAGGGAGGTGAGGGAAGAGCTCAAGGAAAAAATGGAAGAGATAAAACAGGTAACGGGATACATCTTTACATCATATGGAGGAAAAGCATGGCTTCAAGAAAAACACGATTCCTAACTTTGAATAGTGAAAGGAATCAGGAAGCGCATGTAAAAAGCAACCAACTAATTCCACCCCAATCCCCCAGAGTGCTGAACTGTTGGGCAGCTTAGGATATTCATTTCTAACTTGTCTGATGCCTAGACCCAATTTTCTAGTGACTGGGGACTCCCTACAGTGTTACAGTTGGGATGCTGTAACCTCAGTGATAAAGCTGAGTGAAAGCAGCTGACTTGGAATTTGGAGGCAGATAGGGTCCAATGGCATCTCCTTATTCCCTTTCCTGAACCAGCTGCATGGGAAGAACTTCTGTTTTTATGAGACAACCATGGATAGCCCACTTAGGGAATAAGCAAGAAAGGAAGTTGTGACCTGAACTCCACATGTAAGACCGGCCATGGCCAGACCTAAGCCACACCACGGTTGACAGTGGGGATGACTGATGGCCTGTGCACCCTAGACCTTTCAGAGTCTCCTTGGGAAGAAAGTGGCTTTAATAGGACATTGACAGTCCATTCCCAACGTGCAGCTGCTGCCTTTTGCTTAAAATGCCTCAAAGACACAACTGACTTCAATAATATTCTCTGTGCTTTGTCAAATCATGCTGCTTTTTTTTCTCATTAGATAAAAGATGTAATGGACAAAGATTTTGATAAACTTCATGAATTTGTGGAAATTATGAAGGTAAGATTTACTGATTGCCTTCCATGGGCCAGTACCACACTGGAAACTCTGGGAAAGATTCCAGACCCTGACCTCCAGGCATTTATACACTGGTAGGACACCTAAATTCCATGGTAAGAAAGACTTACAAGCTAAATTGCTGGCTGTGAGTTAATTAGAGTTAATGAGTTAATTAATGGATTTAGAGATGTGAATAATGAAGTTGGGCTGGAGCAAGAGCAATCCTTATGGAGAAAGTGAACCTTGTTGAGCCTTGAAGACCATGTGGGAAACTTAATGCAAATCTAGTTGAAAGCCCCAATAAGATTTTTTTTTTAACAAAACAAAAACTTCTGGGGGCTGGGATTGTAGCTCAGCGGTAGAGCGCTTGCCTCGCATGCGTGAGGCCCTGGGTTCGATCCTCAGCACCACATACAAAGCAATAAAATAAAGACATTGTGTCCATCTACAACTAAAGAAAAAAAAATTTAAAAAAAACTTCTGGGAGGATAATCTGGATTCTAGAACATGATTCACAAACCATGCTTCCGAATTACCCAGAACACTAACAGAGAGCTATCCAAAGCCCAGGTTCAGATGGGTTTTGGCCAAGTTCCTTATGTGAAAACTTGAGAACCATGATATAGAAGTATAAATAGGCAAAAATAAATAGCTCCAATTGTTTCCAGAGTTCCAAGGGGGCACTAGTCTTACCAGATAATTAAAATTCATGATAAAACAACAGTTATCAAATCAGGGTGGTGCAGCCCAAGGATAACCAGACAGATGAAGGAACTGGAATGGTAACACTGTCAATGGTCTCTCTGCCAAGGATGGACTAAGAAATCTTTCTGAGCATTTTTTTTTTTTAAATCCATGTGCCCAAGCTCCAGCCCACATGCACTGAATAAAAATCTCCAGGGTGAAGCAGAGGTGTTCAAAACTTCACAATTCTGGTGCTTGCTCTTGGCTGAGAACTAGGCTCCAAACACTTTAGCAGCAGAGTTGAACCTGGCTGCAGGTTAGATCACCTGGCAGTGATTTGAACTCTGCCCCACTTTATACCCAGGTGTACCCCATAACAATTAAGCCAGAAACTTTGGGGATGAAGTTTAAGGCCCAGGAGGCTTTTTAAATTTGCAGATAATTCCAATGTTCACTCAAGGCTGAGAACCATGGTTCTGTTAAACTTAAAATATGATGAATGTGATTTTTAAATGTCAGTGAGAAAAGGCTTGTGTGATAATATTTATAACAGTGTTTGAATAAGAAGAAAACTTAATTCAGCACTATAAACTGAAATAGATATAAAGCAAGTTTAATAATAAAGCCAGTAAGAAGCAGCCATAAGTAATATTTACCTGGATGGTCTGAATATAAATACAATGAAAGAAATCACAAAATCTTAACATACTTAATCATATAAAAGTTTTCCTTGCTGGGCGCAGTGGCGCACGCCTATAATCCCAGCACTTTGGGAGGCTGAGACAGGAGAATTGCAAGTTCAAAGCCAGCCTCAGCAATGGCGAGGCACTAAGCAACTCAGTGAGACCCTGTCTCTAAATAAAACACAAAATAGGGCTGGGATGTGGCTTAGTGATCGAGTGCCCCTGAGTTCAATCCCTGATACCAAAAAGATAGATAGATAGATAGATAGATAGATAGATAGATAGATAGATAGATAAAATTTTTCCTTAAGAGAATTATGTTAGAAAAGTACCATATAAAGAATTAAAAAGAAACAACAATTTGGGGAAATGTTTTCCACAAATATAAGTACAGGCAAAAGGATTTTTATCCGTAACATACAGAACTCACACAAATCAATAAAAGCCAAATAGGAAAAGGGGCAAGGGCATGGGCAGACAATCCATAGAAGATTCTGTATAACCAAGCAGCCATAGGTATATCAAAAAGTTTTACCCCTGGAATAGTAAAGGCATGCAAGCAAAATAATGGACAATTACATTCAAATAAGCAATGTTTTAATGCATGACAAGGACAGAACGAGGTAGGAGTGTTCCTACACTGCAAATTTGTATAAAACTGGAATGTTATTACAGAGTAGGCATCAAAAAAATAGAAACTTTTCAATTTAATTCTGCTTCTCAGATTTAACCTGTGAGAATAGTCAGAAATTTTGTTATAAATATATATCGTAAATGTTCACTGCAGGATTGTTTATAATAACAAAAATTTGGGAACAACCACAATTTTCAACAATTAAGGAATAGCCAAATAAATTATTGTATATCCACATAATAAAAATTAGGAACTATTAAGGATGATATTTAGAAAGAGTACTTATGAGAACAAAAAATCAAGATAAAAGTAACGTATGCAGGCTGCTTCCAACTAGAGAAAAAAGTTAAGTAAATATATAGAAAAAGGGCTGGAACCGGGTACAGTGGACACTCCACTCCCAGGGGCTCTGGAGGCTGAGGCAGGAGGGCAGCCTTGGCAATTTAGCAAGACCTTGTCTCAAAATTTTACAAAAGGACTGGGAATGTAGCTCAGTGGTAGAGCACTCCTGGGTTAAACCGCCAGAACTCCCCCCAAACCCCCGCAAAAGAAGGCTGGAAAAAATATACTCAAAGGACTAATAGCAGAGGTGAGACGATTAATTTTTTTTTAAAGATACATATCTTTTTTTTTTAAACTTTTATTTATTTATGTATTTTGTATGTGGTGCTGAGGATCGAACCCAGTGCCTCACGCATGCGAGGCAAGCGCTCTACCGCTGAGCCACAATCCCAGCCCCAGAGAAGATTAATTTTTAATATCACCCACATTTTCTCCAAAGGGTGTGCATTATTTCTATATTAAAATGCAAACACCATAAACGTTTTGTTGGTGAGTGGGGCTGGGTATGGAAAGGCACACAGGAGGCTATTTTAGGCAGGGGACAGCTTGAGCACAGCAGGAAGCAGGAGGGACATTCTGTTTCGTGGTCAGTGGGGAGCTCAGCCCTGAAGTGGGATCATTTGGGAGGAAACGTGAGAAATAGAACTGCATAGGCACAAAGGCAGCGGACATTCAGGCTTTGAAAAGCAGCAGACAAAGCTGGGACTTGGGTCTGTAAGCAGAGAGAGGCCTCCAGAGATCTTTAATCACAGAACATGCTGGGAGCAGCTGCTGGCAAGGTGGCCTGGGTAGGGTGGGGAGCAGGTGCCACTGTCTGGCAGCAAGGACGCGGGCGGGGAGCTGCCTTTGCCTCAAGGTGAAGAGAGGTGACTACCTTTAATTTTAGGAAGCGATTGAAAAGGGTAAATGTGAAAGATGCATTCAAAGAAACAATGGTCCACAGTGACAGCTTCAGAATAAAGAATGAAGTCTGGCGCGGCAAGTGTCCATGGTGACACTTAACTTTTAATCTGTATAAGGAAGTGTTCACAGTGACAAGGAGAGCTAAGCAATAGAGCTAATTTCAAAGGGGAAAGGAGATCCAATTGGAATATAACTTCAAAGTGACAGGTTTGTAAGACTATGGGAAGTTTGGGCTTTGACATTTTTGAACCTGTGGGGTATTCTTATCTTCAGCCTCCATAAACTATAGATTCTAGTATTTGATTCAAAATTTATACTAACATTTAAAAATGCTTTTCAAGAGGCATTTTCTGAAATCATCTTCCCCCCAAGCAGTAGAATTCTTGACCAATTTTGCTACATCAAGTTAAGCTGTTCCCAAATCTTTTACTAAAGTTACTTTCATCAGAGTAAATTATTTTCATTTATATTTTACAATGGTCAATTCACATCTGTTTTTCTCCATAACAAATATCATCAATTATAGTTTCTGCCACCTTATGTTTTCTTTCACGTCCACTGTTTCTGTCCCGTCTTCCCAGGTCATGTTTTACAGATCTAAACTCTGCCAAGAAATTTGTTTTATTCTTTCATTTCTCAGTGACCAGTAAGCGTATTGCACCACTTCAGCTACTATCAGTTTTATTTGGGGTTGGCCATTTCTGGCAGGACTGGGTAAAAAGATGGAGCCATCACAAAAACACAAGCAAAGGTCAAAACACTGGAGTCAAATGTCTTTGGTGTCCCAAGATTTATTCTCTTGCTCCCATTATTTTATAGGCATCAAACCAAACCAGCTGTGGGTTTTATACCTTAGATCAGGTGAATCAGTCACCTGGAGCCTTTGGGCAGGTCCGGGGGCAGCGGCTGTTGGTATTGCGGACAGCCGCTTGGCCCAAGCTAGTGAGGATCCTTGATGTAGGAAGATGCGAAGCGGTTGGCAGAGAGGAGGGAGGAGGGACCAGAAGATTCTAGTCTTGAATTCTCTCTTGAAGGAAATGCAGAAGGATATGGATGAGAAGATGGAGGTTTTAATAAATATACAGAAGAACAACAAGCTGTAAGTGTCTCCGAGCCCCGGCTCTCCTCGTCCCCAAACCTCCTCCCTGGGGGTTCAGAGGCTCAGGACTCCTGCAGGGGTTGCTTGGCTCCCGCGCCACCTGTGTACTGTAGCAAGTGCGTCCCCAACTCTCCGCCCCTCCTGACCCCCACCCCCAGTCCCCTGCGACGAGGATGGATGGAGCACGAGGAGCTGCGGCTGATGGGCAAGACCGAAGAGGACCCTCGGCCTAGGCTCAAGAAGGTGGACGGAGCTGGCGGGGCGGCCTTGTCTCTCCAGAAGAACACGGTGGTGTCACCCAAACCCAAAAAGGAGCTGCCGGATTCCCTTCCTCAGTGTAGGAGCTGCTGCGTAAGTGGAGCCCGCGGCGCGCGACCCCGGCCGGCGCCACCCCTCTCCTGCCCTCGGACGCCTCCCTAGTCTGGAGCCCCTGCTCACCTGCCTTGCCTTCTAGGCCGGTGGCGCCTCCTAAGCCAGGACCCTGTAGGACTTGACCCTGGAGGAACCTGCTCCCGAGTTCCACTGCATTATTCTGTCCTTTCCTATAGCAAGGCCCGATGAGGTGCCCAGCAGGCTGGCCATCTGGGACCAGGGAAAAATGACCTTTCTTGTGCCGTTTCTGTCCTCCGCAGGAGAAATGTTTGTTGTGTGCCCTAAAGACCAACTACAATCAGGGGTAGGTAGATCCAGACAAGGAGTGCCTTCTCCCAGTGGGTGCCTCGCTGTCCCAGAGGGAGCTGCTCGGCAGGCAGCCTTTGCATCAAACCCACCCCATGGTTGTGCAGGGAGCAGGGACCGTGAGCGGACTCTGCCACCCCGCACGACCACTCAGTTGTAGAGGACGTGGCACCAGGAAGGAGGACGTGGGTGGCCACGCCTAAGGCTGCTGCCCAGAGGCTCCAGGGTGGGAGGGCGCCCCCCAGCGGCAGACCTGACCTGGCCTCAGGGTCCCGCCTTTCTTTCCAACCAGCGGGAAACTTCCATGCCAGGCCTGGGAACCCTTTTCATCCTTGGCATCTGGAGCTGCTTTCTAATTTATCTTTACCTCAACCGCGATGAGATGGAGTACGTGCTTCCAACCTAGCCAGCAGCCCCGGATCATCCTCTCCTCATCCTTGAGCTGTGCAGCAAGGGCTTGCTGCCCTCTTAAATCAGCACCCCTGCCCAGGCCTCCACCAGGAGATTAAAAAATCTTCATTTAAAGCCCAAAGAGGTGTCACTGTCTTGATATGAGTGTGCAGAGCGTCGCTTTTTTGTTGTTGTTCTTGTTCCAAATCAGCCTATTGCAGACATCAGTCCCTCTATCTGCTTCCTGATGGGTTCCTGTGAAGTCCTTAGTTACCCCCTCCCCCGGGGTTTCTCCTTCTACTCCCCCCTGCCTCCCTCCATTCCACCTGGTTCTACAAAGCTGCCAGGTAAAGCACCAGGGAGTCCCTAAAGATATCAGGAGCTGGTCTGTGTGACCTCAGAAGAGACCCCCAATGCCCTGTAATAGATCACTACAAATACAACGTCTTAGGACAACAAGAAATGGGTACTGCTGGGCACTCCTCCTGGAGGCAATCAGGAAGAGTCTGTTTCCTTGCCTTTCCCAGCCTGGACAGGTACCTACATTCCTTGGCTGAGGGCCTCCTCCCAGCTTTAAAACCAGCAATGACCGCTTGGTCTTTCTCATGCTGCCCCACGCTGGCACTTCTACCTCCTGCTTCCACTTCTAAGGACTTTTGTGATGACAGTGAATCTCCCCCAGATAATCCAGAATTTTCTCTTTATTTTAAGGTTAGCTGATTCGCAACCTAAAGACCTCTTTGCCATATAACAACATATTTACAGTTTCAGGGAATTAGAACACAGGTATCTTTGGGGGATGATATTCTGCCTACCACAGGGGTTTCCCCAGATCTCGGTCTCTTGCCATTCTACCAGACCTGCAAGTATTTGGGAATGTAGCCCTGTTCTGTGGGGTGGCCGTTTCACTCATTCTGAATGAAACCAGCTGCCATGTTGTGAGGATGCCCAAGCAATCCTATGGAGAAGCTCATACAGCAAGGAGCTGAAGCCTCCTGGTAAGAGCCATTTGAGTGTGCCATATTGGAAGTGGACCTCCCAGCCTTGAGAGTACTACCTCCCTGGCTGACATCTTCACTGCAACCTCATGAGAAGACCCTGAGCCAGAACCACTCAGTTTAACTTCTCCCAGATTCCAGTGGAAACCATGAAACAGGAAATTCTTATTGTTTTAAGATGCTAAGTGTCGAGGTCCTTTATTGCGCAGTAACAGATAATACATATGTAGATCTTCTTTTTTCACTTAAAAGACTTTAAAAATCAAGACATAAAGTATATGGTTACACATACACATGTACAACTTGATGAATTTTTATGTATGGATACATCACTGAAATTGTTCTAGAACATTTTTAGGATCTCTTTCCCATCTGTGCCCACTCCCCATCCAGGTTACCACTGTTCTAATCTCTAGCACTATGTATTATTTTGTCTGTCCTTGAATTTGACATAATTGGAATCATACATTATGCATTCTTTGGCTCAAAATTATGTCTCTGAAATGTGTTTTATTCATGTATTTTATTGTGTGTATAACAATAGTTCACCATTTGGTATGTTTTATGAATATACCATAATTTATTGCTCTATTTTCCTATTAGGGGGCCAGAATATTTTAAAGGATAATCTAAGTGAAAGCAATTTTCGCAGTTGTCCTCTGTGTATCTGCCCTGTCTTTTAAACATCCTTCCTGGTTCACAGTGCCTGCAGGTTTCCTTGGGGCTCCTCCACTGGGGAGCATATAGAAGGCTGACTCTGCCTCACCATCCCCTTTTGCTTGGTCCTGTGCACCTGGCTTCTGCCCTGCTCTTCTCCTGAAGCTGCTGCCTTGAAAGAAGCTAGTCACCTCCTGACTGCAATTCTATTGACCCTTTTCTGGTTCTCATTCTTCTGATGTGGTTCCTGCTTTCAACCTTAGTGCTTAACTCCTTTTGTAGGTCTCTTGGTTATTACTCCTCTCAATTTGGGCTGTTCTCGAGAATAAACAACAGAGATCTAATCCTCACATTTCTGCCTGCTGAAAAGTCTAAGACCACAGCACCCACAGATTCAGCATCTGGTGAGGGCCACTCCCTGGTTGATAGATGGTGCTTTCTCGCTGTGTCCTCATGTGGTGGAAGGGACAAGGGAGCTCTCAGATCTCTTTCGTAAGGGCACTGATCCTACTTGTGAGGACTCTGCTAATCGCCTCCCAAAGGCCCCACCTCCTAATCCCATGCGCTCCATCAGCATCAGCGTCCACCATCAGAAGATCAAATTCAAACTAACACAGGCCCTCCTGAAAGAAATCAAATTGGTTCTGGTCTACAGTCTAGATTAATTAATTAATGAGGGAAAGAAAAATGGACTGGAACAACAGAGAAAGCCCATGTGACCCTAGAACCCAACCCCTGATCCTATCCTTCGTGTTCAGGAAAAATACTTCCCCCCACCTTAATTGGGTGTCCATAATCATAACTTGATTAGTTATAAAATGCCTCTGCAATCTCTTTGCTCATTAGCATTCTTCTGCTAGCTTATTATTCCTACCAGATAAGCTGGATGAGATGAGAATGTAAATTTGTTTGAGACGAACCAATGTCAACTTTGCTCTAAAGAAGAATGAACTTGAATAGTGGTCTCAAGTCACAGTCTCTGACGGGTGACCCCAAGCCTTGGACTCAAGCCCTGAACTCTCGCCCAAGCTGAGATTTACCTGTCTCTCCAGGGCCTCGCTAGCCTGTCAAACCCAACTCAGCCAAAAATAAACTCCCCGCTGTGCCTCCACATCTCATCTCTGCCCGATTTCCTGACAGGGGTCCTTGTTCTTGCTCAGTTTCCTGACAGCTGGAGCACAGGTGGATCCCTAGCCCAGGCCTGGCCCTCATTCTTCAACCCATCTGTCCAGCCTGGGGGACAGACGCAGGAGGAGACTTGAAGTACTCTCATGCCCAAAGCCCCTGCCCTGAGCAGCCAGGCCCCTGCACTTGTCTCTCAGAGCTTTTAGGGTTATTTTGAGGATTTCTGAGAATATGAGTAAAGTACCTGTTACAGGCTGGCAATTTATTTGTCTTTATTCTTTTCTCACATCCTCCATGTATCTCTATGATGGCTCTTGGGACAGTTCTGGAAGAGCTAAAGATGAGAGAAGAGGATGTGCCTTTTGTAAGGACGGAGACCATACTGAATTCATTGATCACCTTCTCTTTCTGCCTCTTGGTGGATATGCTGATCTGTGGATGTGGAGAACATTCCCTCTCTCTGATATGGATACCACTAAATCATTCAAGCTTGACATTTTCCTTCTTCCCATAGCAAATGAGCTACCAAGTCCCATGGGATCTTGGTAACATTTCGAATGTCTGTTCCCAAGTCCTCCCACCTTAACCCAAGCTCCAGGCGTCTGGATCCTGAATTACTTGCAACGGCTTCCAACCGATTCCCCTCAGCTCCAGCAGTTCCTGTTCACAGCTTGGAATCCGTGGGCACAGCACTTTCAGATATTTCTCCCCTTGCTACTGCTGTCCTCTCCAACTTGCTCAAAATTCTTCTCCGGTGTCCATGACTTCTGGGATAACACTCATTCTCCTTAACCTGCCCTTCCAGACCTTGCATTTCTGATCCAATAACTCTGAGCTCTTCTCCCTGCCCCGCCTGTGAACCCGTGCTCCAGGGTCCTCAGCATGCCCTTCCCCTTCCCACATCCTTGCCTTTGCTCACCTCCTCCTCTCGCCTCCGTCAAGTCCCAACACCCCTGCTGGATGGCCCTCTGTCTCCATACAACTCCTTGGAGACTGTGACCAGGTCACTTGGCCATTTAGACATTTCTCACCTTCTTACTGGCAACCCATACATGTCCCTCCTCTCCAGACAGATGGTCAGTCTCTAAGGCAGTGCTGAGTCCTCATCCTCGTCTTTCCCGGCATGGAGGTCAAAACTCTGGACTTGGCGGGTGCTCAAGAAATGACGTCTGCTCAACTTCTGCCTGGCCTGTGGGATTCACACGTTGGTTCTCTCAACTCCTTCCTGCGCTCTCAGGATCTGCGACCTTGGCACCATAGATATGCCTGAAAGGTCCCAGGTTGTCAGCAGGGGGCTTCTCCTGTGCAGGCCTTGGAGAGGCCCTGAGAAAACTCCCCAGATTCTCCAGTTCTCCATCCCATTTCCCATCTGGAAAGACACACATGTGACCCTGTCCTGTGCTCAGGCTGGCTGGTGGGGCAAGGCTGCTCCCAACCTAAGCAGATGTCAGTTCTAAGGACTAGAGAAGGTCATCAGGGAAACAGCTGCCATGAGCAGCTGAGGTGGTGCCTCTCTTGCAAATGCAGCTCTCCTAAAGTTCTGAGGATGCGCTGTGGCCTCTGCTCTCCTGCACAGCCCCATGACACCCAGCTCAGGGGCCACAGACGGAGGTGCGTGCTCAGGTGGCAGGTATACATTACTGACAAACAGCTGTGACATCTGCTCTTGGGGAGAGACCTGCAGAGAGCCACAGCTGGTTATTCCTGCTGACACCCTGCCTAGGTCAGCCTTTTCCGGAGGTCTTATGTGTCACTTCATTTGGAGCAGAATGATACTTGACCTTGTCTCTGCTTTCAAAGTGCTGTCTGTCTTGCGTGCTCAGCTTCTTGGGGGATGGAGGCATCTCTCCCCGCCAGGCTCCACTTCTTTGAGGTGCAGGACCCTGCCCTCCTGACACACCTGAGACCCAGTTGATTGGACCCAGGTGGATTCAAGCCCAACGTGCCCCGTCGTACTTCTTCTCCTGGGAGTTTGGAGTGGGGTGTGTCAAGACTCAGCTGGCCTCCAGAACCTGGAGCGGGGATTCAGCTTAACACTAAGCTGTGGTACCAGTAGCAGGAGGTCGGTTTCTCTGTTCATCGAATCAAGGCCTTCAGTTCGTGTCCCAGTTTCCTGACAGACTGGCCAACTCCAGTCACTGCCAGGCCTGCAACAAAGTGAATTTTGATTTACTTTAATTTAGAAATAAACAAATGACCTCCAGCTGTTTTGAAAGTAGGACGGATGTGTATAATAAGAAATCAAACATTAGGAAAATGTGAGCATGTTATGGAGATTGGGAACAACTGTTCTAGAGGACAGGGATGAGTCCCCTGTAACACAGCATCTCACCTCAGTGGCCGATGACATCAGAGTGAGTTGCAACTGGCTCACTCCAGCCCAACCACAGAAAACAGGTGCTGCAGCCCCGGCCCTGACTGATGCATCACCAGAGAAACATGAAGGTGAGTCATTTGGGGGCTGTGAGAAGGAGAAGGCCAGGCCTGGGGCAGGGGGTCCGTGTCATCCACTCCCATCACCTCCCTGGGCCTGGCATGATGCCCACTTGCAGCATCCCCTACCCTGGGTCTCAGGCTATGGACCAGCCCCAGAAGGTGGGTGAGGCCAGGCTCGGGCAACTGCCACCACAGCCTGGAACCTAGACCAATCCCTCTCTGACTCAGCAGGTCTCGTTATACTCCATTCCCATGGGTTGCCTTCCTAAGAGATGCTGGCCCCAAGGGTCCCTGGAGCCTTCCATCTGGAGCCTCCCAACACCATCCTTCAGTATTTCAACGGTGATTCACCTCCTGTGATCAATGTGACTTTGTGATATTTCTCTACATATTAAAACAAACCACAAGCTGGGTGCAATGGTGCACACCTGTAATCCCAGCTACTTAAGAGGTTGAGGCAGGAAGTTCACAATTTTGAGGCCAACTGGAGCAATTTAGTGAGACCCTGTCTCAAAGTAAAATTTAAAAAAATAAAAAAGGACCACAGATGTAGCTCAGTGGTGAAGGACCCCTGGTCTCATCATCCAGGACCGCCGCCCCCCCCCCCAACGCCCCGCACACTAAGAAACAGTCTGACTCCTCCCACTGCAGAGGGCTGGGTGACAGTGCAGAACGCCCCCTGCAGGACAATGGTGGAAAGTTCTTAATGGTTGGAGGTTCTGCCCATTTGGTACTTTCATATTCTTATCCTGATGTCTTCATGGCTGAATTCCACCAAGCATTTAAAGAAAAACTAATACCAACACTTCTCAAATTCTTCCAAAAAACTGACTAGGAGGGAATAGTTCAAAACCATTTTATAAGGCCAGCATTACTCGACATACCAAAGCCAGAGACGAAAATTATGGTCCAATATCCCTCATGAACAAAGATGCAAAAATCCTCAGCAAAATTATAATAAACTGAATTCAACAGCACATTTTTTTCTGTGGCATTTTTATGGCAGATTTGAAATTCATTCTTCAGACTGGGAAAAGCCTTTCTTTGTACCTCCACGCAAGTTTCTAATCAAAACACAGCAAGTCCTCATATGATGTCTTCTCAAGTTTCCCTTGGGTTACCATCACCCCCAATGGCCGTGTCTCAGGTCAGTTTATCTGTTTGCTGCGTTAGATTTGATTGTGCTTCTGCTGTTAAATTCACATTTCCAAAAGTGCTTCCCTAGTTACCTTCTATTTCTTAATGTGGCTAACAGAAAAAAGGAACAGAAAGACATTGCAAGTGGGCATGAGCTAAAATCGCCACTCAGTATTCAGTAGGGAATCAAATGACATAAAGACAGCATAGAAAATGTGACTCAAGTGCCACCTGGAAGCATGACACTGTCAGCTGATGGTGTCCTAGT
This sequence comes from Xerus rutilus, assembly GCA_028644305.1. Lineage (NCBI taxonomy): Eukaryota > Metazoa > Chordata > Mammalia > Rodentia > Sciuridae > Xerus > Xerus rutilus. Next base: position 80,563,175 of record CM053410.1, on the reverse strand, counting down.
CAATGGTGGAGCAGGACCTGCCCACATCAGTGTGGCGGCTAGGCCCACACTCAGAACCACTTTGTTTTCTGCATTTCCCACAGTACCAGGCAGTTCTCCTCAAGCCCTGGAGGCACTGGCAGGTAGACAAAAGGAGCCATAATCAAATGGACTCATCCTAGGGATGCAAGGATGTTTCAATGACAGGAAACCAATACATGTGATTTGCCATATTAACATAATGAAAGACAAAACCACCATCACCTTAATAGGTGCAGGAAAGGCATTTGACCAAGTTCAGCATCCTTCCACTTTGAATAAAACTCTCAACAAATTAGGCCTAAAAGGAGGGTACCTTGACACAGTAAAGGCTATGTTTGACTCACCCACAGCTAAAGCTTTTCCTCTAAGATCAGGAACAAGACAAGGATGCCCACTCTCACCACTCCTATTCAACACAGCACGGAGGACCTAGCTAGAGCAATTAGGCAAGAAAAAGGAAGTGAAATGGTCTGTTTGCTGATACCAACTTTTAAAAGTAGCGACCAAAAAGGGTTTTGTTATGAGGGACGAGTTTGGGTAGAGATTAGCCACTGTGGTGTGAATATATTCAGTACAATCTTTCTTTTTTTTTTTTTTTTTTTTGTACTGGAGATTGAACTCAGAGGTACTCAACCACTGAGCCACATCGCCAGCCCTATTTTGTGTTTTATGTAGAGACAGGGTCTCACTGAGTTGCTTAGCCCCTCGCCGTTGCTAAAGCTGGCTTTGAACTCGCGATTCTCCTGTCTCAGCCTCCCTAAATGCTGGGATTACAGGCTTGCGCCACCACGCCTGGCTCAATACAATCTCTCTGAGAGGCAATTCTGGCAATATCAGATGCCTTAAAAGATATGAAAAAATTCTGGATATGTGGCAAGATTTAACTAGAAGAGTCATTTATAATATTAAAAAATTAGAAATAATGTAGGTGGTTATCAGTTAATTTAATTATGGCATACTCATAAAACAGAATGGCATTTATATATATATAAATACATATATATGAAATACATTTGATGACATCAAGAGATGTTAATGATATAAGGTTGAATGAAAATGAGCAAATTATGGAAATATTAGGATGTGGCCCTATTTTTGGTAAAAACACGTGTACCCATCTGTGTGTGCGGAGGGAGGTGTGAGTGAACTGGAGAGATTTAGGATATCTCAAGAATCTCAGCAGTGATTTTTTTTCCTTGGGGGAGTAGATGGATTTTATGTCATTCTTGTCACTTATAATTTCTAATGTTTCTACAGCAAACATGTAGTGTTTGTATAATAAAACACAGTAAGCTTTTTTTTTTTTTGTTAAAGGAAAAGAAAGATAGGAAGAATCCTTAAGGATAGAGACGAAGTCAGTTGAGATCTCCTGAAGTCTTTTTTGATGGAAGCCACCTTAGAATTTTTATTACCTGAGAGTGACCCAGCAAGTTTAGTGTGCCCATGTGTTCATCCGGAGGAGGGAATGAATGAGCCCTCTGAGTAAATTTGAAGAGACAACAGGAAACAAAGTCATTTTGCATTAACAGGTATGGGTGATGCTCATTCAATACATCCCTCCCACCTCTTCACCCACTCTCCTGTCTGAGTTGCTGCAGTGACCTTGGAGTGTGCTGGGAGTCCCTTACAGTCCAATCTCAACCAGCTTTAGTTGTCCTTTTACAACATTGGTTAGACCATGTCACCCTTTTTGTTGTTGTTGTTGTTGGAGGGGTCACTGGGGATTGAGCTCAGGGGCACTCGACCACTGAGCCACATCCCCAGCCCTATTTTGTGTTTTATGTAGAGACAGGGTCTCACTGAGTTGCTTAGCACCCTACCCTTGTTAAGGCTGGCTTTGAACTCGCGATCCGCCAGCCTCAGCCTCCCGAGCTGCTGGGGGGTTACAGGCGTGCGCCACCGCACTCAGCTAGCATGTCCCTCTTAAGAGTTTTCCCGCTTCTCCCAGAGCAAAATTCAAAACCAAGGCTTGCACGCCCTGCCACCTTCGCCCCTCCCCAGCCCATGTAATATCCCCGTCACTTTCTGGGCTCCAACCACACTTGTTTCCTTGCTCTTCTTCAAACACCCCAAGCACACGCTTGCCTGAGGCCTTCCCACTTACAGATATTCCCTGCCGTTTCCTCTGCCATCCACGGCTGTCCCCAGGCCAGCTCCCTCACTCCAAGTTACCTCCCCGGGGGCCACCTGCCCTATACCCTCCCCCAGCATCGCTCATCTTCCTTACTCTGCTTTATTTTCCCCTCAGCATACTGGTCCCCGGCTCACACACCATGTAGTTTATTTATTTGTTTGTTGTGCGCCCTCTCTAGAAGGTGAGCTCCTGAGAAGCAGGGCTGTTTCTGTCCCTGCTCTGTCCCAGGGCCTGCGACAGTGCCAGGCACCGGAGGGGATCAATAAGCACTTACAGAGAGGGATGTCGATGTGCTCACCACGTGCCAGACACTCACTGCAGGCTCTGCTTGGACACATACCTGCATTAGTTCATTGCATGAATTCTCTCTGTCATTCTGTGAAGTCATTGAAACTGTCATCATTCCAATTTTATACAGGATGAAACAGTCTGAGAGAGAAAGTAATGAAAGTGATCTGTCTTTAGGTCGCAGTGTTAAGTGGCAGAGATGGATTTGAACCTGAGCATTCTGATTTCAGGACCTACCTCCCCTACCCACACTGGAGGTTCTCCCTGTGAGGTCTCAGATCAGCAGCAGCATCTGGAAACCTAGAGGTGCAGCGTGTCAGGCTGTATCCCACGCCGACAGGACCTCATGGGTGACCCCAGTGCACCCTGACCTTTGAGGAGCACTGCTCTAGGCTATGTGTGCTGGTGCAAGGACAGGAGGTCTCCTGGGGAACAAGGCACCGCCCACAGTCCATGGGTGGCTTCCTTGCTCTCATCTCTGACCCAGGGTTCCCTGACACCTGCTGCTGAAGAGGATCAGCTGCCCCCCAGGCCTCTGGGGACAGCCAGAGTTTGATGTCTATCATGAGCTCAGCCCTGCCTGTGTGGGGGCAGGCTGCTGTGGACAGGATTATTTTTCTTCCTTGAAGGACAATCTCTCCATTCACTTAAGGAAAAGCAGACTGTGCCTCTCAAAAATATGTATGGGTCCATTTCATATCAGAAATGCAGACTGAGCCCAGGAGAGAAGCCATTCCTACACACTTAGGCATTTAGGCCAGGGAGGTTTTTAAAACAAAACCTACTTTCCTTGGGGTCATCAATACCTGGGAGGTCATGCTGACCATTTTTATCACCAGGAGCTAGCTTCAGACTTGAGATTCATGAATGAGCGGGCCTTGAATACAAGCAGAAATCCTCCCTGCAGGCCTTTCCTGCGCCCCATGAAACAAGCAGGTGAAAGGTGACCGTGGAAACACAACCAGCAGAGGGCACTGGGCCTATCGTTCCCTGTCCACAGAACTCTCCAGAAGGACAGCAAAGATCGAAGAAAGAAATGGGCAATACGGGGAGTCTAGACCCTGGGTCCCGTCCTGGCCTCACTTTCAGCATTGTGTGGGGGCTCAGCACAACGGAGGCCATTGATTACAGGAATCACGCTGTGCCTGCAGGAAATCCAGTGGTCACCCACACAGGGATTAGTTTTAAGCAGTCATACAAAACTCCAGTGTTAGAAACTTACAACGAAGAGACTTTTATTCATTCCTTCTTTATTAATCAGCAGTTGTTGATCACCTGCGCGAGCAGGGCACAGGGCTAGACCGAGTGTTTCCCCAGAACGCGACGCTACTACAACGGGTATGTTCCAAGGCTAGACCCCTAACACCTTTTAAAACTTTAATATAGAGAAAATAAAACAAATGAGACTATTTTCTATTCTGGGGCCAAAGAAAATGAATAGAGGAAAAGTGTGTGGAAAAGAACCAGTAAGCAGAGGGAGGGCAGGGGAGCCAGAGCCGGGGCTGAGGAGGGGCAGCGGGGTTCAGGCTCTCCTGGTATGTACAGAATGAGGAGCCGAAAAACATGGCTTCGGCATCCACTCATTGTCCTTCCTAGACCCTCACCTGGGACCCGTCTCTGCAGGGCCTCAGGACCACGGGGGGCACCCCCACACTCCTCCTCAAGGCCAGCTTGCCTGCCCCTCAGGTGGCCACACTCTCAGCTTCCAACTCTGCCCCATCCACACTGCTTAGCTCAGCGTCGGCAGGAAAGCCATCAATGAAACCAACATACCCTCGTGTGTGACAGACCAGCTCCCCCAGGGACATTGGCATTCTCTTTTTTCATTTCTTTTCTTTCTTTTAAAATTTTGTTTTTAATGATGGGAACAAAAATAAATAAATCTAAAACCAAAGCTTCTGGGAGGACGTTTGTTCTTGCCTGTCTTATACTTCTCTTCAAACTCAACCTTGGCCTTCCAACAAGGGGCCTGGCGTTTAAGAGCAGGGTCTCTGAAGACACCCTTGTTGATGACAGTTTTGTCCAAGGGAATATCCTCGGAGTACCTTGTCAACATGAGATGATTGTAGTTACAAATTTTCACAAAAGACTTGATCTTTGACCTTTTGGCGATTTCCTTCTGGCCCAGGACAGCTGTCATTTCGCAGGCATAGCAGTCGATTTCAGCCACCAGAGCGTGGCTGTGGGAATGGTTGCATGTGCCACCATCAATGTTCTTCACCATGACAGCTGTGCGGCAGGGTAGCATCCGGCCAGGACGAACACTCCCTTCCCCGGTTTCATGAACTTGCCTGTTTTGACAGCAAGCAGCGGGCCTGCAGCAGAAAGGAAGGAGGAACACTCGCACATCTTTTAAAGCGTCCCCCATTCCTAGGCAGAGGGCGAGAAGTGACAATTTCAGGTGGTGTGTGTTGAGGATGGTATTTTGGGAATGAGGCCAGCTGGGAGCTCTGTTCTCACACAATCTCTTAGGGGAGCTGAAGAGGGACTTCTAGGGGTGAGGGGTGGTGGGGAAAGGCCATTGGCAATTCAGGCTTTGTAGGTCCTGGATATAAATAACTGGGAGCAGTTTTGAGCAGTTATGACAGCACCTTCTCTGTGATTCTGTGTGTACACTTTGATGAGGCCAGAGGGGGGTCAGCATGGGGAAGGATGGGCCACCTGTCGCCAGAGAACTGCTGAGATGGGAGAAGGGCCTCCCTGTGACAGCTGCAGGCCTGGCTCTCTGGGGGCCACCACCTGGGAGTACTCCTGGCCCAGCAGCGCTCTCAGGCATTATATGCTACAGCCCACTGCCCACGAAGCAGTCCCCTGCTGTCAGCAGACATGCTGAGAAAGTCCTGCCTCAGCCTGGGGGGTGGGCTGAGGTCTGGGGCACTGGGTCTTTCCTAAAGAGCCTGCTGGTGGCAGATGAAGAGGGCAGGGAAGGGCAGCTTTGACAGGGCCATTACCAAAGCAGACTCCTCCTCACACTCCCCCGCTTGATGAGAAAGTTCTTCATTAGGACAAATCCCAGTCCTCTGCACCGCTTCCCCCTCTGTCTCCTAGATGGGTCTCAGCCTAGAAACCCAGCTCCCTGCTGGTTAGTTCTTTGAAAAGCTCTGCCCCTGGGGCTGCACAGGATGTGGGAAGAGAAGAGAGGAGACCTGTTTACTCACCAGGCCCAGAAGGACAACAGGAAGACCTGAGTACCTGTTGTGCACAATTTAAATCCAGGTTTTCTCTGCCCAGCTCCTTGTCCCTTTGCTAATGTTGTGCTCACCATGGGGGAGCAGAACCCAAGTTGTCTCAGTCATCAAAACTAATCAACAGTGACAGAAGTCAAAGAGGGGCTCTGCCTTTAAGGTACAGGGTGGAGATGTGCTACATGTAGAAATTGGTCAAGCTGAATATGCAAAATGGCATAGGAACTTTGGAAAACTTTGACAATTCCCCCCAGATTCAACATGGAGCTATGCAGCAATTCTACTCCTAGATAAACACCCCTCAAAACTGAAACTCCACATCCACACAAAAATGCACACGTGAATGTTCATAGCAGCGAATTCATCATAGACAAAAGCTGGGAACGGCTCAAATGTCCATCAGCTGATGATAAATGGGTCAACACGTGGCTTCTCCACACAATGGAAAATTATTCAGCCGTAAAATCAACAGAGAGCTGGTACATGTTGCATTGTGAATGAACCTTGGAGACATTCTGCCAAGTGAAAGAAGTCAGTCACAGTGAGCACGTACGGTATGGTTCCATTAACACGAAAAATCCAGAATGGGCAAATGCACAGAGACAGAAAGTAGGTTAGTGATTGTCAAGGGCTAGTAGAAGGGAAGTAGGGAGTGACTATTAATAAATATGCTAAGAATTACTGAAGCATATACTTTAAAAAGGATGGATTTTATGGTGTATGGATTATATTTTTAAAATATTCATTGCCTTGTGCGGTGGCACACACCTGTAATCCCAGCAGCTTGGGAGGCTAAGGCAGGAGTATCGTTAGTTCAAAGCCAGCCTCAGCAACTTATTGAGGCTCTAAGCAACTCAGAAAGACCCTGTCTCTAAGTAAAATACAAAAAAGGGCTGGGGATGTGGCTCAGAGGTTGAGTGCCCCTAGGTTCAATCCCCAGTACAAAAAAAAAAAAAATCTACAAATAAAGTTTGAGAATCATTGTTCTAGAGGCCCTCCACCCACCTGCTGCTTACAGAAGAGATTCCAAGTTTCCTAAGACTGCCTTTGCCTATCCCCTAGAGCATGCTCATGAACACTAGCTGATTCCTTGCTCGCATGTGTTCATCCTGTTAGTATGCTAGATGGCCTTACAAATAAAGTCAACATCTGCTGTGACTTTAAGAAATGGAGAGAGAGAGAGACTAAAATTGGAAAATGCTTTGGTCAGATAAAAAAATAGGAAAACACCTGCCATCAGAGTGAGGTCTCCAAATGCCATTTCCCACCAAAGGGAATCAGGGCTCCTTGGAGAAATGGCTAATGCTAGGTCTGGCAGAAAATGTATAAGATAAGGCTTATACAAAATATGTGACTTCTGGGGTCTCGTTTCAAGAGCCAACTGTAAGAGATTCTCACTGGCCAAAATGGGAACATTTGGAGCATAAATATTGCTGTGAATCCAAATATATCACGTGTTAAAATCCACCCATTCATAATGATCCTAAAAACAAACCCAAATTCTAATTTACTATTGGAGGATGTTAGAAAACCAATTCAGTTTTTTGAAAATGGTAAAGGGGGGTAAATTGAGAGATTATCCTGGGCCTCAAATAGAAAAGAGAGATGTCTGATTCTATTATTCCTCCTTCATATGAAATGTTAAAATAAACCAAAAGATTTTTGAAATGTGTTTTTTTTTAGAATTGACAATAGTGTTTATTATTGAATTACAAATTCCTAGAGGAATTCTTGATTATTTTATACCCACATTATGTGTCTGAAATGTTTAATGAGCCAAAAGATTCAGGCATCATCAGTCATCTGTGGCATCTGATACCACGGAAACAACCAACCTTTCTCTGCCCCCTGCTCAAAGAATATGCTGCCACTAAAACCAAACAGGAATCTGAGTGAGCTCAAATCTAGTGCCAATTCAAAGGAAAGCAAGGAACACTGAGCACGTTATGCTCCACCACAGGGAGGTCGTCCGCAGAAGAGACTGCGGGCAGATCTATAGGGTAAGCAAGCCAGTGTCTTCAACAAATACACTGCAAGGAGAAAGAGAGATGCAGGGGAAATCTGTAGATTAAAATAAACCAAAAAGTCCTATCAACCAGTTTCAATATCAGAGCCTCATTTGGACCCCGATTCAAACTCTTTAAAAATATTTAGACAATTTTGAGGCAAATAGGAAATTTGAAAACTTGGAATTGTTCATTTGTTTTGATGTATAATGGAATTGCAGTTATGATATAAAAGGTGTTCTTTTTGAATGATCTACTAAAACATTTAATATGAAGTGTGTGTTATGGTTTGGGTGTGAGGTGTCCCCCAAAAGCTCAAGTGTGAGACATGCAAGAAGGTTTAGAGGAGAAATGATTGAGTTATGAGAGCCTTAACCCAATCAGTGAATTAATTCCCTGAAGGGAGGCAAGGTGTGGCTAAAGGAAGTGGGTCATTGGTGGTGTGCCTTTGGGGTATATATTTGTATATGGAGAGTGGAGTCTCCCTCTCTGCCCTCTGATCATTATGTGAGCCGCTTTCCTCTGCCACACTCTCCACCATGATGTTTTAACTCACCTCGAGCCCTGAAGAATGGAGTCTGCTGTCTATGGATTGAGACCTCTAAAACCATGAGCCCCCTCCCCCAATAAACTTTTCCTCTTCTATAATCGTTCTGGTCAGGTCTTTTAGTCACATCAGTGAAAAAGATGACTAAAACAGGTTGCCTGAGATTTGCTTTAAAATAATAGAAGATGGACTAAATTTGATGAATGTGTTTACTTTCCCAAAAAGTAGGGTTGGGGTTGTAGCTTGGTAGTGGAGCACTTGCCTGGACTGTGTAAGGCCCTGAGTTCAATCCCCAGCATGAAAGAAAGAAAGAAAGAGAGAGAGAGAGAGAGAGAGAGGGAGGGAGGGAGGGAGGGAAAAGAAAGAAAAACAGGAAAGAAAAAAAACAGGAAAGAAAACCCAAGTCTCTAAGATTAAAACAAAAATCATATCTATAAAACAAACAAAAATATGTGATATATTACAAAATCTTAAAACAGAGCTTAAGGATTACTAATTGTGTTCGAACAATAAAATGATCTTTCTTGCTCATTCTCAACCTAAGTTTCCGTACCTGAGCTTTTAACAATGTAATAATTTGCCTGCAGAAGTGTTTTATAAACGGAGACTCTCAACTCACGGACCAAAGAATCAAACAGAAAGGTAAAGCAAGGAGAAAAGAGTTGGATACAAAAATAATTATGGGAGATTTGGAGTCAGCAATGAGCATGGTCAGGTTCACCGCTTGACAGATACACCAGGCCGCTGGTGTGTGGGTGACTGAGCTGGATGTGGAAAGAAGGCCTTCAGCAGCGCCCCCTCCCCTAGACGGGAGCCATCCAGCATCAGGGACTCAGTTCTGGGCCAGGCCCACCACACATTAGAATCACCTGAGAAACCGTGGATGCCCAGACTCCTCCTAGGGCCACCATATCCAGATCTCTGCCTGAGGCCTGGGCTTCTAGGGGTCCAATGCTCGGCAGGTAATTCCAGCTCACAGCCGGCGCTGAGACCCACACGCCCAGGGCAGGCAGGCCAGGGTTGGAGCAGTCTGCCTGCATTTAAATACAGCTGGGAAATGAGTGACAAAATGGTGGCAGCCCCTGGTCAGTAAGCAAGGACGTGAACTGGTAGGTGAGACACCGGCGTCACCTCCATTCTGTCTGCTGTGAGTCATGGAGGTATTTGGAGCCACTGTATCCACCCTGAGTCACCTCTCTGGTCATTTGGGGTGGCTGAGATCCCAGGAAGCGAAGGCTTGGCTCGACTTTTAGCTCAACCAAGGGTGAACAGCTGGTCTGGGGTATTGGGGGGCACGGGAGGATCGGCCCCTTGCTGTGCTGAACTGAGCCAACCCCCAGTAACACCCAGCGCTAGACGGCAGCGCCAAGCCCAGATTCCTCCCTCAGACTCCACGTCCAGCCCCACCTGGTGCCACAGTAGAAAGTAGCACTGGCTAATTGACAGAGAACAGGGAGATTCATAGCATGCCACTGGTCCCTGGTAACAGTTGGGAAAGAGGCAGTTTATCAGCAACCACTGCACGTTATGGGAAAGCGTGACCCACGTTTCCCTAATTCCATTCACAGGCATTAGCTGCGCACACAGCAGGGCCCCTCTCTGCACCCTGCTTGCTGTCTCCTTGGCCAGGATGAGTTGTCTGGCCTCCCTGCCTGTCCAGCAGGAGCCTGTCACTTGCAGGTCCATCTCAGGACAGGGAGCCACCCATGCTCCACCTGGGGTTGGTGACTAAGCTGGCCCTGCACCATGCCGGCCTTCTGCCCCACCTTGTTCTGCTCCAGTGTGACCCCCACTCTCTGCCTTTCCCCACACCTCTCCCCTCCACCCTCTACCTGCTCCCTCCACTGATCAGCTCAGTGCTCATGCTCCCTAGGACTAGGGTCCCTCTGCCTTGGTCTCTCTCCTAGGCAGCCCTAGTAGGTATGGCCCGGGCCTTTCCCCTCTCTGGCTCTGGACATAGAATCTGATGAAGTAGCACTTCTCGTTGCCAGATAATGACAAGAGATTTATAATCGACTGGTCAATGATAAACTTAAACCCCCGAAAAGTTTCAAGCCAGATGCAGTTAGTGAAGCAGGGTCCATCTGAGGGCGTGATGTGGGTGCGAGGTGAGATCCACGGGTATGGACAGATCCTCGAAGAGACAGAACCAGGCCAGGGACAGGCAGGATGCAGGTTGGGTGGTGGGAAGTGGTGACTGGGCAGCTGTGTGTGTGGGGCTGGGAGAGAGTCAGGAGGGAGGGGCTGCTGAGAGCCCGAGGCCAGGCCCTCCCCACCAGCACCTGCAAGTGCCAGGTGTGAACCTTAGCTGCTGGACTGTAAGGACATCTGGTGGGTCCTGGGAAAGGCCCAGGGCAGGAGGCAACTGTAGGGGGTGGGGGCTCAGGGCAGCAGCTGGTATGGAAGTGGCTCCCTATTGTGCGCACCCTAACGACCATAAACAGCGTTCACCCAGGGCGAGTCGCCATGCCCGTGAGGTCAGGAGTAACGGGTCTCACACCTGAGCCATGAGACATGAGCCTGACACTCAGGCGTCCCAAGGGGACACGCTGCACACTTGTCTGCAGGAGGACATGGTCATGAGCTGGCACGCTGGTTCCTTTCCTTCTTGGGAAGGACAGTGTGTCCCTGCACCGTGCAGAGGTGCAGAGAGCCCCTCGGCACCCACAGGCATAGGAGAAGCTGAGCAGCTGTGTTCCGGCCCAGCGCACCCCCCCCCCCCACCGTGCAGCCCGGGCCCCACCCCAGGGCTCTGACCCTGAGACTCCCAGTCTCCCTTGCGCTTCCCACTCCAGTCTCTACTGGTCTTGAGAAGTCCGGAGACATCCCAGCGATGACAACGGTATAAACCAGGACTTGTCAAACTACATTAAGAGCCAGAAAAATCAAAGGGCTTTTTGCTGGGACATGACATTGTTATTATAACCTTTGTAAATGGGTTTGGCCAGGAAGCTGTAAGGCTTGCTGGGAAAGAAGCTTCCCATTTGCTGAGGACACTGAGCTTCAGAGGCCACCACGGGATCTGGTGACAGGTGCAGGTTTTCACAGGCCAGAAATCCTAACTTCGGGGACCCCTCCCAAAAAAAGAAGAATCCCAAACGATGTTGCCATAGAGCAGCGTGAGTCATGCACTCAAACCACGCTCAGAGCTCAGCGTGGGCACCGAGACGACCCACAGGGCTGACAGGCAGGGAAGGAACTCTCCGACTGGAGACTGCACAGAGCACAGTGCAGGGCAGGCTGGAGAAGCTGGCTGGAAGCACACAGGCGGCAGGCCAGGCCAGCCTTGGGCACATGTCCTGCTGCTGCAGGACACAGAGTGCCAACTTCAGAGATCTCTGCCTAGCCGCCATGGCGGAAAATAAGTTCTCTTCTGTTCCCACAACCAGGCTTCAGGGACTCAAGCACCTGGCTGGCAAAGACAGGAAGCCTGAGAGCTTTGCAGGGGATGAAGGAACTGGGAGACCCACTCTTGCCACTTCCCGAGGGACTGATGGGGTCCTGCCACCTGCCAGGACTCATTTGCAGAGGACTGCCCTGAACAGGAAGGTGCTGGGGGCTGGGCAGCCAAAACAGTCACAGCACCAACTGCCCATTATATACTAGGTGATGGTGTTGATGGACACAGTGGAGTGAGCCAGTCTAGTCTGTAGAGAACCTCCACATGGACAGCAGCATCTCACTGGTGACAAAGGAGAGTGGCACACTACGGGTTCATCTTCCTCCTCCACAGGGGGCCAAGCCAAGCAAGTACAATCGCAACACCTTTGGGTGGGCGAGCAAGAGCTCTGTCTGCACACATGTTCAAGAAGTCTTTGTCCTTACCCTCCAGGGAGGTGCAGCTCCTGACTCATGGGGAGACTGCATTCAAAGTCCAGTCAGGCCCTATGAGACGTGCTGACATTTGGGGGTGAAGGGAGGCTCAATGGTAACTCTAGAATGGCCCATGGGAGTCTCCTGGGTCCTTCAAAGACCCTGAATTTGTGAGCAAAGCATTGCAGCTATGCACATGTCGTTTTTCTGAAACAAGGTCAGAGACCACAGGATCCTGAGATGAAGATCCCAGAACAACAGTTCCTAAGCACCATTTCCTGACCCCGAGACCTGATGGTGCTCTAAATGATCAACCTCCATCCCCACCACGTCAGGCAGGCCATCTCACTGTCCCCACTTCTGTCCTGATCTCTGCTTGCCATGGTTAACACTCCAACCCCAAATGTGCCTCCCCGCCACATACGCCAGTCACACACCCACCGCTGACCTAAATTCCTCTACAGAGATGTTTAAAAGACATCTCATGTGAACACATCCAAATCGTAAGTCTATCCCTGTGGCTCTGCCACACTCTGCCACACTCCCCCAACCTTCTCTAGGTCAGTTAATGGCACCCCTTCTTTGTAAAGTGTTAAAGACGGTAATCTCTGGGTTCAAATCCCCGTGTCTCTACTTACTAGCTCTGTGACTTTGTGCCTATTGATTAAACTCTTTGGGCTACAATTTCCTCTTCTGTAAAATGGACAATAAGACAATAAGAACACCTCATCCACAGGAGTATTGTGACATTCAAAGAGCTTAAAATATGTGGGGGGCTTGGAAGAGTGCCTGCCTAACAAGGGACATCAGCTATTGTCCTCCTCCTTCGTCTTCTAGATGCTCAGGGCAAATCCCAAGCATAGTCCTCTGTTTCTCTGTCCCATATATGCCACCTCCAAACCATCAGCCGTCCTCCTCCTCCTCCGTTCCACCTTCAGGAGCACATCCCCCGTCTGACTTTTCTCACCACCTCCATTGCTTACGGCCTGGTCCCCGGGTCTCCTGGGACCTTAGCACCATTGCCATTCTCCCCGAACTAGTTCTTCAAAGGCAGCCAGAGCCAAACTGAGTCACTAATCAGTCCTTTCCCTCCCATGGGACTCAGCAGAGAGCACACCCGTTGCTGCAGCTGCCCAGGCCTCCACTTCCCTGCCTAGCCCACCTGTGCCCTGCTCCCCTCCCTTTATTCTGGTCACTCTGGGTGTATTCAGTTGTCCCCTCTGCTCTGATGTTACTCTGAGCAGAGGAGGTAGAAGCAGTGGCTGTTTTTGCCTGAAATGAACTTCCTCTGAGGAGGCAATGTTTCCACAGCCTTGAGTTAAGTGGACGCCGGGTGCAGCCTTGCTGGGGGGAGCAAACAGAGAAACAGATAAATAAGCAGATCAACAGAGTATTTGTTCATTCAGGACGATCTGATTTTCTACAGCTCTTTCCCTGCTTTGGTTTAGATAAGAGTCCCCACGGCCCATGTGTGGAAGCCTGGTCCCCAGCCCTGTGGTGCTACGGGGAGGCGGCGGAACCTTAAGAGCAGGGCCTGGTAGGAGGAAGTTAGGCCGCTGGGGCGGGTGTGCCCTGGAAGTGGGACCCCAGCCTCTTCCTGTCTCTTCTAGAATGTCCTGAAGGGAGCAGGTGTCTCCTCCGTCCCTCCCACTCCTGCCCAAGACTCTGGGCCATAATGTCTTTTGGCCTCGCCACATCCCCCAAACAGCCGGGCCACCCCACCATGGACTGCAGCCCCTGCAACTGTGAGCCAAAACAAGCCTTTGCTCCTTTTCAGTTGATTGTTTGATCAGTGATGGAAAACAGTTTTAGGGCAGCCTCCCTCCGGGCCTGGACGTGCAGACCTCAGTGGGCTGGAGGGGTCTGCTCTGGTCACAGTCCCACCTTCCCACTCTGCGAGGCCTGGCTGGCCCTCTGGCCCTCCTGGGCGCAGGTGGTGTTAGCACCTGGCTCCAAGCAGCAAGGCCGCCCCCACGTGGCCAGCCTCCCTTCTGATCCCACAGGTAGGGGAAGTTAGGGAGGGAAAAATCCCTTCACCTTTTGGAGGGCGAAAAAGAAGGGCCAGGAGCCCCAGGGGACAGCTACCCTAGCAGAAGACAGGAGTGCGTGGGCAGCTCCCCTTCATGTGGGGGACTGAGGTTTAAAGGGCATGGGCGGCTCAGAGAATGCAAGACAGTTTTTAAGTAATGTTTACTTAAAGGCACGCCTGGTAATGGTCCTGCAGACCTCGGATTCTGCGCAGGCTGTCCACTGTCCCAAAAAGTGGACAGTTAGGAAATTTAAAGTACCATTGGCATGGTAGATGTCACCATGTTCTTTTCCTTGAAGAAAAAAATAAGACTTCGTTTGTTTGTTTCGTTTGAGGTACAAAGCTACCTTGTTCCCAGCAGAGGAGCGGGGTCATCCTCAAGCCCAGCGTTTGAGGGTTCCTGGCTCTGGTACCTCTTGGTCTCTGCACCAAGCCGAGGAGCTCACCGTGTGCAGTTCCCGTTGTTCCCACTGGGTGGCGCAGGCGCCGCACTTTGTCTGGGCGCTGCGGAGTGGACCACGCTGGCGAGGTGAGTGGCAACCGACCCCGCGCCAGACCGCACTGTCCGGGCTCACAAGCCCACGGAGCCCTCCTTTTGCTTTCCAGAAACTTTACTCCTTGGGGATTCGCATCCCATGAGCAGGCTCTAAGGCCGCGGCCTTGACTAGTCTCCAGATGGACTGGAGTGGGTGCGGGCGGTGGCTGGGGCTCTTGGAGAGTGAAGTGAGGGACCCGAGGCATCCATCAGTGGTCAAGGTCAGGTCTGCGGCAGCCGTCTTGGTTTGTTAGGTAACCTGCCCGGAGCCCAGCGCCATGACTTGGGGTTTTTCTGCAGGTGCTGAGAGTGCCACCTGGTGCAGGAAGGGTCCAGGCCTGCTGGGCTGGAAGGGCCATGGCCTCCTGAGGGTCCATAATTCTCGCACTCTTCTTCCTCCACTTGTAACCTGACCCTTCTACTCCTGGGCAAGGAGCCCAATTCAGATTTGATTTTCTGCTTCTGAGAACTGAGACAGTTGAAGTCTGGAGCTCTGGAGCATCCTAGGGACCTGTCAGGGGAAACCAGGAGGTAGACCTGGGAAGTACACCAGAGGACCTGCCCACACCTGTGGAGTTGACACTTTGCCCTAGGAACCTCTGCACACAGTAGAGCCCTCATGTTTATTGCCTGAAGTATTTGCGGGAGGGAGTAACATTGAACGAATAGCCGTGGGCTGTTTGTATAAAACACAGGATCCTCTTGCTCATTCTTAAAGATTCTCAGGAAGGCCAGGCTATGGGCTGGGATCTGCATTTTTAACACACACCTCAAGAGATTCTGAGGCATGACGGGTAGGCCATTTTGAGACCATGGACCAAAGCTTTTAGGAGTCATAAGTCCTAGAAAATTTTCCTTTTTTAATTGACAGATAAAAATTGTACATTGTATGGTCTACAACATGATGTTTTGATATAGGTATGCATTGTGGAATGACTAAATGAAGCTAATATGTGTATTCTCTCACATACATATTTTTTTTGTGGCAACAACACTTGCCTTGCATGCACAAGGCCCTGGGTTCGATCCCCAGCACCACAAAAACAAAAAACAAAGAACAAAAAAAACTACTTTCTCAACAGTTTTCAAATATACAACATATTGTTATTAACTCTGGTCACCAGGATGTGCAGTTGGGCTCTTGAAGGTATCCAGATTCCTTTCTGAGCACAGGCTCCCCTTGTAGCATTTGTCCCCTGCCCCCAGCCTCTTCAGCTTTCCTGGACCTATTTAGTTTTTGTTGTCTTGAGCTCCCTGGAATGCTAAGTCTGATTCTTTCAGAGGCAAGCTCTTCACTAGCATCAGCCTAGACTTTTAGGGAGCCTCACACAGTTGTACAGCATTAGGTAAACTCTGCAATCGATAAAGTGTTCCTTTCCTAGCCATTCTTATAGGATCTGCATTCTGCATCCACGTCACCTTTTTATTTCACCCTTAAATACAGGAGTTCTGCTATAAGCCCAAACCACCCCCAATTCTCTGAGCCTTGGGAACTCCTGATCTCAGAGCTATCAATGACTATTTCTTTAACTTTTATACCCTGTGGAAATAGAACAGATTTTTTTTTAATTAGAAAATACCTAATGTCTTTATTGAAAAAACTTAAAGTAAGTGCACTTTTCTGAGGTTTATTCTCCCCCGCAGCTCAAACTTCCATCATAAAAATGCAAGACTAGCAGACAAATTATACTGAGACTCCTAGATCTTTTATTATTGCATTTTGAAAAGCAATATTTTATAATGGCCCTAATAACACAGGGATGATAGTCTGGAGAGGGAGGTCCACACTGCCTTTCCTGCTGGTCTGCCCTTAGAAGCCTGGAGAAGGATACCTTGGGCAGGAGGAATCAACACAGCATTACTAAGGTAGAAGGCTGGCGCCAGAGCTCTTCAGAGACAGAAACAGTAACTAGGCCAGACCAGCTGTTGTTTTCACGCTCTGACGGAAAAGTGAGAAATGGAAAACCAGCTCTTTACCTTCCTAGCAAATTCAGGGCCTTGCTCACAGTTTCCTAACCTCGCATCCCTGGGACTCTGGCTGCTCTGTTTCATGGATTCAGGTCCAGAAAAAAACTGTCATTCGTAAGAATTCAGAAAAATAAATGTTCTCTCTACTCATTGAGGGCCCGTGGGTTCCTAGTGAGCTGAGAACTCGAGGAGGGTCATGACTGAGCTCCAGCTGCATCTAGAGTCTTCTGGATCCCTGCGGATGTGTGTGTGTGTGTGGGGGGGTGTGCAATGCAACCACATTTTAAAAATTGTGTTTCAAAGTTAAATTTGGCAACATTTTCACAGAATTTAATGGGGCATCAGGAAAAGAAGAGCACCTGGCCTCCTTTGTTTGGAGGATCCTCAGTTTGCTGGAATCACCTCTGCTCCAGCCACAGAAACTGCAGCGGGGCTTTATTTGCCCAAAAGAGAAAACTTGCTGTTCTGCTCTTCATGGCTATCTGGTCACCTCCCAGGCTATGCAGCTCCCTCCCCAGGACCACACAGTGAGACCAGGGCAGGAGCACACCAGGACCTTCCAGGCCTGGGTGCAGGCGCTGACTCATCAAGATTTATTTTGACCACCTACTAACTCCAGCTGTACAATTTCCACTTCCTTAGCTTCCTATTATCCCTGTTTGCAGATGAAGAGGGGGAGGCTAAGGGAGGCTAAAAGACTGGCCCCAATTCACAGTCACCTACTCATTGTGTTGCTGGCCTGGCCGTCCTGGGTGCCTGAACCTCAAAGGTCCTCGGTGAGGAATGTGTAGTGAAGGGGAGGAGGGGGTCCGGGGAGCATGTCCAGCTGTGGGGGCTCCCAGTCCTGGCCTGCCCGGCTCCATCATGGCCTCAGTAGTGGAAGAGCCAAAGCAGGGCTGGGGCCATAGCTTAATCACACAGCCGGGTTCAGCACGCACAGCCCGGCTGTGTTCCATCCCCAGCACAGAGTGTTCTTAGGGCTTTTCAACGATGAGCCAAGAAATCTGTGACCCCACCCTCTCTGCTTTAATTTTGAAGCTGTTTAAACCACTTATCATTCAAGCCCTACACCAAAGAATAAACTCTACAGTTACAAACACAAACATTACCAAGGACAGTCTGTGGCGCAGGCCCTGGGGAAGAAAAACAACTCCAGGACAGCTACACAGAGCTGTGGAATTTATTTCCCAGGTCTCAGGTGGAGAGTGCCTGTCTCATGTAGACAAATCCAGACCAACCTTTTTTTTTAAATATTTTTTTAGTTGTAGATGGACACAATGTCTTTATTTTATTGGTTTGTATGTGGTGCTGAGGATCGAACCCAGTGCCTCACATGTGCAAGGCAAGCGCAACCTGCCGCTGAGCTATAGCCCCAGCCCCCTTTGGCAGCACTTTCAAGGGCCAAATTCACAGTCTTCCTTTCTAGAACATTCTCCAGGAACCCAGGGCTTTGTAGACCCCTCCCCAGGTCTATTCTCCCTGGGTGGACTGTATTGCCAGTGTGCACACCCTATTTCCATGGAATAATGTCTTAGTCTCTTTGAGCTATTATAACAGAATACCTGAGAGTGGGTAATTTTTAAACAATAGAAATTTATTTCTCACAGTTCTGGAGACTGGAAATCCAGGTGTGAGGCTGTGGCAGGTTTGGTGTCTAGTGAGGCTATTCCCCACTTCCAAGATGGTGGCTCCTCGCTGTGTCCTCTGGAGGAGCAAATGCTGTGTTTTCACATGGCAGAGGGGTGGAAGGGCAATAAGAGCTCAAACTCAGCTAGAAACTCCTGAGATACCAGGTTTGGGGGAGGGTGAGACAGGAGGATCACAAGTCCTTGGCTGGACTGGGCAACTGAACAAGACCTCATCTCAAAATAAAATGTTTTTTTGTAAAGAAGCTGAGGATGTAGCTCAGTGGTAAATCACTTGCCTAGAATGTGTGAGGCCCTGGGTTCAACCCCTAGTAACAGACACACACACACACCCCAAACTCACCTCTTTAAGCCCTTTTCTAAGAGCTCTGATTCCATCTGTGAGGACAGAGCCCTTATGTCCAGATCCCCCTAAAGGCCCCATGTCTTACAACTGTTGCACTGGAGATTTTCAACATAAATTTTGGAGAGAACACCAACATTCAAACCACAGCATATGGACACCCATGAAGCGGGGTGGGCTGCAGGCTGAGCACCAGGGACCATCACCCTGGACCACCACGTTCTAGTATGCAGTTGCAAGGAGGCCACGGTTTCTACATTTGAACCCACATTCCAGGCTCATACTCCTCTGCAGAACTTGGAAGGCAGAGGCAGCAGAGCGTGCAGCCCTGGGAGCACCTGAAGGACAGAGGTTGCCCAGCTTGGGGTGGGACCACAAATGCTCAAGGCAGCCTGGGTATGTCTTGGCCAGCTCAGTCCCTCAAAGCTCTGTATAATTCTGGTCTTGCTATTGCTATCACTTATCTGGAGCCAAGAAGCGAGTCACCCAAATAAACGCCTAGCTAAGCTTAACAACAACCTCAGGGACTTGCTAATTAAGTAAGTTAGGAAAAACAAAGTGGAAACTGCAGGTCCCCATAATGAGTTCAAAGACTGCTTCGAGCCAAAATTAATTTAAACAAGAGTGTTTAAATGACATGGAACAGGATGCACCAAGGCTCTGCCTCAGAGACGCGAGTGCGTTCTTGGTGGTCACAGTTCTGTGTATTGTTTTTTTGTGTTAAGACACAGCTTGCCTTCATTCTTTTAGATTCCACTAATATAAAGTGTGGGCACATGTTTCGGATCACTGCTTAAAAGACTCATTAAGAAAATTCAGAGGACAAACAAGAACCCCGGAAGAACATTAGGCCTGGTTAAGGAATCTGCTCTTAAAGAAATTCAGCAGAATAATATTTGGTATGCAAATGGTGCTATGAATTATAAATGACTCATGGGTTCTTTGAAGGAGGCAGAACAGAATTTCTTCCTGGAAATACTTGAGTTGTTAAAAAGTAGCATCTTGCAAGCCCTCAACGGAGTCCCTTTAAGACAGGTGACCTTTGTTAAGTATTTACTACATGCCCATCCCTTGCTCCAAGCACTTGACCTTCCCAACAGGCCTAGGCGCTGGCATTATGTCCATTTTACAGATGAGGAAGCTGAGTACTTCAGGGTACTGCTGAATGCTGGGGAACAGGTACAGCCGGCTTCGGAAGTTCACTGCCTAACATTCTTTGTTTATGTTGTAGACTCTCTAATTTTAACAAGTTCGTATCAACCTCCTCTTTCAGATCCTCTGAATTTGGTGAGTGTAACTAAAATATAACAATATGAGATCTTTTCCTGGCCCGTCTACTGTGGTCAAGGAAGAGGAAGAGCAGGGTGGGGTTGGAGTACGCGTCTCATGTCTCCACTGGGGACTCGGCTGCCTGAGGAACATCCCTATTTCCAGATTGTCACAGGGTGTTTATTATGCCTGAACAATGACAAAGACAGTGTTGCTCTTGCAACAAAACCTCAGGGAAGCTATTAACAAGTTGGCATTTCTAATTCATGTGGAAATGCTCATTTTACTTCTGAGAGAATTGGAGCAATGATGTTCATTTAATTAAGACTCCTGTGTCGTGGAAGGGTGATTTTTGTGACGTTCGTAATACTGCAGACAAACACACACGAGCGGGAAAATTGGTTAAGCATCTACATGTGGGCCTGTTTTCCACCGAACATTCATTTTCACATGGGTGAGAGCTGTTTAACAAAGGAATTATATAAATAACGTTGTATCCTTTCACAAGGTTTTTTATGGCAAATTGATCTAATTAGTGACTGCTGAGGCTCATCAACAGCAAAAAGGAAAAGAGCCTCCAGCTTTTCCTTTGGGAGAAGTGCTGGGGTTTGAACCCTAGTCCTGGCAAAGCTTGTGCTCTGCCACAGGACTAATGCCCGGCACCCCCTGCTTTGGACAATAACTGAGGACGCTCCATGTGTTAGAAGGCAGGTTAGCATCTAGTAGTTTTTAAAATGTCAAATAAAACATTGACATATTCTACATGAAAGACACCATAAACCCAAAAAGAAAACAGGTTTGAATGAGAAATGAATCTGAGAAAAGCAGAGAACAGGAGTCAGACGCCAACTGGAAAGAGACAGAGTGGGAAAGGTGACGGGGGAGGACACCCAGCACCCGACCAGCATTCCCATTCACTACGGGGTGCTCCCCTGCGGCCCTGGAGGTCTGGTTGCCCTACAGAGGCAGGTAAATCTAGGTGCCTCTCCCATGACCCAGCCAGCCTGAGCCACCTCCCCCGAGGCTGAGAGTCATTTGTTGACAGTCAGCATTTGCTGGGTACTAATTAAGTGCCAGGTGCTGAGCTGAGTCCTCGGGACACACCCACGAACAAGGAGAGCGGGTCCCTGGCCTTTGCAGCTGGTACTCCAATCAGAGGAGGTGATATAAACAGGTAGATCAGTAGCTGTCAGAGCTGCAGGTGGCATTTTGTGCTAGGAAAATAAATCAGGGCAAAAGAACTGAGAGTGATAGAGGGACAGTAGGGTTACTTACCTAGGCGTTTAGGGACAGCCTCTCTGAGATCATGGCATCTAGGAAGACAGATGGCACTGCATCATGGCACTGCAGGACAGGAGCCAACCGTGGGACTCTCCAGAGGGAAAGCACCCCAGACCGAGCAGGTATAAAGGGCCTCAGGCAGGGAGGAGCAGGATGTATTTGAGGATGAATAAGAAGGGTCTGATAGAGCACCGGCCAGGTCCATGTGCGCCTTGGGTGGGGCCCAGTGCTCAGCTTCTTTTCCCAGTGAAATGCGAAGTTGTTAAGATCTTAAGTAGGAAAGTGATCACATCAATTTATATTTTCGAATATTACTTGTTGCCTACTCTGTGGAGACTGGATTCCAGGAGGAGGAGAGTAATGGGGTGTGTAAAGAGAGGGACAGTCGCAGGCTCATCTCCTGCCTGCAGAGGTCGGTGCAGGGATAGCTCAGCTGGGATGGGCTTGAAGTCTAGGAGGTGCCTCTGTGGAAGTCAGAGAATTGGCTCTGTCCTCCCTTTGGAACTGAGAACACTTGTGCCACTGGAGGAGCCAAGGCCAGACTTGAGAGGCCAGGGGGATGGTCGTGTCCAGGTCACAGTCTAGCCCTGCAGCCCCGGGCTGCCCAAGTTTCTGCAGCTCCTCCTCGGGTTCCCCAGCTCCTGGCTGAGGGCGTGCTAATAGCTCAGTTGAGTGGACAGAAAGCAGCTGGTCTGGGAGGTGCAGAAATGGCGTCCACCATGGCTTCCAGTGACCACAGTGGGATCTCAGCAGAGGGAGGCAGGGGTGGCAGGAGCTTTGGCCCAAAGATCTGGGACACAGGGAACTCTGACCCTGCTTGTTTTCTGTGGAGATATCCAAGTTGCCCATCCCCTGGTGACATTACAGCAATGTCACCTCACAGTTCTGAGTTTCAAGGTAGCAGAACGAATGGGCTGTGGGTGCGGCTCAGTGGCAGAGCGTGTGCCTAGCACGTGGGAGGCCCGGGGTTCTATCCCAGCACCAGGGAAAACAACATCCAAGTGGTTTTTAAAGAAGAAAGAAAGAAATGGAAAAACAAGGTGGTGCCTTGGCGTGGGTGGCCTGTAGGCTGGACAAAAGTAATTTACAAGTATTTCCTCTAAGACACCCTGTGAGATCTTGGAGATTGTGTACAAATTCCAAGCAGATCTCATAGAGGTGAGCAAAATATCACAAATACCAGCTTTGTTCTGGGGGTGTCCTCATGACATAAGCCTCAATAAATATTTTCCTAGCTTCTGTCTAGCCTCCACCCCTATCTCTCGATCTTTCCCTATCAGAATTGAAGTTCCTCAGCTGTGATTTGAGCTACCACAGAAGTTTGCACTGGACCCCCGAGTGGGAGAGGGGAGTGGGGAAGAGTGTAACTTGGGGTGACCAGAAATCAGGTTCTCCAGCCTGGAGTCCATGCCGGCACAGTCTTGGGGGCCAGTCACCCTCTGAGGTGGGAGAAATGCTCTCCCCAAGGGCTCCTGAAAGCAGGGCCGTCCTTGTGTGTCCTCTGCACACAGGCTCACGTGCACGAGTGTCCTAGGCAACCTTTAGTGCAACAGCGCTGTCAGAATCTCCTTCCAGCTCCCTCTGTCCTTCGGGGCTGCCCCACAGGTAGGATCAGGCATCAGTTTGGAGTCAACCACCAACCTTTCCCTGGCCTCGCCTGGCCTGGGCTTGGACTCTACATGGTCAAGCCATCTCCGGAGATGTATGCCCTCTGCAGCATCTCAGCCCTGCAGCAAGGAGCCTCCAGTAGTCCCACCCGTTCTTGGGCATCTTGGTAGATACCCCCCCCACACACACCCCAGACACCTAAACCAGGTGAAATGGGCCAGTTTGTGTTTACATAGGCGAGGCAGCAGCCAAGGGAAGGGTGGCTTGGCCTGCAGCAGAATCTCCCAGAGCACTTGCTAGGAGCAAGATGTGGGGCCTCACTTGAATATCCTCATTTGCTCAGCCAGGCCAGGGCCTGAAAATCTTCTTTTAAACAAATGCATGAGCCCCGGCCTGCCTCATGGTTTTCACTCACGGATTGGTGAAAAACTAGACAAGAGGGAAGCTGAGCTGGAGGCCAGGAGGTCAAGGTGGAGCTTGCACTGTGAGTGAGGGATGCCAAAGGCCTGGCTGCACCAGGCATCATGAGGGGGAGGGGGAGGAGCGTTCCAGGGCAGACCAGGGGCAGAGTCCTGAGGATGGACACCCACTGAATGGGGTACAGGGCTGAGGCCACTGTCTGCCCCTAGGCAGCACCTGCTTCTCCGGCAGCTGGTCGCCTCGCGATCCTCACACATCTAGAGGAGAGGTCCTCGGCTCCCTGCCTCCTGACGGTTCCAGCTGGCTCTGCTGCCCAGGGCAGCCCTCACCCTGAGGACGGGCCAGTGCCACTCCTTGGGAACGCTCAGGTTACAGCTGTGCCCTGGTCTCAAACATAGCCTCTTCACTGCGTCACCTTGTAAAGTTACCAAATGTGTGACAGATTCCTGGAGGACAGAGAGTGGAAACAAGGTCTGACCCTAAAGGGTTGTCTTGGAAGCCCCAAACCAGCTTCGTGAAAACAGCTATGCCGGACGTTGCCAGAACTCTCCTCTGCTGGGCAACTTAAAAATGGCTCAAGCCAGGCACAGTGGCACATGCCTGTAATCTTTGCTACTTGGCAGGCTGAGGTAGGAGGAGCACAAGTCTGAGGCCAGGCTCAGCAACTTAATGAGATCCTGTCTCAAAATTAAAAAGGGCTGGGATGGAGGTCAGTGGTGGTGCATCCTTGGATTCAATCCCTAGAATCTCTCCTCTGCTCAAAAAAAGTCTTGACTTCACATGGGCCTTACGACTCTGGACCACAACATCTTTTAATGATTTGTATGGCTTGTGACATATATTAAATATTATTTTTCTTTGGCATCTATTTGTTGTCAAATGTGGGAACATTCATCTCATTTTATGAATGAGGATGATTTCTGGACTTAAATGGTTCCTTCAATTTAGAGGTCCTAACTGGAAGCTGCTGTTTTCTCACTGAGTTGTACCTCTTGCATTAAAGAAGCGCAGATTGCTGTGGGTGGGACCCTAGAGCCTTAGGAACCTCATTTCCCTAGACAACCTCCCATGAGGAACAGTGTTCTGCTGGCTCTCAGTTTCCCAGAGCACCTGCTGCACAGCCCAGCACTGAACAGCAGCCTGGCCCTCGCCGCTGCATCAAGCATCACCTAGGGAGGGTCCTGGGCGAGGGTGTGGGTCAAAGTGGTCGTCCTCCAGAAGAAGTATCTGGGGCAGGGTTTGTGTGTTCAGGCCCAATCCAGAGGTGCAGTAACACAGTGGCAACAGAGAGAGTGTCACCCAGCTGGCCAGAGCATCACGGGAGATACTCTGTAGCCGGCCACACAGAAGGTCTTCCAGGTGGGCCCAGGGGTCTGCCACACTTGAGTGGGAGAGGAAGGAAGAGTTGACCTGTTGGTTCCTTCCTGTCTCCTGTCTTCCACTGGCCGCAGGGGGTGTGGATTCCCCCACTCTTCTGCATGTGACGTGACCCTGCAGAAACTGCTGGTGAAGCAGACCCTGGGCCCCCTGTCTCTGTCATTCAGGTTTAGCCCGACATTGTGTCTGAAAACATGCAGAAGCCCAGTTTTCTTCATTTGTTTTCTGCTATTGTAACAGAACACCTGAGACTGGGATTAATAATGAGCAGAAATTTATTTGGCTCGTGGTTCTGGAGGCTGGGAAATCCGAGAGTGCAGTGCTGACGTCTGGTGAGGGCCTTCGGCAGCCTCTCCCTGTGGTGGGAGGCAGAAGGTGAGGATGGGAGAGGGCCTGAGCCTGCTTTTATAACAACCTTCCCAGGATAACTGGCCCGCTCCTGGGACGACCACATTAATCTATGAGCACAGAGCCCTTGAGACTGATCGACTCCTCTTATCCTTCCCACCTCTGAGCACAGCTGCACAGGGGTAGAGCGTCCAACATGCGACCTTAGGGGACACATTGAAAGCACAGCAAAAGGGGTGCTAGGAGACGAGGCGATGGTAGCAGTGGCTGAGGCCAGGGGGGAAGTGGGGCCCAGCAGATCAAGGATGTACGTGAACCGGGTTTGGTCAGTGACAAAGGGTTAGGAGTCAAAAGGCAGTCACGTTTCCTGCCGTCCTCCAGCCCGGCTAGATCTTCGAGTGCCATTTACAGCGTGCGCCTTTCTCTGGATGGACGTTTGAAAGGGCTGGAGAAGCCACAGAGGAGAGATCCGAATGTCCTCACTTTGCAAGTTATCCCACCTCCCTTCCTTGACATGCTCCAGTACTTCCTGTACGACCTTGTGAAGGTCATTTAACATCTCTGAGCCGCTATGGCCATTTTGTATCAATGTAATACATACAATATAGGGTCCTTATGAGAGTGAAATAACCACGCCAGCGCTTTAAAACTGGTGTGCCCCGCAGGACCTGGGGCTGTTATCGTCCCCACCATCTCCAGATGCTTTTGGCGTCTGTGTCCACCTTCTTGAGTTTGGTCCCAGCTGTGTTTCTATTAAGTCTCCCTCCAGTTCTGGCCTCCTGTGCTTCTTGAATCAAAATGATCCCTGAACCCTCTGCCCTTGAGCTCTGTTAGGGAGAATTATGACCTATCAGGGTCCCTGCTCTTTGGGCTGAAATGGTTTTCTCAGGCAGTGATTTCACAATAACAGGAGCCTCCTTCGATGCAACAGGTACACTCTCTGCACGTGCCGACATGCCAGGAGCCATGGGAATGTGCCCGGGAAGAGCCGCCCTGACTGTCTGAGTCTCTCCCGCAAGCTGGGAGATGGCAGGCCACTGTCCATTTTCCCACCATACCTTCTGTCCCTTGACTCCCTCTCCTCCATGGCTCTGTTAGCCTCACCATGGCCCCTGGGAGGTAGGAAGGGCATCCCCATTTTTACAGTGGAAACAGAGATTCAAACAGACTGTTTTGCTCCAGGTCAGACTGAGGCCAGCCCAAACCAGAAACTGTCTTGTGGCTCTAGTGTTTTCTATTCAGCATGGGTTGCTGTTCTGGCTTGTCCCTGTTCCCTTATTTTGATTTTCACAGGAACTTCTGTCTCCAGGGAAAGTACCCTGCCTGTCAACAGATGCTGTGTTCTTAGTCATGCTATTTACCTAACTCACCGAGAAAGTGAGTCACAGAACCCTGCATCCATTAGGGACAAACCGAGCCTCCCGTGTCCACCTTCCATCATGAGGTCAGTGGGCCTAAGCTCATGGCTCCCAGCTGATTTGAGGGGACCACATGGTGCCAAGGACCTGCTCCAGAGGTCAGAGCAGGAGAAAGGCCGGGGTTATGCCCCAACTGAACCTCACACTTTGGGGATCCCTTTGTGGTGGGGGAACCTGGGCCTCCCCACTGCACTTCCAACCCCAGAAGCAAGACATCAGCCTCCGGGACTGCAGGTCTTTTACTTACAAATGCTGCTTAGCAGGTTTTTTCTTTTCTCTTCTTTCTTTTATTTGTTCTAATTAGTTATACATGACAGCAGAATGCATTTTGATTCATTGTATATAAATGGAGCACACAACTTTTCCTTTCTCTGGTTGTATATGATGTAGAGTCATTCCATTTGTACAATCGTACATGTACCTAGGGTAATGATGTCTATCTCATTCCACCATCTTTCCTACCCCCATGCCCCCTCCCTCCCCTTTGTCTAATCCAAAGTTCCTCCATTCTTCCCATGCCCCCCACCCCATTATGGATCAGCATCCACTTATCAGAGAGAACATTAGGCCTTTGGATTTGGGGGATTGGCTTACTTCGCTTAGCATGATATTCTCCAACTCCTGCAAATACCATAATTTTATTCTCTTAATGCTGAGTAATATTCCATTGTGTATATATACCACAGTTTCTTTATCCATTCATTTATTAAAGGGCATCTAGGTTGGTTCCAGTTTAGCTATTGTGAATTGAGCTGCTATGAACATTGATGTCGCTGCACCACCACAGTATGCTGATTTTAAGTCCTCTGAGCATATGCCAAAGAGTGGGATAACTGGGTTAAATGGTGGTTCCATTCCAAGTTTTCTAAGGAATCTCTGCACTGCTTTCCAGAGTGAGTGCATCACTTTTCAGAGCCACCAGCAATGATGAGTGTACTTTTTCCCCACATCCTCACCCACATTTATTGTTGCTTGTATTCTTGATAACTGCCATTCTCACTGAAGTCAGATGGAATCTTAGAGCAGTTTTGATTTGCATTTCTCTAATTACTAGAGATGAACATATTTTCATATATTTTTTGATCGATTTCTGAGGGCTGTGTAAGTTGGTGGGATTTTTGAAAGGGAAACTGGGGGAGGGGAGTAGGGACACTGGAGAGGAACTGTAGAGAAAGAGCTGAGACAAGGAAGGGGACAGAATGTGGCTGTGTGACATGTGCTTACTGTCCCCACTCTCCTCCCTGCTTCCTCAGGAAAGCCGCAGCTAAGTCTATGCTACTAATGGATGTGCTTGGAGCTGGGGCTGGGGGAGCAGTGGCAGCCCAAGCAGTCCAGTCACATGCTGGGCTAGACGGTCTGGCACTGGTCTAAGTCAGGTGGGAGTTGATCTCCTAACGGTGCCTCCCAAGCCATTCCTCTTTGAACCCTGATTCAGATCCATTTCTCCTGCTTTGGTTCAAGTTCAGTCCTCGTCAGTGTCCCAGATTTTGACTCATAAAATCCAGAAGGTAGACAAAGGTATAACTGGGGAGGGACATTATATGGAACCGTGGACCAAGTGAATCACACTGTTGTGGAGCCTGGGACCGTAGCCCTCCCAGGGAGCTCTGGTTCTGCAGGCAAGATAATGATGAAATAAAGGACTAGAGAGAAAGAAATGCCAGACCTGCCAGTGGTGTCAATTCTAATGCCAGTGGACGGCCATCTGCAGCAACCCACAATGCTGACAGCAGTTTGGAACAGTAATGCTATTCATCACTAGTTAACATGTACCCAAAAGTTGCCAAGTGTGCTTTGACGTTCTCGGCTCTGTCCCATCTCACAGATAAATGCATCTGTCTCTGTGTGCACCAACGGGCGCTCTT
>CM053410.1:80494689-80534574 GCA_028644305.1 Xerus rutilus | reverse complement strand
TAATTCACCTGTTATTCTAGTGACCAGAATCCAGTTCCCCGCTAGCCTCTCTCCATTTTGGATGCTTCTGAATCTATAATTCTCCTGACAACAGAATAGCTCTTAATCTCCAGGACCAAAAAAGGAAATGTGCTCTTACTCACCAGGTCTGGGCAGGCTGCCTGAGGTGAAGATGGGGCCAGGAATCCAAGCATTCCTCTTTCTATCCCACCCTCTCTTTGCACAAGGTCACCAAGACTGCTGTGGACAAGACTTGACCCACCCCTGACAGTCACTGGTCACTCGGCTACTGCTGGCCCGTGACTGGATGCCACCATCCTGAGACTCCCCGCTGTTCTCCCCCCTTCACAGAACACATCTTGAACTCTTTAAAAAGAAAGGGGGCACTGAGGTGTAGCACTGGGCCTTGTTCACTGGCCTGGGCTTTAGGGTGCTCAGAGCCCACATCTGAGAGGAGCTGGAGCTGCTGGGGCACCCACGCAGCACACAGCTGCAGGCCTCTGCACGTGGCCATCTCTGCTCGGCACCCTTCCTCCTCTGGTCTTTCAGGCAGCTCCCTCCTCCAGGCCCCTGGGTCCAGCACACACGTGGGGCCTGTGTGAGGTCCCAAGAGCAGCAAACCTGCTCAAGGCAGCGCATTAGGATAAGAACTCAAACTGTAGTGAAAGAAGAACGGGAGTACAGAGAGGCTGAGCCCCAAAAAGCCCATGGTGTGGGCAGAGGTCAGGAGAAGGACAAGCTCCACTAGTAAAGGTGAAGAAGACTGGTTAGGGGAACAGTCCAGGTAAAGCCCTTGAACAATGCCAGGCTAATGCCTGCTGTCATGGGGTCCTGGTGGTGTTGATGTCTGGGCAGAGCAGCAGGGAGATGGGCTTCCCAGCATCAGGATGAACAGGCCAGGCAAGGCAATTTTTCAATTTCCTCTTAAGCTTCAATTCTGTCATGTTCAGACTCGGTTGACAGCGTGGGGAGTTATGGTTTCCCCTGACTTTGCCCCAACACAGCAATGGCCTGGGCTCTGCTGATGACACAGAGGCCACACTAGACCCATCTTAACCAAAGCATTAGGCAGGCCCTGCCTCCTGGAGGGAATAGCTAAATGGGGCCCCCACATCTGGTGCGAGAACCTAACTTTAGCTTTCTGTGAGCTTATGCAAAATTCACGCAGGGCCACTTCTCTTTTACACCTTGCAGCTGTGGGTATTTGCATGGCTGGCCTGCCTGCTCCCCAGTTCTGAGTCTGAAAGCCTCCTAGACTCTCAAGCAGGACTTCCGGTTCCCTTGGCAACCAGCTCCTCCGGCCCCTCCCACCAGAGGCCCGGCCTCCCTTTCTGCTCCTCTGTGCCTGTGGGTGGGCGGCCTCCCCGGCAGGTCAAGGGCCTCACAAGTTCTGCAGTTTTGAGCAGGACTGAGATTTCGCTGGGCCCTGTGGGAGGAACTGCTGTCAGCCAAGGAGCCCAGGGTCCAGTCTGCTGATTATCCAGGTTCCTTGCTTCTCCTGTCCCCTGGCCGCCAGTCTTGTGTTCTTGTTATGGTTCATTAGCTTCTTAAAGAGAGGTTGAACAGAGAACATGAAAGGAGAAAAATGGGGAAATGAATACCCCTGGTGAGAGATATGGTGGGGAAGGAAGTTAAAACCAATTATCTTGAGATTTCAGTTACCCACCCACTCTCTCCTCTGTCCCTCACTGGTGCATAGCTAGGAACCAGGACTAAACATTGGGTGCAGGAAAGCATATTTTACACCATTTACCAATGAGTCTGATCTTCAGCTTGAAAGCTGGTGAACCCAGGGCTCCGCTGTGACCAGGCACTAAGAGGTGAGAGGAGCCAGAGAGAGTGGAGGAGGACAGCCTTGACCTTCTACAGCCACTTCCTCTCGCAGAACTACCTCACTCCATGAGATCAGCATTAATTCTGAGTGCAGTGCCCCCAATTTCCTCCTTTAGGTCCCTCCTCTTTAATAATGTCACCACCCAGGGGACCAAGCTTCCAGCACACGACCGCCTGGGGGATACAGATGGAAGACAGGAATCCTTGCCTGTGAGGAAGACAGGGTAGGAGCCATGAGCCACATATGGGCTACCTCCTGGGCACCATGCAAAGATAAAGTGGAAAAGAACAGAAGAGACAAGCATCTTCTCATATCACACCCTGGAAGAACGCCAGGGTTCTGATGCCTGGGCCAGAGGAATTACCGCATGAGAGGAACATCAAGAAACAGATCTGAGCAAGGGGAAGAGGCCCAGCAGTAAAGCCCAAGTGCCCTCTGGCAAGAAGAAGGGACCTCACTGCCAGAACCTCAGAGCTAAAACCCTCTGCTAGTGGCCTCTCTCCTTCCACCTTGTTTATTGTTCCTCCCTACTGGACTCTCGCACAAAAGAAAATGCAGAGGTGGGCTCACAGTTCTAGAAAGAGCTCTGGTAACGTCAAATGGGCTCTGCTAAAGTCAAATGGGCTGTGAGCCTATAGCAAATGTCAAAACCGATGAAAAAGGAAGATGTCTCCCTGAGTAAGCAGATGCCCAATAAAGTCCTAGGTCTGGAAGGCGCGGAAGGATTATTGCCCCCATTGGAAGTACTATTCCTACTGCTTCCGTAAGAGGTCATTCAAACCATTGGCCCTACAGCACAGCCCACTAGCTTTCTCGTAAGGAGTAACTGCTGATACCGTGATGTCAAGGCCCGGAACACTTCTACTAGTAGAGATCCAAGAATACCTGTTGAGCTCCTACCCAGAAGATAGTCTGTCTAATTTAGTACAATGCCCATGCCCGTATGTCTTTGGTATACAGCTGGTACCTATGCGGGAACATGGAGAGACAGCTTATGCTGCCCTGAGTGACCTACAATAGAGGGAGAACGACAATGTGAGTGCTGCCAGGCGTCGGCACAAGAAGTGACAGCCACCCTCCACACCAAGCCCTCTGTCAGTCGGCCTGTGGCTTTGAGAACTTATTATGGTGCTCTCTGTTGAGCCCCACCAATAAGCCACTGTCCCCACCAACATCACCCTCGTGGAGAAATGTCGGACTTTGCAGAGAGGAGCGCCTCGGGAAGAAGGGCTGGAGGGGGTGTGTCCTCACTACCACAGCCACCCCACCCCGTTTAGTGCTGCAGTGTAAAGCAGAAAACCAGAACCACTAGAAATGTTTCCCAGGTACAACCCCGAGAAGGGAGTCGGCGTTTTATTCTGTACTGACCTGTGGTACGCTCAGGCAAACAGAGGAAATGACCTTGTATTTCTTGCTAAAATGGACTTCCATAAGAGTCATAAATCTAAATGACAGTATCAGCTGGCACATACGGGACCTGTATGGAAAAGACCAAGATCCAGATCTGGTCTCAGGATGTGGGGGACCAGAAGCAGGTCTGTCTGTTGGAAAAAAGCAGAGAAGACCATCCAAGGGGCTGGGAGTGTGGCTCAGTGGCAGAGCACTTGCCTAGCATGTGTGAGGCCCTGGGCCCGACTCTCAGCGCCACATGTAAATAAAAAAGAGAAGGAAATCCAAGAAGTGCAGCATGGAGGAGAGAAAAATATTCCCCTGAATATTTTTCACGATCACTTCTCAGAGAGCTCCCCACCTATCCACGCTCTGTGCTTCAGGTTCTCTTGAAGGTGTGCTGTGGTTTGAGTGTGTCCCCTAAAAGTTCATGAGCTGGAAGCTCCAGTCTGGAGTTAACTGGCCCTGTGAAGACTGAGGCAGTGGAGCTCTCAGTGTGGCAGAGTCAAGGTGGCGGAACCCTTAAGAGGTGGGCCTAGTGGAAGGTGGTAAGGTCATCGGGAAACTGTCCTGGGAAGGGACTGATGCTGGTCTCAGAGTGAGAGTTCTCATGACAATGGGTTGTAGAGCAAGGCCACCCCGTGCACTTCCAGCAGATTCCGCTTCCCATGCTCTGGTTTTCAGTTTGGCCATATGATCTCACCTTCTTCATAAACTCCCATCATGATGAGATGTAATCAATGGGGACCTCACCAGAGGCCACCTGATGGGGGACTTTTAGTTTCTAAAATTGTGAACCAATCAAATCTCTTCTTTCTAAGTCCCCAGCTCAGGTATTTTTTTACAGCAATAGAAACCCAATTAACACAACTTCTGAACAGTTTGCCCCTTTCCTTCAGCCTCTTCCTTTATGTGGCCCCGTCCATTCTCGGAGTGCTGTTTTGATCTTTCCAGGAACCCTGTGTTGCACCTGCTGGTTTCAGCTTTCTTGTAGCTATTTAGAAACAGCCTCAGAGTCTTCCTCAGCTTCCCAGCTGGCAAATATTCCAAGGCTTACCAAGCGCCTCCTGAAGCCATTAGGAATCAGGACAAATCACTTAAGTTTTGGTTTTGTCCTTTGGTTAACTTAGACTATAAAAAAGCTGCCTGCTACAAAGAAAAGACTTGTCTGGGGTCTGCTTCTGCTGAGTATCAACAAATCCCTTCATTCAGTTTTTATAAAGCATATAAGACTTGGTTTTGTCATTGGTTTTCCTGTCTCCCTTCTTAAACTATGTGGGACAAAAAGAAATCAGATGATTTGGGTTCAAATCCCAGCTCTGCCCTTCCCGGCTATGTGATCTTAGACAAGCTGCTCTGTCTTCTGGATCTGTCTTGTCCTCAAGTGTATAAAGAGGTGCTACTAACCGCTGCACAGAGCCCTTGTTCAAAAGGAAGTGTAAGTAAGAGATGAGATCCTATACAGTGCTTGGCACGGAGTTCCACAGATGCAGGTTTCTCTTTCCTCCTTGGAGTAAAACCCAAACTTGACCACATTTGTTTCCCCCAAATGGAACACAGTGGCTGGCATGGGGTACTTACCCTCAGTGATGTTAATTGGCCCTGTGAAGACTGAGGCAGTGGATCCAAAGACAATATGTGAGACCCCCAGGGCTGGCCCAGGAAGGGTTGCCGAAAGGCAAACTATAGTACTAAAATCTGAAGAGTGGGCGGGGGCGTAGCTCTGTGGTAAAGCACTTGTTTAGCATGTGGGAGCCCTGGGTTCAATCCCCACCACTACGAGTAAACATGAATCTGAGAAGCTCCAAAATGTGCACACAAGCATGTTCACTGTTGTGTTCTTTACAGCAGTAAAACCGTTGAAACAACCTAAATGCCCAACAAAGGGGATAGTGGGTAAAATGCCTTAAAATCATAATATGTACACTTTCAAAAATCGTACATTTAGAAGTATTGTTCCTTTTTTCTTTTTTTTTGGTACTGGAGATTGAACTCAGGGGCACTCGACCACTGAGCCACATCCCCAGCCCTATTTTGTGTTTTATGTAGAGACAGGGTCTCACTGAGTTGCTTAGCACCTCGCCATTGCTGAGGCTGGCTTTGAACTCGCGATTCTCCTGTCTCAGCCTCCCTAAGTGCTGGGATTACAGGCTGGAGCCACCGCGCTCGGCTGTATTGTTCCATTTTTTCTCTCTCTTTTGCAGTGCTGGAGATTGAACCCAAGGCTTCGTGCATGCTGGGCAAGAGTTCTGTTACTGAGCTACATTTCCAGTCCAAAGGTACCATTCTATAAAGATACCCAAAGCATATTTTCAGTTGAAATACTATGTTATAAAATTGCATGTTCCTCACTCTTATAAAATCATCTCCTTTTTCAGAGAAAGAAATGCCTGGTAAAATAATAGCAGACAGTGATTGTGTCTGGTTGGTGGATGATAGTCATTTTTACTTATTATACTTTTCAGTACAATAAGTCTTGTTTGAAAAATTTTTTTTTTTTTGGTACCAGGCATTGAACTCAGGGGCACTCAACCACTGAGCCACATCCTCAGCCCTATTTCGTGTTTTATGTAGAGACAGGGTCTCACTGAGTTGCTTAGCACCTCGTCATTGCTGAGGCTGGCTTTGAACTTGCGATTCTCCTGTCTCAGCCTCCCAAAGTGCAGGGATTACAGACATGCGCCACCACGCCTGGCTCTGAAAAAAAATTTTAATGAGTGTTATTCTTATAATCAGGAAAAAATAACTTTCTTTTGGAAAACCAAAACACATAAGGGATAATCATCACTACTAATTTTATTTATTTTGGTTGTAAATATCAATACCTAATTTAAGCTCATTTAGACTCAAAGGAGGATGCATCTGAAGGCTGCTGGGTCCTCAGCAGGGTAGAGGTGTGGCCACACTTCAGGGAGAGGTACCAATGGATGTGGCCTCTCTGCAGCTCTGAGTGTTGAACCCAGTATAGTCCACCTGCCAGCCAGCTGCCCCCTTGTGATGGGAAGCACCATCTTGGGGTCTTCAGAGCTGCTAGTCTCCACCACAGAGACACAGTGAGTACTAAGCTCTATGACCCTAGGTCATAAACTCCAAGGAGGATATGCTGCACTTGGTCCCACTTGGGTCAGATGGCTAACCCACACCCAGTCGCTGTGCCAGGGAGCATTTGTGATCTACGTTTGTGGCCATTTGTATCCATCACTGTGGCCCACAGGCAGGGTTGTGTAATAGAGCTTGGTTAATGGGCTGAGAAATAACTGATTGCTCCCCCTGCCATCATCTCCTGTGAACTGATAATTCCCTGGAGGTGTGAGGAAGAGAGGACTGGAAGTCCTGAGCCTGTGGGCTTTGAGGGGCCGAGGGAAGACTGGAGGTAGAGAGGGGCAGGACTGGATCCACACTTGCCCATATCAGGAGCAGTGAGGAGCTTCCCCGATAGGTTCCTGTGCTAGAGCAGTTGATTTGTGTGAGTCATCCGGAGGGTTGTGCTCAACCCAAGGCCAGGATGCTAGAGAACAGACCAGCAGCCTGTCGTTGTCATTACCTTTCCTGTCTTCCTGGGAACCTGCCATCTGGAGATGGTAATTTAATGTTTTTCCAAAATAGAACGACTGTGTTCAGAAAATAACCAATGCAGTAGGACCTGGTGATACCACAGCCCACTGTTAGATTTTGGAACAAGGCATCATGCTGGAATGCTTCACTACAGCTGTGTGTGAGCCACTCGGTGGCCCAGCACCCCTGGCCCCTGGTCAGGCTCAGAGGCTATGTATGCGGAAGGCCTATGGTTCATTCTTAGCGCGTTCGTTTCTTTGGTTTCTGTCAGTCCTTGTTCCTCCCCTTTCTTCTGTCTATGGAGCATGCCACACATTTCCCTAAATCCTCTGTTTCCTGTGGTAATTCATTTTCAGAGGTGTGCTCTTCCTCTCAGTCTAGGATGAGCCTCCTGTTACCTTATTCTACAGCATTTCCCCCACGATTCACTTCTCACCTCTTCCCTCTTCCTTGATCAAGGTGAGATCTGTCCTTCCACCAGCAGAGAGGCTATTCAGACCGCCTGGGGTGGGCCTTGCCTAGAACCAAGGGCTGTCCTAGGAAGCATGACCTTCTGTGCTAAAACTAGGACAGTCTGAAGTCAATCAGCCTGGTTGGTCACCCCAAGGCGATTACTGACCTGAACAGGAGAGGGGACTTGGGAAACAAGGAGGAAGAGGAGGGAAGACCTGGGAAGTGTCAGGCTTTCTACCCAACTCTACTTTTATGGCTTTTCTTTCCATTAATAGCTGGGGCTCCTGCACATAAACTCACCGGTGATCTGTGAACTCATCACCACTCCAGGCTAATTATTCTTTCCAGCTCTACATAATTGTCCATTTTCTCCTCCCAGTTCCATCTCACTCTAATGACTTCCCTAGCTCCTCCCCCTCGTTCCCCTAACTGGATGGCGTTGTGGGTGAATGCTTTGAAATCCCCCTCTGCACCAGCACGCAGAGACACATGCTGTGTGAAAGAGAAGCCGTGCTCAAGAATGAGAGGCTCATGTCCTTGGATCTGGAACAGAATCGAAACAGGTAGCAGCAAGTAGAGACTGGTCTGAGCACCCACAGGGCTCGGCCAAGGTGCATAGTTGTTGCTGTAAGTGTGGCTTCTTCAGGTGAATGTGCACCACAGGGGAAGGTGTTCCACATGGGGCCGGAGAGCCAGTGCCATACTCAGTGTCTGAGACCAGAGGCCAGGGTGGGACTTCCCTGGCTAGTGGAGGAAGATGCTGCAGATGCTGCTGCCACCACCACCTGGAGTATGGCTTGGTGCCTAAAGAGCAGGTGGAGGCCAAGCCCCACCAGGGAGCACAGAGAGAGAGAGAGAGAGAGAGAGAGAGACAGGGAGCCCGCCACGTCTGATGATCCTGCAAGCCCAGTTTTAAAATGCATGAAGGAATCTTACATCAAGAAGGAGAGCCCATGAAATAAATCATTGGAATATGAGATTTTCCAGAAAGAAAGAAAATGTTTTTTTAAAAAAGGCTGAAAGATTTGAAAATGTATACATTTAGAACCCTCAAAGAGATCAATGAGGGGATTATATCTTTGAAAAGAATACATGCTACCATTTGGTAGCATACTGTATTATAAATATAGGTGGAAATGAAATAAACACAGTGGATATAAAATTGGAAATCATGGAGAAGAGAAAAATAGCCATTGGCGGGGGCAGGGGACACCCAATATGATAGATTCTAGACTAAACATAGAGAATTAAGGAATTGCCATAAGGAGTTGATCTAGACTGTAGTAACTAAAGGGTTATGCAAATAGAGAACAGTGGTTCTGGCTAAGGGGCTGGGGAAAGGCTTGTCACAGGAGGTGTTTCAGCATGGAGCAGACCAAGTAAGCGTGCGCATCATGTGAATGCAAATAGAGGTAAATAAATCCACACACACATAGTGGTCGTAAGACCTATCTTCTAAGTTGTGAGGATTAAGTTAAATCACATAAGTAAAAGCACCCAGCCTAATGCCAACACACAGTTTATAGCAAATGTTATCTAAATCTCTGCTTCCTAAGAACCTAAGCAAACAGAGTAGAACTCAGCACTACCTCTATGTCCAGTGGCACTCTGGCCACCTCTGGAGCCCAGCATCATATCAAGGGGACTTGAATTGGCTGATGGTCCTGGATCTAATACTGGGGCTCTAGCTCATTGTGACAGAGTGGCTGGAACACCATCAGTTGTCCATATGCCTGTTTTCTCCTTCTGCTCTCTCCCTTGAGAACAGACTCAATTTTCCTCTCCAGCATTAACTAAACAAGCTAGGCACGTCCAAAATATAGAGATGACATTTTCCAATCTTCAGGCAGCCTGGCTGGCAATTTCTCTGCAAATCTCAATATTCCACCAGTGTGGTCCTCGGCTCTTCTCCCCATTATGCCTTGTTTGGAGCCTCAAGAGAGCTCCTGTCAGAGGTCATGAAACCCTCTCTCTGAGCCTCGTGCCTTTTCAATTCATGGGCCCTGATGAAAACATTCCCTAATGAAAAGAACAAAATAAGACTTGCTCCCTGTGAACAGCGACAGAATGTTCCATAAGACACAGAGAACAGCTTCTTGGGACGTGGGAATCTGAGAAACTGGATTGCATTCAAAGAAAATACCCCCGGAGAGATACAGAGCAAGTCCTGGGGGCTCAGCAACACTCAAAATTCCAAATTGTTAAGGGGGGGGTATTGCTCTCTGCCAAGGCCGGGGGTGGGAGCTGAGTATCTTAGAAACTGAAGTAGGCTCCAGGCGCCACTGTACAATCAGAGAGTAGCGGTTTCTCTCCCTTGAGCAAGGCAGACCGGGGAGTCTGTGATGCCCCTCAAAGGGGAAGCCAAGGTGCAGTTTCTGCTTTTTTAACCAGCAAAGAGAAAACACGTTCCACTCTGTCTGAGTCCTGGGTCAGGAGAAAGCTGTTTTGAGAAGAAGCAGCAGCCCTTTCTGCTGTGGCAAGGACTGGCTTTTGCACGCATCTCTAAGGGATGGGCCGATGTCCTGGTCCTTCCCCCCGTGGGCACTGGGTCGTGTCCAGGGCATTCCCTTGGTGCCTACTGCCAGTCTGTCCTCGGCAGCCCTGTCCTGCCTCATCGCATGACCGCCCTGCTAGCAACCCAGAACAAACGTCCTCCCCGAGTTACTTTGAGTTCTTTGCTTTTTTATTTTTATTTTTTACTTCAAAAACTGCACATCTCACCAAGTATGAATTATTTAGAAGAAAACAATAAAGAACTGAGTGTTTCCATGTTGGCTCACAGGGCAGTGTTTATGCTTGGAGTAGGAGAGAGTAACAGGAGCCCCAGGGAGGGATGGTGGGATTTTGACATCTCCCACATCCCGTCGTGGTGCAGATTTGCCTCCAGTCTCTTCTGAAGAAGATAGTTAAGATCACGTCGCATGAAAAACAACATGAAAACCAGGTATCTGGTTCCTGAGGTTAGGGAATTATCGCAGAACAGCAAAATGAGGGTGTGAGGTACGCCTGGGCGTGCGGGAGGGAGCTGGCTATTGTTCTGGAGCTCTGCACGGTCCTACGGGGGCTTTATTTTCAGTTGGCGTGTCCATCTCACACACATCTGCAACTCGAAATGCATCTTTAATAAGATTTCAGTCCCAGGGGTAGGCAGGCAGGAGAGACATAAATAGAGGGAACTTGGAATTGAGCTTGGAGTATTGTTCAGTGATCCGTGTTTATCAGGCAGGGTCTGTGCATGGTATAGGCTCACTGTATGTCTGTTGATTCAATTAATACAGGGCACTACAATAGCAAGGGAAAATGGATTTGATTCCCTTCCTCAGGGAGAGTCATTTTGCTGGTAGCCCTGAATCCTGCCGTAGAACCCATTACTGACCCACAAGACTGCCACAGGATCTGTTGAATAAGGCAGTGACTTGTAGTTTCACGGTTAAATCCTTTTTAAACCCCGTTCCCTATTCTAATTAGAAGCACTGTATTGATCTACCTTCCTTCCTTAGGCTTCCTTACTTAAGATTTTCGAAATGCATCTGCTTTAAACTACCTTCCCACCAACCCCTTGTGACATCTGGTAGAGCAGCCTGAAGGCAGATGTGACTGAAACCACTTAACACTTCTAAAGGGATTCCAGGCCACAAGTCCTCAGGGTCTGATCCCCTCTGCCCTACAAAAGGCCTTTGTGCAGACCTCCAGCTCATGCCCATGGCAGGATTTTTGCAGGGCAAGGGACTTGGAAAATGATAGAAGAAACCCCCTGCCTGGGGTTACAGAGCAAAAGAACAATTGAGCCAAACCAGAAACTGGAGCTTACTGGTTGCTGGTGATCTTTTTGGAAACTCAAGTTCAAATTCAGTATGCGTGTGTTGACCGTCTCTAAGTGGGGATTGTTTTGTGCAGTGCTGGTTAGCACAGTCATGCAGGGGCACATTTAAAAACAATGCAGGGGGACTGGGGTGGTGGCTCAGTGGTAGAGCACTTGCCTGGCACAGGTGAAGCCCTGGGTTCAATCCTCAGCACCACATAAAAAATAAATTAATAAAAAAATAAAGGTTAAATTCTTTAAAAAATAAATAAATAAAAACAATGCAGAGCAGAAGCAAATGCTCCAGTTCATCAACAGAACATAACTTGGATTCTTTATTTGAATGGCTAATAATTTGACAGCGATGGGAAGATGACCGTGCCTCGCCCTGGGTGACACTCTGGGCCGCCACCACCATCAGTAACCCACTCCCTCCCCTGGTCTCCTCGTGGAATCAGCAGCGAGCTCAGCAGCTGCTCTCTACTATAATTCAGCTATTTTATTTCTATTTTAATCAGAGCAGATTACTTTTGACCAAGCCAGCATCTCTAGACTTAGTCTGCGTCGTATGAAATCTTTCAGTAAATGAGAAGTGGCTCCCTCTGTTCATTTTATGTTTGTGCAAAGCTAATTTATCTTGACCAATACTATTATGCTAATTACATAAGTGCAGTTGGCTCTTTCAGGCAATTTCTATTATGAGAGCCCTTGAAAATGCAGTGGAAGAAAGAATAATACATGGAGCAGACATGTAATTAGGGAGATTATGAAAATCCTTTCTCAGGTATAAAAAGCTCATTTTAAGGATAGGAATTTTCGTCTTTGTTTTATGGTGCTCATATTCACTTCTGGGCCAGGTTAATGCTTCAGTTCCATGGGTGAAATCCATGACTGCAGGGGCTGGGAAGACAGGTGAATGAGTAAAACAGGTGGCGTGTGAGGACCACGGAGGCTGAGCCTGGAAGGAGTGCTTGCTCGTCTGAGGGAGGCTGCCTGCCTGGGTGCCGGGTGCTTAATGTTGCGAGGAAACAAGGCCCAGTGTGGACACAGAAGGCAGGACTCTGGGCTGAGTTACGTATACTGGTTTTTAAGTAACTTTGTTTTATACACACACACATATACATGCATATATATGTATGTGTATATATATATATATAAATTTATTTTTAAAAAATTTAAATTTTTTTTAGTTATTGATTGATTTTTATTTGTTCATTTATTTATATGTGGTGCTGAGAATCGAACCCAGTGCCTCCCACATGCGAGGCAAGCGCTCTACCGCTGAGCCACAATCCCAGCTCCAAATTTATAAAATTTTTTAAAGTACTGAGCTATGTCAAACAATTTGATCCAAGTAGTAGTCTAGCAGTCTGTCTAAAGAATCAAGAAAAAACACTCAAAGTGTTTTTCCCCCTCTCCATTCTCACCACACAACATAAAATTATGAAACTACACGTGCTTGGAGTGGGTCCCTCATGCCAAGCAACTCTTCAGCAGACACCAGCTGGGTGTCCTCTGGTTCAATTTCATTCTGGCACTGTGAGATAGAGTCATATCCCTCGGTTTGAGGGCTCAGTCCCAGGAGACTGTCCAGATGCCATTTGTGAATTCCAGGTTGTGACCTTTGCTTCTGACCAACTGGCTATAAATTGAGGTCCAGTGACTTCCTCCTTGGATTCCTTTACTTTGCTAGGGTGGTTTGAAGGACTGAGGGAAACACTTTACTAAGGTTCACCCACTTACTATAAAGGATATTACAAAAGATACAGATCAAGAGCCCGATGGCAGGGAGGCACAGGGCAAGGTCTGGGCCCAGGGGCGGGGAGCGTCCATGCCCTTTCCCAGTGCACCAGCCTCTAGGAACCTGTATCAGGTCAACCAGGAAGCTTTCGGAATCCATGTTGGATGTTTATGGAAACTTCATCACCAAGCCCCACATCATTGTCTTTGCTGATCAATTTGACTTTCAGCCCCTTTCTCCTCCCAAGAGATTAGGGAGTGGAGCTAAAATCCCAAACCTCTAACCCTCGCATGGTGTCTCAGGAGATGAACCTCCCTCCTGAAGCTATCTAGGGACTCCCTGCCACCAGTCATCTCTTTAGCATAAAAAAGACACTTCTGTTACTCTGGAGAATCCAGGGGTTTAGGGGCTGTTATCCTATCACACCGCCATTTTGTGACCTCCACTCTGTTCCATGTAAGTTGAGTCATTTCACACCGAGAGGCTTGGAAATGGTCTGCAAATTAGAGCATCTACCAGGTAGTGGGAAGACATCGATGACCTCTCCTGCTTGCCAGCCACTCCAGGGTCAAAGGAATATTCTGTAGACACTTTTGGAATCTTAAGGCGCTACTGTCCTCTTGGCCCCTCTTGGCTCTTCAAACCCGGAGGGGACCCTTCTCTCTCTTTCCTCATCATTATTAGATGCACCAGGAACATGGAAGGCACGCAGCCCGCCACCCCACAACCCACCTCCACTCCAAGGGCCACAGAGGGGCCAGTTTGTGGAGCACAAAAGGCCAACAGCCCTGACCTATTTTCTGTCCTCGCTGAGCAGGAGGGCTCTCGATGCCAGCGGCAAGTCATGGAAAATGAAGGACATCCAGGCTGGGGATTGGGTCTCGCTGTATCCAGTATCATCCAAGCCTACTGGATGCCAATATCTGTTGGAGGCCAAGTTCTGACCCTCTGCCTGGCCTTGCCCTTTGTAATGCTGTGGTAGCATCCAAGTTCCAAGAAGCTCTTGCCTCTCGGTCTGGCTTTAACCCCTATACCGCTGCTGCTGCTGCTGCTATTGCTGACAGCTCAGTCATTGTCCCCAACGCCAATCAGATAACAAGGACGCGGTTTTGAGAAAAAGGAAAAAGAAGGTTTATTGCTTTACTAGCAAAGGAGAAACATAGGGGAATCCTGTCCCACAGGCTGTGATTCTGCCCATCAGCAGGAACAGGGGTCTTTTAAAGAAGCGACTCAAAGGCTACATTCCACATGACCTCTGTCTGGAGTTGTAATTCAGTTGTTAATTTGGGAGACAGTCCTTTCTAAGATCTTCGTGTACCATCCCCAAAGTCTGGATTACTTTGTTCCTATGGTGGGTGGATGTACTCAAGGACAGATAAATCTGCCCAACATGGAGAAGAAAGGTAATCCTGTTTCCTTTGAGATTAGGAAAGAGGAGGGAGTAGGGAGGCGCAGGGAGGGAGGAAGAGAAAGAAACATGTCCATTTTAAAAAG
Source organism: Xerus rutilus (assembly GCA_028644305.1). Classification (NCBI taxonomy): domain Eukaryota; kingdom Metazoa; phylum Chordata; class Mammalia; order Rodentia; family Sciuridae; genus Xerus; species Xerus rutilus. Next base: position 80,520,306 of record CM053410.1, on the reverse strand, counting down.
CAGTTGCAGGGCTGGAGCTGGAGCTCAGTGGTAGAGCGCTTGCCTCGCATGTGTGAGGCCCTGGGTTCGATCCTCAGCACCACATAAAAATAAATAAAGATATTGTGTCCATCTACAGCTAAAGATAAATATTAAAGAAAAAGCAGTTGCAGTGGCAGATCAGCAGGGCTCTATGCAAAGCGTAAAGTGGGCCCCTGCACTTCCTGCAGCACCTCCCACCCGACACAGCCTCCCCGTTCAGCTCCCCTCCGCTTCCGCCCAGCCTCACCAGCCTCACTGCACCCTCCACGTCCCAGTCCAGTCATAGAAAGCTGCACTCTGGGGCCCGGCCGCCCCCTCCCGCCCAGAGCCACTTCCAGATCCTCAGAGGGCTTGGGCCTGAAGGAAGCACATTACATAGACAGCGACCTGAGGACAGGGCGGGGAGAAGCTGCGGCTGGGATGGTGGCTCAGAATTGAGCAGGAGAGAGAGAGGCTGTAAAACACTGGAATCTGTCTTCTGGGGACTTGGCAACCCCAACACTTTCAGAGCAAAAGAGAAAGAAAGCCCAGCACTGGAATGGAGATGGGCTGGGAGGGGTGCTCTGCCTATGGGACAGGGAGGAGCAGATTGGCTTCAAGATCAGCCCTCCAGACTGTCCTGGGCCCGGCCTGGCCTAGCCAGTCAGAAATGGAGACGTCCTGCTGGGCAAACCCGTGCGCTCATTTATTTGACTTTTAATTTTTTATGTTTATTTTCGTGGGCCTATTTAAAGGGGATTTAAACAGGCCAGGCAAAGCTGAATAATGGAAGAGAATTGTGAAGAGATAGGGAAGTCTGCCTGGGAGTTGAGGGGCCTGGTTGTCTGGACTGAGTCTGGGGGCACTCAGGAGGAGCACCAGTGCGCTCTGGGTGTCCAGCACTCCACTGACAATACAGAAATTAGAGTGGATATGCATTAGTGATCTAAAGCAAAATGACAGGTTGACCCAAAACAATGAACCTTTGTCTCTCTGGTTGTGTGGTGGGCAACCCAGGCCCTGTGTAGGGACCCTCTGGCTCAGGAGCTTTCTGAGGTGGCAGCTGGGGCTCACTTGAGGACCTGCTTTCTTCTCCATGTGAGCAATTGTTGCCAGAATTCAGTCCCTGTCTGAATCCTAGAATAAGGGTGTCCATTGGAATAAGAGCCTCAGTTCCCCGCTGGCTGTTGGCTGGAAGTCTCAGTTCCTTGCTGTGCGGTGTCTGTGAAAGACAGTTCATACCATGGCGACAGGCTTCAGTGGAGCTGGTGAGGAGACTTCTGGTTTCCAGTTCTGCTTGTTAGGAGCTTGGAAGCTGCCATTCCATCCCAACAAGTGACAAGCTGAACAAACCGACCAAGCAGTAAGAGACGTGAGGTCACAGGGAAAACCGGCCTTCCGAACACTGGAGAGAGGGGTAGATGGATGCAGAGAATCCCAGCTTACCTACCAGAGCAGAAACTCATTAGCAAAAGCTTCTGTGGGAATTGGTGTGCTGCAGAAAAATCTGAACTGTAATTGATGAATTGCTGGAGGCCAAGTGTGAAAAGTCTGAGAGTCAAAAATTCCAAGGGGACCCAGACATAGGGGGACTCCCATACTTTCGTGAGATCTGCTTCTTGGAATTCAATTTGATTTCCACATTAAACATTGGAGGAAAATCCCCTCATGCTTCCAGCAGAGGTAGGGGAGAGAAACCATTCTGAAATAGGCCAGAGCATTTGGTTCCTAACAAGGTCTTCCAGCAAGAGGAACTTATTTATTTAGTTAGTTACTTTTTAGCTGTGCTGGAGATGGAACCCAGGGCCTTACTCATGCCAGGCAAGTGCTCTACCACTGAGTCCCAGCCCAGCCCAGGAGAAACTATTTAGCCAGAGCCTAACCTTCTGGATTTATTTATTTTCTATTTTTAATTTTCAGTACTGGAGATACTGAGCTACAGCCCCGGCCCCCACTTTTTTTTTTTTTTTTCAAACAGGGTTTTGCTAAGTTGCCCAGGCTGGTTTCCAACTTGGAATCCTCCTGCCTGAGCCTCCCAAGTCTCTGTGATGTCTACTGCTCCTGGCCCCTCACCTGTCTTTCAGATGTCATTTCCACAGTGAACTGTCTTGAAAATCAGCCCTTCCATGAGGCTGCTTTTGCAGGATGCCCCTCCCTGTTCTTTCCCTTGCACTTGGCAACAGAAGACATTTCTGTCCTTTCTGAGCACACTGGCACAAGGACACACAGCTCCGGGGTAAATTCTTCAAAGAATCAGATTCTGCTTGATCCCTGTCCCACTCACACAAACAGAGCCCACGCAGGAAGGCCCAGTTGTCAGCGAAGGGGGCCCTAGCATCCCCACCCACCAAGGCACAGCTGTGCTGCTAATTTTAGAACCCTCAAGCAACCACCTGACTTCAAGGTCTGGAGACACATCACACCCCAGCTCAGGAGGCGAACTGAGGTGGGGCCACCCTCTGCTTTTAACACCCATAACACCTTTGTAACCTATCAAAGTGACTTTTTCTGGAGGCTACACTTGATAAATGATAAAAATATAAAACAACACACAATCAGCTGTCAAGCTGCAAATTATTTCTCTGTGGTCTAGCCCTGAAGCATTAGACAGGTCTCTCCAGCTGCCGGATCTCTATCTGCCTGGACATCCAGGCACCACCTCCCATTCCACATGTCCAGCAGAGCCCTGCCTCTGTCTGTGTCTGGGGAAGTTCCCTGCCTAGGGACATCAAGTCAGCCTGGACTACCTCCCCTCCCCTCCAGACACTAAAGCTTAAACTTGAAAGCATTTAACTCCTACTTGGTGTTCATCTCCTCTCCAGCCCCACGACTTTGTCCCACTTCACCTGCTTGCTCCCGTGTGCTCAGCAGGTGGCTCACTGTCTCCCTGCTCAAGTCTAGCTTCCAAGACGATTTTTCTACAACCATATCCATCTCTAGCTTAAAACCCTCGAGGATCCCTCCAGGTTGTCCACACTATCTGCACATTGAAATCACCTGGGCATGCTTAAAAAAATAAAATCAGCGCCCAACTTCCACGCTTATAGATTCTGATTTAATTGGACAGGAAGAGAGACTGCATCCCTACAAGAGGGTCTCATGTTCTGTGGCTTCACTTTCTACCGTCGCAGTCACCCAGTCAACTGTGGCTCCACAAATGCTAAATGGAAAATTCCAGAAATAGACAATTCAGAGTTTTAAATTTTGCAGCACTCTGAATAGCATGATAAGCTCTCGTGCCATCCTGCTCTGTCTTGTCCAGTATGTGACTCATCCATTTGTCCAGCATATCCACGCTATATATTCTGCCTGTCCACTAGTTGCCTAGTAACCATCTCTGTTATCAGATCAACTGTTGAGATATCACAGTGCTTTTGTTCAGGCAACCCTTATTTTTCTTAGTAACAGCCCTAAAGCTCCAGAGGAATGATACAAAGGAGATAGACCAGGGCATAAAATGTGGAGAGACAGATTAACTGATTACTCCCCACCCCAGTCCTTTCCCGCACTTCCTTGTGGCCTAAAACTTAGGGTGTGTCTCTGTTACTGACCATTCACATTATTTCATGGCGATCTCTTTAGGTATCCAGCTCCTTAAACAGAAGAAGATATTGCTACATGTAGGGAGAGTTCAGGGAGCCCAAAACTGCTGGAAGTAACAGCAGAAACTCCTATGCACTAAAACCCTGACTTTGAAAGCTGTCTAGACCTAGTTGCTTTCTTTCAATCATTCTCTCCTGTTACATGGCTTTTGGTCCCTGTTCATTACTTTTGGATCTTCCTGGCATACAACATTCTCTGTCAATTCCAAAGTACCTGAATAGAGAATCTCAGGGGTCTGCCCATTTCATGAGCTATGGCCAAATATGGTTGATGCACAAGAAAGCAGGTCTTGAAAAAATGGATATGAATTATAGGATTGGCAGTATGTTAGTTTTCCATTATTATAACAAAATACCTGAGATAATCAACTTAAAAAGAGAAAAGTTTTATTTTGGCTCACAGTTTCAGATATTTCAGTCCTTGAGTGATTGTCCCTATTGCTTTGGATATCATGGCAGGGTGAGTGTGGTGGAGTATGCTGTTCCCCTCATAGCAACTAGGAAGCAAAAAGAAAGAGACCAATATCCCACCAGCCCCTTCAAGGGCGCTCCCCCCATGACCTAAGACCTCCTGGTAGGCCCACATCTTAAAAGTTTCCACCACTTTCTAATAGCGCAAAGCTGAGGCCCAAACCTTTAGCACTCGGGCCTTTGGGGACATCCCAGATCCAAGCGATAATAGGAGACACTCCAAAAGGTGCCAATTGTGCAATAAGAGTCGAGGGATCCTTAAACTGTGGGATAACCGTGTATAGATCAGCTAGAGACCAACATGTGAGCCACAAGCAGAAACCATGATTTTAGCCTTAGCTGAGGAAAGCCAACACTGGATGTGGACTTTGAAGGGAAAGAAGGATTCCCCAGACATAAGGGGAAATAAGGGCTTGCTAGGTCAAGGCACCAGCAACACACTCCTGAACAGTGCTTCCCTGTGAATTTCACAAAGGGACTGAGCTGGTGGTGAGATGCTGGCATCTGCAGAAGGGGCTGGAAATGTGGGGCTGGCCCAGTCGTGGGGGTCTTTCAGTCCTCATTGTTAAGGAGGTTTCCTTTGAGAAAACCCCTCCCTCTGCAAGGAGAAGGAGGAGTCAGCAGGGCCAGGGAGGCCTAAGGGTCTGGGTTGGAACCAGGGCAGCCTCTTACCACTTGGTGATGCACAGGGCACCTGCTGGTGGTGCCCTATCTGATCTTTACATTGTCCCTGTCATTCGGGTGATGGTGCTGGCTTGCATGTGCCCAGCATGGTGAGGTGGCTCAGGCAAGTGACTTGCCTGAAAGACTAACTACATTATGATAAAGGAAAGAGGCTGGAAAATTCAGGGAAAATATCTCGATTATTGACTAACGATTGGAAAAATCCTCATGATAGGGCACTGAGCGGTGGAGAAAAAGATGACTATAAAACTAGTTAGCACTATGGTGTTGACCTTTTGGAAAGTGCATGTGTGCATTGAACAAACATACCACAGGGAAAACGTCAGGTTGTTGTTGAGTGATTTTTATTTTTATCTGAGTAATTCTTACTTTCATCATTATATCCCTCTATGTCTTTTAAGTGTTTTATCATAAAATTGTATTCTTTTTATAATGAGAACAATAAATTTTTTAAAAATATTTTTTAGTTGTCAATGGACCTTTATTTTATTTATTCATTTTTATGTGGTGCTGAGGATAGAACCCAGGGCCTCACACATGCTAGGCAAGTGCTCTACCACAGAGCCACAACTCCAGTCCCAATAAATGTTTTGAATTATAAAAATTACATATTATAATGGTAAAGTAGGCAAACAGTATTCTTCCAGAATTTTTCTACATGTATATGAGTACAATTCTGTTTCTTAAAAGTACATACAAATAGGGGCTGGGGTTGTGGCTCAGTGGTAGACTGCTTGCCTAGTATGTGTGAGGCACTGGGTTTGATTCTCAGCACCACATATAAATAAATGAAAAAAATAGAGGTCCATCAACAACTAAAAAAAGATTTAAAAAAAGTACATACAAATAAAGGCATAGGGCATGTACTATGCTCCATTTTATTTTTTCAATTAAAATGTCTTGGTCATATTTCATATCAGGACCTGTGGATCTGCCTGATTTGTAACATTGTTTATATGGGACTCTGGCAAATAGTTGTATCATTACTTTGCCAATCAATTTTTAGACATATTTAAGATGCTTCCAGGTTTTTTTGTTATTATAAATTATAAATATATATCCCTTATATTATACACATTTCATTATACATGAACAATAATTACTGGCAGTGAGATTACTGGATAAAAGGGCATGTACATTTACAATGATAGCTTTGCCAAGTTGCTCTTGCTATTACTAAATATGGGTTAATTTTTAAAAATCTTTGCCAATTTGATATGTGTAAAAAAATGGAGATACTTTTACAAAATACTTATGAAGAAGAAAGCTCCATTATTGGCCAAGCCAAAATGTATATTTCTTTTTTAAAATTTATTTATTCTAATTAGGTACACATGACAGCAGAATGCATTTTGATTCATTGTACACAAGGGAGCACAACTTTCATTTCTCTGGTTGTACACAATAGAGAGTCACACCATATGTGCAGTCATACATGTACCTAGGGCATTGATGTCCATCTCATTCCACCATCTTTCCTGCCCCCATGTCCCCTCCTCTCCCTTTGACCAAAGTTTCTCCCAGAATGTATATTTCAACAGTCCAAAATATATCAGATAATTACACAATTCTTTCAACCAAGGTCGCATCACCTGGGGTTGTAACATTTCCCCCTTGGTGTGCACTTATGAAGAACTACTGTTTATTGTAACTGTCAGTATATATCTGGTGATGACAGCCAACCTATTTATAGAAGGACATGAAAGTTATGACATATAATTACTGTGGTTCGTAATTATAAGGCAGTTACTAACATTTTCATCCCTGTGATTGAAGGACCAAAAAGAATGTGCCATGTTGCATCATTTAGTTGAAAACAAGGAAGATTCTCAGAGGGGCGGTGTTCCGCTTGGGTAGAGGCCCACCCACACACAGCCCATAGGACAACCTCACACAGGACGCCAGGCTGCTCTGGACAGCAGAGCGTTTTTCCAAGGACAGCCAGTGGTGGGCTCCTGGGGGAAAGACACCAGCAGGGAGACTGTGCTCAAGTCTCCACATAAAGAAGCTCGGGCTCTTCTTAGCTCTTGGGTGGGTTGGTTAGTTTTCTTGCTTCTTTGTGTTTTTAGCTTTGAGTTTTGAGCCAAATCTAGATATTACTTCATTGCCCACATATCCATTCAAGTGATAAGTTTTTTTTTTGTTTTGTTTTTGCAGCACTAGGGATAGAACCCAGGGGTGCTCCCCACCACGGAACTACATCCCCAGACCTTTTTATTTTTTGTTTTTAAATTTTGAGACAAGGTTTCACTTAGTTGCCCAGGTGAGCCTCAAATATGAAATTTTCCTGCCTCAACCTCCGGAGTAGCTGGGATTACGGGTGTACAGTAAAGCTAAGAGCCCGTGTTATACAAGATGGAGAATCCCTCCAAAGCAAAAGAAAAGCTGGGGTGCCCTCCGCCATGGTTCCAGTGAGCACAGGACTGAAATGCCAACAGTGACATCTGAGAGAAGCGAGACAGGGAGGCATTTACACAGGAAAACCCAAGAGGAGAGAGCAATGAGGAATTTTGGAGTTCAGGATAAATCCATAAAATGTGGCATTACTCAGGGCTGGGATTGTAGCTCAGTAGTAGAGCGCCTGCCTTGCATGCAGGAGGTAATGGGTTCCATCCTCAGCACCACATAAAGATAAATAAATAAAATGAAGATATTTGTGTCCATCTAAAACTAAAAAAAAAAAAATTTTAAATGTGGCATTACTCTGTATACTGGTGGTACACGTAGGAAAAGATATCCCATTCTAGAAGAACAATAAAAAACTTAACCATCTTGGAATAAGAAACATTATTTTATTCAAACAAATACAAAACACGATAATAGGAAAAATGAGACATTGGAAAAAACAGCAAAATTTTTTCTGCTTCTGGGTAAGGATACAGTAAAGATAATGTGTCTTGAATTAGTATGTGAATTAAGTGTAAATTATAGTGCCCCTCAGATTGTTAATACAACTTGACAAATAGCGTGAAAGTTCTCCAAAAGAAAGAGCACTTAAGAATAATACAATCTTTTAAATTTTTATTGACACACCTTACTGGATTTTGAAACATATAGCAATTAAGTTTTCATGGAATGGTATAGTATTGACTTCAAACCAGGGAGAGGGGAAAGATCACTAATTGAATCAAATGGATGTGCCAGAAATAGATTCAGCTGCTTTAGTGGAAAAATGTATCAAAGGAGCAGAGGGGGAAACATGACCAGCATAACAATAGGAAAAAAAAAGCATTGAACAAACTTCTAAGAAAAACTTGGAGACAATTTTGTATCAGACTGAATTGTTGAGAAATTAGCTAGGTTTTGTGTGTGTGTGTGTGTGGTTCAGGGTTCTGTGTAGGTTGTTTTTGTTGCTGCTGCTGGATGCTATGGTTCATAAAAAAGACCAAAAAATATTCTCCCCTTACCTCCCTCAGAGAAGGCACCAGTCTTTTTATCTTTATGTTCTGGGCTCTGAAGGGACACTTTGTGCTTGAGGACCAGACATTTGTTTGGGAACACTGGTTCCAACAGAAGGAGCCTGGGTGGAGGTGGAGAGTGGGGATCATGAGGTGTCTAGTGTTGGGAGAGGCTTGATCCCAGCAAGAAAGTGGTGGATCTCTGGTTTGAGATGCTCTAAGATGGGGGGGGGGGGCGTATAGAAAGTGTCCAGGAGGTGGTGGACCTTGAATGGGGCATGGCTGTGTGGATGTTTTCAAAGCTGGAGATGAAGTTCCCCAGCGTGGAAGCATTGCCAGGGCTGGTGGGACCGATTATAGCTGCAGAGCAGGGTTGGGCAAGAAGCCTCTCCCGCAGTGACCAAATGGACTAGTGACAGAGTGAGCTTTTGGGTCCTGGTTCAACCCAAGAGAGGGATAAGGGATGGGGGAGGACCACTCCTCAAATGATTGCTACTGACCTGAGATAGTAGATAATGGAGCTGGATTTCATGAACCAGAATAAAGTTCACCAGATCAAGTGATATTTCTTGCAGTGGAACACTTTATACCTATTACCAGTGTCATAAACTTTGATAAATGTAGATGGTCAAACAACTACCATTATTATTAAATAATTATTAAACAACTACCACAACTATTGTGGTAATTGATTATTAAACAACTGGATTATTAAACAACTACCACAGACTATTTTGAAAATTAGAAAACAAGCTATTATTTATCTCAGTGCACAAAAAGGATCTTGTACAGGAGAAATGAATTTGGTGGTATCAAAAAAGATGAAAAAACAGATCATTAGAGGGAAGAGTCATGGAAAATGTACAGCCTGACCAAGACTTAGAAAAATGTACTCACATGTTGTATACCCAGGTTGCCCCCAAATGGCCCAGATTCATTCTAACTCAGGACTGACTCTAATAGATCCAAAAGTGATCCTTAGCAAAATGTTTTAATTGCAGCAGTATAAGTCCAGTAGAGTCATCTGTGTTTTTCACCAGGTATGGCACAAAAATTCATGCATGGAGCTGTAAGCCAAGCTAGCAGAGCCACATGGGGCCCACTACAGAGCCTAGTCTCTGCTTTGTGGTAAACTTGGTGGATGGCAAGGAGTCCAAGGCTAAAGGGACGGGCAAGGCTAAAGGGACTGTCCCCACGGCATGGCCACTGGGGGGAAAGGGAGACTGCAGAGTAAGCAGGTTCTGCAGAGACCCGGTCCAGGATCACACAACTCATCACAACAGGTGTCTCCTTAGTGGCCTTCGATTGGCTAATAATTGCAATTTATGAGATCATTTTGAGTTCCTCACTTATAATTCCACTAAAATTAAAAATGGAACTGAGACATCACAGATTGCTGACCAAAGAGAAGTAGGTATGAATAATTCCTTGAATGTCCTTGGCTCAGGTTTTTGTCACATGGATTCTCATACAAAACCATTGTTATTAACAGTAAATGAAAGTGACATCCACTTAATTAGATTTCTGATCACATGGTTCACTATTGTAAAAACTTGATCATTCTTGTGCAAACTGTTTGATCAAGTCAACCAATCCCAAGAGTGTTCTAACTCTGAGTTACATCCTCAGTCCTTTTAATTTTATTCTGAGCTCACTACATTGCTGAGGCTGGCCTCACACTTGTGATCCTCCTGCCTCAGCCTCCTGAGTAGCTGGGATTACAGGATTAGGCCTCTGCCATTGTGCCCAAGTGTACAAAAGTCTTTGTAAAAAATAGAGCCTTAGGGCTGGGGTTGTGGCTCAGTGGCAGAGCAGTTGCCTTGCACATGTGAGGCTCTGGTTTCGATCCTCAGCACCACATAAAAATAAGTAAACAAAATAAAGATATTGTGTCCATCTATAACTAAAAAATATTTTTAAAGAATAGAGCCTTATAAACTCTAAGGTACTGTGATTGGCACTCTCTAAGAATCAATGTGCTTAAACCCCAGACTGCATCAAAATTATTTGACTTGCTTATTTTTATTTTTTTGGTACCAGGGATTGAACTCAGGGGCACTCGACCACTGAGCCACATCCCCAGCCCGATTTTGTGTTTTATGTAGAGACAAGGTCTCACTGAGTTGCTTAGCACCTCGCCATTGCTGAGGCTGGCTTTGAACTGGCGATTCTCCTGTCTCAGCCTCCCAAAGTGCTGGGATTACAAGCGTGAGCCACCGCGCCTGGCTGACTTGCTTATTTTTAAATGCTCATTTCTAGGCTCTCTTTCCAGAGAGTCTAATTGAGGATGTTCCAGGGAGAGCATTTATAGTACTCACCACCACCAAAAGAACCATCACCCCATTTTCCTGCCATGAGGTTGGTATGTATGGTGTAGGGAGGCTACCTGGAGAGACGCTGGTTTGAAGGTGGAATAAAACACTTCAGAACATCAGAAACGGCCCTTTGGAAGAATAAACTGGGTCATGACAGTCAGTTTGGGATTAAGTATCTAAATATATCTCATTGCTTTAAGTGAGAGGCTTAAATAAGCCGGTGAACTGATGGTCTATTTGAAAATAGTACCCAAACAAATGTACTACAGAAACATTTATTATAGCATAGCTTTTAGAATTGGCTGACAATATGAAAGACCCTTTGCTCTCCCCTGTATGTCAGCTCTCCGGTCCTATTTTGGGCCAGTGTTTCTGGCTTCACTCCTCTGACATGACTTCTGTTCTGAATGAATGTCCTCCTTCTGGTTGCTCCTTTCCACTCGGGGGAGACTAATGGAGTCCTGTCATTTTAACAAGGCTGTATCCCAAGCCAGGTGCACAGGCCACAGGCCCGATGGATGAGTAAGAAGCAAAGCTTCCGAGATTTTGGCAGCTACTGAAACATCCAAGAAAGGGGGTAGTGGAGCGGTTGTCTGTCGATAGCCACAGAATTCAGTGATAGCAATTTTGTCACTCAGAATAGATTGCATGGGGCTAGCCCTGGGCTAAGGTGTTAAGTCACTGAGGTCAACTGTGATATCCCCTTCCTGATTGTTCTTGTTATCCCCGCATCAGATCCTGACCAGGGATAGGACCCCTTATTATGATACTCACTCTGCCCTCTCTGATGAACATGAACTGGAACCTTTTCTGAAAGCCAACCCACTTGTTCTGTGAGGCAAAGGAGATGTGGGGTAAGGGTTTCTCATTAGTCTAATCAATAAATTTGTCCTTCAGTATGTTTAATATGTTATTCTTCCCAGGTTACTGGGGACTCTCTGGAGGAATGTTTTAATCCTAAATAATTAAATTCCAGAGAGTGTAGGCACCTCAGGTAGCTTTGGAGCAAAGGGTGGGGTGGACTGGAGAAGGAGTTCAAGGGCGCAGCCCTAGATCACCTAGATCACACCATCCTGGGAGGGGATCACACTGGCTGCCCGGCACATTTTCAAAGGATTAATCTAGGAACTGTGTGGAGCCAGTGTTTGGACCCACCACTAAAATGACTGTCTGTAGCCTGCCAGCCTCTTCCTAGTTTCTGACAGAGGCACAGCGTATCTCAGCCAGTCTTGGCAAACCATTCAAGAAACACGTTAGGCTGCTCCTGGCACAGTGTGGGCCACGGGAATCCTTCAAGGACAGTATTAACTGGGAAAGTGCCAAAGATCGGCCACCCCACTCCACAGGTAGACCCTGCTGAGCTCAGGTCAGTTACTGTAAGCCTGATTCGTGTCACAGTGATTGGTTCTGTTGGAACCAAACCAGTCCATCTGGGCAATTTCCTGGCTGTGCTTGACCTAATTCAAAGCAATGAAAAACAAGATGTCTGAGGGCTTCCAAAAAAAGGTGCCTCATGGTGTTGTGAGAGAACCTGTGGACATGGCTCTTCCCATCATCTTAAGATGAAATTGATAGCAAAGGCAGAACAACATCTGGGATGACATTGATTCCTTGAGGCCATCAGTGAGCTGCTGAATCAAACCAGCACGGAAGCCCACCCTGCCTCTAGACTCCCAGCCCTGAGTGCATGAGCAGGATTAGGTTTAGCTGCACGTAACCAAAGCCCTCAAATGACAGTGGCTGAAACAAGTTAAACATTTATTTATTTTACAAGTTTAAAAAAATGCAGAGGAAGTCCAAGGACTCTGGACCTTCTCTCTGGTAGCTCTGCCACCTGAACATGTGCTTTATTCCCCAAGACCAAGATGGCTTTTCCAACCCCCATTTTTACACCTGAGTCCAATCAGCAAAAGGGAGAAGAGGAGTGGTATGTCCCAGAAGATGCACTTGGCACATCTCTTTATAGTCCAGAACTTAGTTACATGGCCCTGACACTTCAGGCTGAGAAACATCATCTTTATTCTAGAAGGTCATGTGCCTGGCTAAAAATTGGGGAGTCTACTCCTGGTAGAAGGGGGAATGGATATTAGGGGTAACTAGCAGTCACAGTGACAGTGAGTTTCCTGCTACTCTCAAACACATCCTAATTGATGGACCTCATGAACCCCTCCTTGCCTGCCATTTCCAATCATGTGCTAAAGGAAAAAAATTAGAAACCATTCCCTGGGAATGTCTCAAGGTCTTTCCTGATTTTTCTCCCCAGGTTAGGGATGGCACCTGGCACACAGAGGCACTTGATCAATATTTGCTGAATTGTACAAAAAAAATAAGAGGATTCAAACCAAGAGTTCAGTAGAATCTTGGCTTTTTGACTTATCAGCTCTGTCCTTGGGCAAATCAGAAAACCTTCTGAGCTCAGCCTCCTTGTCTAGAAATGAGGGAAGCGACACATGGTTAATGTGGATGTTAGTGTGCTAGTGGCAGAGCAGAGTGCCCTGCACAGTTCCTGGCACACTCCCTCATGCTGTCCACACACACACCATGGAGAAGTGCTTTTTTTTTTTAATTACCATTACTCACACAAGATGTTGACGTTGAGAAAAGAGGGATCTTTGGCAATGTGTCCAATACACACCAGCTCCACGCACCATTATCGATTCTTATTCTTGGGAAAGTCTGCTGGGTTCAAAGAAAAGAATACTTAGAAGAGATGTTCCATTAAAACTCTGAAGCCTTCTTAGATATCAAATAGTTATTTAGTGAGTAGAGTGTGAATGAATCCAAACACATGTATTGAACTTATCTTGGAGCCCTGTGGGTGTAAAACCTGACTAGAACATGTGCTTTGCATTCTCTCGCTGTCCGAGAGCTGGAAAAACAGCATCATGCTCTGCTGAACCCAAAATGACCTTGAACTTAGCAAATGGACCAGATGATGAAGAACCCCAGGCCACCTTTCAGGGTCTTTGACATGGTAAGGGATTCCAGCTCGCCGTGATTTGTGAATTTTTTTTTCTTTTGCTTGTTTTCTTTGGTTTGGCTTATAAATCTCAGGCAGAGAACAGAACCACCCCCTTCATCCAACGGCCACCATCGAGGTCTGAAAACAGATGGCAGCATCACTCCTTTGAAGATGTCCTCGGATAAGAAATGAGGTCTCACAGAGGCCCCAAGAATTCAGTCAGGTTCTAAGTAAGAGGAGCTAAAAGAGGGCAGAGCAGGGAAGCTGCCCCTCAGAAATGGCTGCTCTCAAGAGGAGGACACTGCAAGCCACCAGAGAGGGACGACAGCACCAGTGTCTCCTCTCACAGTCTAGTACCCCTGGAAGAACAGTGTTTTAAAATCGAGGGGAAAAAATCTATCTATGAAGGCAACACATTCATTTTAAAGGGTTGCTTGTGTGCTAGAGTTTGAGGTGCTCCCACTCGCTGGGTCCCAGGTGCCACTCACACATTGGGACAGACCTTTCACCTGGCGGAGAGCGGGGCTGGGAGCCCTGAAGCTAGCAGATGCCACACAGCTTCTCTTCCCCCTCTACTCCACATGTCTTGGGCAAAGTCATTTTGTTTCTTTTTTAAAAGAAGAAAGAAAGATTTGTTGTTCTGGGTCCATTGATTCCATTTGCTGGATATTTGAGGGAGGGAAGGTCCCTTTTCAAACTCTATGAAAGTGTTTCCAGAGCTTTGCTCTTGAGGTTCCCGTTCATGCCCTCAGGTCTGAGGGAGGTAGAAGGGTCTGCTGTGATTCATTCTGACCTGTCCTTCCTCCTGGCCTGTCCTTCCTCCTGGCTCTCCTTCCTCCCCTGTCTGGGCCTTTGTCACCACACTGGGACATCTTAGTAGAGCCTCTGTGGCCCCTTCAGCTACAACACTCCCAGTGTGACTCTGCTTATCTGATGCATAAAGACTAAAGCTCACATTTGATGTCAAAAGGTTTCTCATCAAAATTGGTGTGTTCTGACAGATGGGCTCAACCCCAAGTCCCTTTAGGCTGACTCAAAAGAGAATTTATGTAATAAAAGATGAGACTACTTAAAATAATAAAAGAGTTTATGACAAGTTATATAATTTTAAAAAAGAGAGAGAATTTCTCTCATTTTTCTCAAAGGGAAGATCTTGTCTACTCTTCTTTGAAATGCTACCCCTGTGCAGATCGCTAGACGAGTCATCACATCATTAAGCTCTTTACCAAAAAAATGACAAGGTTGAAGCTAGACACAGTTCCCAAACCTGTAAATCCCAGCAACTCGAGAAGCTGAGGCAGGAGGATCGCAAGTTGGATGCCAGCCTGGGCAACTTAGGGAGACCCTGTCTCAAAATAAAATGGAAAACGGCTGAGGATGTGCTCTGATAGCATTGCCTACCAAGTGCGAGGCCCCGGGTTCCATCCCCAGGACCACAAAATAAATAAATAAATATTTAAAGTGACAGGGTTGGGGCTCTGTCCAACGTTGACTTTATAGTATTGATCACCAATGGGTGCTTTTTTGGCCTCATGAAGAAATTGACTTTCCTTGACCTTTAAGTGTATTGACCAGAACCAGTATGTGCTAGAACTGGTTCATACTGGCTTAAGAGAGCTAGCTGATCCTTAACTTTTCAGCAATTTGGCAAACCAGTTATTAAAAATATTCATTATGATGTTAAAATATGTGATCTTAAAATTAAATTTTATTTTTAAAAAATGTAACAAATACACAAAACACATAACTTTCTGTTTTCTGAATATTGTATTGACTAATATTTTACTCATGTTGAATATTTATTATCTTGAGATTATTTAGCTCTATTCTATGTGTATGGTAGAAATACCATAAGAATGTGCTACTGTATTACTCTTCCCAACTCCACATGTAGTAACATCACATTGGCGGCCTGAAATCAGTTATGGAGGAAGTATTTGCCCCTCAGAAACTGGAAAATAGAAAGTACTATATATGGCTGGGTGTGGTGGCACACCCCTACCATGACCCCAGTGGCTTGGGAGGCTGAGGCAGGAGGATTGCAAGTTCAAGGCCAGTCTCAGCAACTTAGTGAGACCTTGTCTCAAAAAAAAAAAAAAAAAAAAAAGTACTACATGTCAGGACTTTATTTTAGAGCCATTTCCTTTTTTTCAAATATATTTTTAGTTGTCAGTAGATTTCTATTTTATTTATATGTGGTGCTGAGAATCGAACCCAGTACCTCACACATGCCAGGCAAGTGCTCTACCACCGAGCCACCACCCTCAGCCCCTCAGAGCCATTGCTGTGTGTTTTCCAGAACACCGTGAACCAGAACTAACTGCAGACAAGGCAACGTGTCAATATCGAGGTCATTGTTTCAATGCCCTTGCACCCCTAAATCAATAATCAGAAAGGACCAGATGAGTATTAGCTCCTGAAAAGCAAGGGTGATCTTGGACCACCCCCTTTCTTTCCTGGTAAGTCTCAGTGGCTGAATCTACTCAGACAATATAGACCCGCCCCTGGCATAATCACCAGCCTGTGTAGTCTTACTACAAAAAGGTAAAAGTAATAAAATAGTGTTGGTATTTACCTATTTTCAAAGAGAAGGGTTTAAACTCAATCACCAAAGGCTTTACCTAAAAATTACTGCCTAGAGCAGGCAGACACCAATATTTAAATGGTCACTATCAAATCCATAACTTGCATTCACTCCTTCATGGTGCTTTTGTGGTTAATTTATCCCAGAAGACATAAGTAATAAATTGGTCCAGTGGCCCAGGAGGGTCAGTGACTCACCTGGCAGGTGAGTTTAGAAGGCAAATGCACAGGTGTTCCAAGGTCGCGCCTCCCTGTCCCTGTCTCTCTCCCTCTCCTCAGCCCGTCATGAGCAAGTATCCATTAGGGACCCCGTGTCCTCAGATCTTCCTTGTCCTGCTTCTTACAGAGGCTCTTGATGCCTGGGCGTGACTCTCTGATGGGCCAGAGCTGCTGTCTAACTGGGGCTCAGACCCAGGAAACTCACGTGCCCTCAGACACAAGCTGACCCAGCTGTGGATGTATTTTTGCCCCCACCTGTCGTAGCCCTTTGTCTTTCTTCTCAGTTGGCTCAGAACCCAGATGGGAGGAGGGCATCAGTTTCAGGGTCTCTTAGCCCCTCACAAGGTCAGGGAGATGTGGCTCGGAACTGGTCTTCTAAGGACGTGACTGAGAGAGTTCTAGGGCTGAGATGGGAAGCTGCCAACAGTTGCCCACAGTGTACTTCATACTAAAAGTGTTACTGTTCTACTACGTGGAAATTTGGCATTTCAGCACAGCCCTGGCATATGCTGGCCCAGCTCCAAAACTAGTTCCTAAAGAAATCCTGGCTTGTCCTCCGTGGCCTCCCCCGCACCCACAGCCAGCTCCAGGTGGGACTGGGAGGCCTTTGATCTAGGCAAGGATCCTGTCCAGGCCTTTTTAAGTTTCATAACTGAACATTACCCCTCGCACATGCTCACCTGGCTTTGCAAGATAACGTCTCTGCCCTAACAGGGTAATTCCCAAGTCCCAGACCCTGACTAGAGAAGAACATTTTGAACTGTCTTCTCCCATCTTCTCTGACAAGCCCAGTTGAGATCGTCTTATTGAGGGAAAATGCTTTAATATTTGATGTGGCAATGTTTCTGGAAGATTGTCCAAGTAAGACGTGACTTTTCCTGCTGCGTCTGCTATGGAACTGGTCACCAAGTACGCTGTCCTGAGCATCCTCCCAAACTTTGTCTGATGATCAGCACAAGGAGTATCTTGGACTTTTGTGCCAGGGAAACTGCCTGCCCGGTGGAGGTGATGAGCGTCTTCCTCCTGATGAGGTTTAAGGATCACTTTCCCTCTTGACCTTGGCTCTCTGGAGACTGCAACCAGACCTCAGCTTCAAGCTCCATTGCAGACACTCATCCACCCTTGTGGGTTGGAATGTCTGCGTTTCTCCTCCTACTCTCATTTTTTCCTCCTATTCTCCCTCTTTTATTGATTTTGATACATTTATTCCCTTTTAGGACATTCAACAGTGCTTTTGGAAAGACGTGAAATATAACTAAAATTAAATGGTTTTACAATTGCTTGAGGCCAGAAAGGGGGAACATAGGAGGAAGGAGAGAAGGTTTGGGGGAAATGGGATTTTTATATCTTTTTTTGAGGTGCTGGAAATTAAACCCAGGCGTCACATGATGAGCAAGCATTCTACCATTGAGCCACATCCCCAGCCCTTTTTTAAGTTTTATTTGAGACAGGGTTTCCCCGAGTTGCCCAAGCTAGCCTCAAATTTGAGATCCTCCTGCCTCAGCCTCCACACCCAGCTAGAATTTCTATATCTTGATTGTGGTGATGGTTACCTGGGTGCAACATCTGCCAAAACTCATCGAACTAAACAGTTAAAACAATGAATTTTATTGTAAATAAATTATATACCTCAATAAATTGGATTTATTCAGCCAACTAAATGAAGTTTCTATAATCTGCCAGGTACCTTGCATGGGGCTGGGCAGGGAGATTGTACATAGTTGTGTAGGTTGTTCACTGAACAAGAACAACTGGTCAAGGAGCAAAAAGGGGCTGAAATCCAGGCCAGGTGTTGCCCAACAAGCCAGTGCCCAGCAAGGAGATAAGTCTTCTCAGAGGAAGAAGCAGACTTTTCTGTTTCAGAAAAAAACATTGAATGGGTTCCCGGAAGCCTAATTCTGCAGATATAGAGAAAAAGAATAAAGAGAGTACCCTGTCCTTGTAGTTTGTTTTCTGCGGGGGGAGAGTGATAAGACGCCAGTGACCTGCAAGGTGCTTTTGTGTTGCAATAAGCACTGTAGGGACATAGTGATATGATGTCATGGAGAGCACTGGCCTGGGGGAGATGCTGCCTCTAGATAAGAAGTCAAGGAGACTTCTGAGAGACCACATTTCAGCTGAGGCCTCAGTGAGGAGAAGTAGCCAGGTTTGCAAGCCATGGAGGTAGGGAAGGTGTCCAACAGAGGGAACAGCGAGAGCTGCTCAGAGGCAGGAGGACTGTTCTCCTCGAGGATCAGACACAAGGCAGTGAGTGGGGCAGGTAGACAGCAACCCAGGGGCTGGCCTCGGGATTTCGAGTGCAGCTAATTCCCAGCAAACTAGACCTGCACCTCAAGAAGTGGCTCAAAATACCAACAGCACTGCAAAATGTTTTACTTCTCATAGATTTTAGACCTTACAGAGAAGCCAAAAACAAAGCCCAGTACCCCGGGAGCTAAGGGCACAGGCAGGAGAACCCAGGTTCTTGATTCAGTGGATCTAATATTGACAATTGCTCTGTGTGTCAGGCACTGTTTCCTCCCAGTCCAGAGCTGTGTAGATAATGGAGGGTTCAAAACAGAATGATTACATTGGTAAGATTCTGTGGCTGAGAAAAGGCTGCCTTCAGATGCCTCAGATGTCTGGAGGGGGCTAGAGCATGGCTTAGGGTGGGGCACCTGGCTGGCATGCATGAGGCGCTGGGCTTCATCCTCAGCACTGGGAAAAAAGAAAAAGAAAAAGTTGGGGGTTTGTAGATCATGGTACAGCTTGCCTAGTGTGAGTCAGATCCTGAGTTCAATCCCTCGTACCACAAAAGAACAAAGATCACTGTAGGTGGAGACCAGAGGAATATTTCACAAGACTTGATTTTTTTCCTTGTTTAATTTTTTTCCATTCCTGAAATCAAGATATTGTTTTTCAGTAATTCAAGTGTTTTGTTTTGTGACGGAGTCTTGATAAGTTGTCCAGGCTGGCCTCAGCCTCCCCAGTTGCTGGATTACAGGCACCACCATACTCAGCTGTAATTCAAATTTTAAGTCAATCCATTCTGAAGCCAATCCTACATTCAGAAGGGTCAGGAGATGAGAGGACTCTGTGAGGGGAGTAAAGGGTGCTCAGTGCTGAGAGCAGGATCCGTGTGAAAGGTGCTGGTCACCAGTCTCAGGACCCGGCATTCTCTTGGAAATCCAAGATGTAAACCGGGATGGAAGCATGGAAAACTCAGCCACGCACCCTGTCCAGGCCAGGCTCCACGTGCCTGACGGGAACATTGTCATCCACCCTGCCTCCTTCACCTGTCCATGCTCTCCACCTGTCATTGCAGGTGATGTGGAAACTACCTGAGCCATTCTTCTGTCATCGTTACATGATTTTCTGGCTCACAAAACCATGATTTTCTGGCCCCACCCACAGAAACACCCCTAAACCATATCCCCCTAAACTTCCTGCTCCATCCCATCAAGTTCCAACGTAGCAGAAATGAAACCCACCACCTTCAACCCGAACTTGAGTATTCTACTTAAGCAGGTAGAAAGCTAATTACAAGGGCTGGGGATGGGGCTCAGTGGTAGACTACTTTGTTTATCTGGCATGCACGAGGCCCTGGATGGATCCCCAGCACTGAAAGGAAAAAGAAAGGAAAAAAAAAAAAGCTAGTTATGAAAGCAAGGCACTAATGTTTTAAGAGATGTTTTCTCTTGAGCATGAGGGCTTTTGTTTTTTATTTTTTAGTTTCCTTTTAATGAAAATGTTTTGGGGCCAGGCGTGATGGAGCATGCCTGTAATCCCAGCATCTCAGGAGGCTGAGGCAGGAGGATTGAAAGCCCAAAGCCAGTCTCAGCAACTCAGTGAGGCCCTAAGCAACTTAGAAAGACCTTGTCTCAGATAGATAGATAGATAGATAGATAGATAGATAGATAGATAGATAGATAGATAGATAGATAGATAGATTGACAGGGCTTGGGATATGGCTCAGTGGTTAAGTGCCCCTGAGTTCCTGACCATGGTGAGGAATCTGAGTTGAACAACTTCATGCTGCTCCTTTCTCTACAAGGGATCTTAAAGTTCCCCTCTCAGTCTGGGCTGACGTACCTGAGGTGATGTGGAGTCACTGCAATTTGCCGCCCAGCACTTCCTGTGCTCCTGTCTGCCCTTCTTGTATGGCTCTCTCTGTCCCTCGATTCATGTGGCAGAAGTTAGTCTCTCCCAAGTGAAAATTTTTGTTTGCAAGGTACAGGGTGTCACAGAGACCAGCAGCAAGATTGTAGATCAGCCTCCAGTGCAATAAGGACCACAGGCATAAAGGAGAGTTTGAGCAAGAGTCTCCTGTCCGTTTCTCCTGTTTCTTAGTCGTCTACTCTCACTGCAGACCAGCTCCCTCTTTTCCCCAGTCCCCAAACTAAATAATGGCCATAGCCCACAGCTCCTAAGTCCTAGTTCTTTGGTTTGAGAGAGCAATGAAACTGAGTTGGAATCTTAGTCCAATTCTCACTTCCTGGGGAAACCTTTGCTTGTTTCTCAGTTTTCTGAAGAGACCCAGTCATGCTGCACGGACTGTCCCATGCACAGCGGGACATGGAACACATGGGCCCCTGTCCATTAAATGCCAGTAGCCCTCCGCACTACTGATGGTGACAGCTGTGGAAGCCCCCTCCCCCTCCACCAAATGGCCTGCTGGGGACAGTGTTGCCATGGCTTGAGCAGTGCTGTGACAGACATCCCACTCCACTTGCTCAATTTGGTGCCTGACTCCAGAGAACTCTAACTGGTCATAAATCTCCAAATCCTGAGAGGCATTTCCCTCAGAATACATTTTAGAGGGCAGAGGAGTGTGGAACTCAAAATGATATTTTCCTTCTTGCGTAATTTGGAGTTACCTGTGTTTATTTTTAAAAGCAAAACGTGTCTGAATTTTTTTAAAGTCACATCTTGCTTCCAGAAATAAGAGATTATTTTTCTTGCACAGTAGCACAATGATGAAATCAAGGCTGTGGTAAATGTTTACTTCTTTCCAACCAGACAACGTAGGTAGTCCCCAGAATGGCAAATATTTACTTGTGAGCTGGCTTTCTCCTTTGGACTCAGGCAGTCGAACACCAATGTGAACCAGACGTCTCTCCTTCAGGTGACCCAGGGACAGTGGAGTGGGAGGATAAGCAGAGAGCTCACCACCTAGGGCTGCTTTTTCCTTTCGTAGAAGTCTGGCTTGGCTCTGGCCAGCTCTGCCTGTGCCTTCTCCCACTATGAGCTGGATGTGGGTCTTCCCTCAGCTCCAGGGCTGCGGTGGTTAGACTCTGAACACGGCCTAAGAGCCTCAGGGTGGGTGGAGAGATGAGCATGTTGGCTGCCAGTGCTTTTTTCCCTCCTCTTTCTTTCCCTGAGGTGCTGGGATTCAAACCCAGGGCCTCGTGCATGCCAAGCAAGTGCTCTACCACTAAGCTACATCCCTAGCCCTGAGACAAATTTTTTTTAACTGTTATTATGACGCTGAAAATATGATCCAGAGCCACCTCCCCTAGCACCCCTTAAGACTGCTGGTATTCCTTGGCCCTAGTTTGGGGCCTGCACTGGTGAGAAAGAGGAAAACCAACATAAACTTTCTAAGCTGATCAAAAGTTGATTAAAAAGTCCCCATTTGGTTCTGTGAGGGATATTTCCTTTTCCTTTTTTAAGTATGGTTATCAGAAACTTTAAAATGACACATATGGCTGTCATTTACAACTTGCATATTATCTGTAATCTAGTTCTGCTGTTGTGTTAATCCTTTAAAAATTTAATTTTAATTGAAAACTAAAAACTATTAAAGTTTTCATTTATGATATGATATTTAGAGATATAACCATGGGCTGCACGTCACCAGTTCAGTCAATGATGGACCACAGATACGATGGTGGCCCTGTAAGATACAATGGAACAGAAAGATTCCTGTTGCCTAGTGACACCGTAGCCATGGTACTGTCATAGCACAAGGCATTCCTCAGGTTTTATGGTGATGCTGGTATAAACAGACCTACTCTGCTGCCAGCCATATAAAGGCACAGCACATACAATTACATTCAATACATCGTACTTGCTAATAAACAATTACGTTACTAGTTTACAGAGTTACTATACTATGTTTTTATCATTATTTTAGAGTGTGCTCTTCGTATTATAAAAAAAATTACTGTAAAACAGTATGTCATGTTCTATTGACAGCAGTTTCATGCATCTTGTGTTTATAATGTCTGGAGGCAACTTCCAGTGGCGGCCCAGCCCTTCTAGGCTTGTGTAAGTGTGCTCTGCAATATTCAGACGTGATGAAATTGATTAATGATGCATTTCTCAGGATGTGTCCTCACTGTTAAGCCACACATGACTGGAGGTCAATTTTGGTTTTGAATTAATGAGATAAGCTAATAAGTCATTCTGCATTAATAGTATTATAAGTGACAGGGCCACATGGTAGAAAGAGATCTGATTCAAGTAGTAAGAGAAATGAATTCTAGCATTAAAAAATCCATGAGTCAGCTGGGTGCGGTGGTGCACACCTGTAATCCCAGCACTTTGGGAGGCTGAGACAGAAGAATCACGAGTTCAAAGCCAGCCTCAGCAATGGCAAGGTGCTAAGCAACTCAGTGAGACCCTGTCTCTACATAAAACACAAAATAGGACTGGGGATGTGGCTCAGTGGTCGAGTACCCCTGAGTTCAATCCCCAGTACCAAAAAAAAAAAAAAAAAAAGAATCCATGAGTCCATGCTGATGTGAATGAATGAATGGATAAGGGAGGGGGGAAGCATATTCTCACCTTTAGGAAACACAGATAAAGTATGGAGACAGGAGGGAGAGGGGAGATTGCAGTCCCTCCGTGCTCCAGAAGCCCCGGAGGCATGCTCAGGTTTGAGAACCACTGCCCTAGTTGATCTCCAAAGTTCTGTGGTTCTCATTTGTTTCTCCTACCAGCTCTGTGTCAAAGGCCACCCTCCCCCAATCCATTCATTATTTATTTGGTGCCAACAAAGGGCCAGCGAGGGAGTGCTGGAACTCCGGAGGAATGGCTCTCCTCCCGGGCAGTCAGACTGAACATCTGCTTGAAATAGGTACAGATTAAACGTAAAACATTTAATAACCCTACTGGGCCCAGGAAAACATTAAAGAAACCAACTGATGCATAATTAAGTTCCAAGCAGTGGCTGATCTGCCTTGGTCTCTTACTAAAATGCTTGAGCCGGTGGCTTGCAGGAGGAACGGGGCCGTGGATCATTGCTGCATGTTTCTGTCACTAGCGAGAGACCCCAGCCGTCTCCATAGGATACACGTTTCCTAGATTACTCAGCTGGGGAGAACCTGTCCTAGTGTCTGCTAAATAATTTTATAAGCCTGGAGTTAATTCTTGTCTGTTAAGATTTCTCTTTTTCTTTTCTTTTCTTTTCTTTTTTTTTTTTTGAGGCAGGGTCTCATTAAATTGCCCAGGCTGGACTTGAACTTGCAATCCTCCCACCTCAGCCTCCTGAGTTGCTGGGATTACAAGCATATTGTCTATTAAGATCCTAACCTATGACCCAAGAAAGTATTAAGCTTGCTTCTGATTGGTTAAAAAACAAAGGCCTCTCCCATGTCAGCTGATGGGATCCCCACTGTGCCCATCTTTACGAATTTCCCACTCACATCTTCTCCCTTGTCTTCAGTCCCACCTGACTCCCAAAACTTACATGTTCAGTCCTGACCTTTCCTCACTTCAATTTCTGATGTTTTCAACATTTTTACTTCTGGAAAGGTAATACACTCATTTTCACCAGATGGGGTCCAAGGAGGTCCCCAGAAGGGAAAGAGGAACCTCAACTCAGCCCTGGCAAGTTCTTGACTTAAGCTGCACAAAGGAATTTCAGGACACGTCAAATGAGGCACAAGCAAAGGTTTATTCAGGAAAGCAAGGTGATTTCTTTTTTCTTTTCTTTCTTTCCTTTTTTTTTTTTTTTTTTGGTACCAGGGATTGAACTCACAGGTACTTTACCACTGAGCCACATCCCCAGCCCTATTTTGTGTTTTATGTAGAGACAGAGTCTCACTGAGTTGCCTAACACCTCGCTGTTGCTGAGGCTGGCTTTGAACTCCCAATTCTCCTGTCTCAGCCTCCCAAAGTGCTGGGATGACAGGCGTGCGCCACCACGCCTGACAGCACGGTGATTTCTTTAGAGCAAGTGATAGCGCAGGATCTGCTCTCGAAGGGAGAGGGGTGCAGGCGCTCAAGAGTGAGACACAGGCTGGGGTCTCAGGCTTTCTCTGCTAAAGGAGATTCTGTAAATAGTGAGCAGGAGAGCTACCGGGGCAGCATTGGCTTAATGAGTTCTGTTCTTTTGATGGTGGAGCACAGAGCTGGTCTTGGTGGTCTGGTTCTTTTCAGAATCTTCAGGTTGACATTATCTGGTTAATAGCACTTGGACTGAACCATATCAGAGGTCTCTAACAATCTCTCTCTGGGCCTCTTTTAATTAGTCTAAAATACATTCTGTAAGCTAACAAGGTATACAGGCACCAATTAATTGGACTGACAGTACTCTGAGGTTTATTGGGACCTTTTAAGAATTCAGACCTGGAGGAAAGTAGGCCTGGGGATTAAAGGTGAAGGTGTTTGTGGAGTTTTAAAGTTACAGTCCCTCTCCTCTGTTTCTCTCCTTTCTACCTGTTCTTAATTCTTCCATCCTACTTCAATATGATCAAAACTCAAAAGATGCATGATGCTCTATCTGGAAATCTATAGGCCCTGCACCCTTCTTCCCCGGCGGCACCCTCTTCCCCAACCATCCTCCAGGTTCAGTTTTTTATTTACTTTTGAGATAGGCTCTCAATACATTGTCTAGGTGACCTTGAACTCCTTGGCCCAAGCGATCCTCCTGTCTTAACCTACCAAGACACTGGGATTACAGGTATATGCTACACACCCAGCTTCAGTTTTCATGAGTTTTGCCTGTCTTGGGGAATCCCCTTTTGGAATTTATGTCACCAGCCATCCTCTATGTCCAAATATAGACCCATCATCTTCCCTAGTAAGCCTCCTGGTCTTCATCTGTAAGGTGGGATAACAGCAGCACTTCCCTCAATGGGCCGTGTGTTCTGCTAGAGCCAGGCTTGTGGGTTGTAGCATGTTGGACATGTGGCAAGCACTCTGTATACTGACGCACAGTAATGACAGGACGTGCTTCTTAAAGGGCACAGGTATG
The DNA here is from genome assembly GCA_028644305.1 of Xerus rutilus. Taxonomy (NCBI): domain Eukaryota; kingdom Metazoa; phylum Chordata; class Mammalia; order Rodentia; family Sciuridae; genus Xerus; species Xerus rutilus. Next base: position 80,494,891 of record CM053410.1, on the reverse strand, counting down.
TGTGCTTTACCTACCCCTCCCCCACCCCCAGGCTCCAGTGCCCCAACTGGCAACCTCTGCTGTTCATGGTTCTCCTCTCCTTCCCCTCACTCCAGATTCTCAGCTTCATCTGTCTGTGATGCTGTCCTTTTCTTGGGACATTTGAACAGGGCAAGAAGAATTCAGAGGGAATTCTCTGGGGCCACCTCTTCCTGCCAGGGTT
>CM053410.1:80409893-80494189 GCA_028644305.1 Xerus rutilus | reverse complement strand
CTCCACTGACCCCTTTAGCCTAGCAAACTTTTACTTTATCTACCCACCGTTTTCTCAAGAAAGTCTTCCCAACTTCTTCAAGTAGTTCAGACCCTGTGGTTTTTCACTCTCACATCATTCTCTGATAAGCGCAAAGGGGAAAGTACAATAGTTATACCAATAGTTACAAGACAGTGGTGGGTCGTCATCACTGATTACCAGCTGCCGGGCGTTGTGACAGGTGCTTTCCATACATTACATTTATTCTCCCCAGGAAACTTGATAAACTACCACTGTCACCTTGCTCTACAGATGAAGAAACTGAGGCTTAAAAAATGTGGCAGACCGAACCGGGCGCAGTGGCGCAAGCCTGTAATCTCAGCACTTAGAGAGGCTGAGACAGGAGAATCGCGAGTTCAAAGCCAGCCTCAGCAAGGGTGAGGCCCTAAGCAACTCAGTGAGATCCTGTCTCTACATAAAACACAAAATAGGGCTGGGGATGTGGCTCAGTGGTCGAGTGCCCCTGAGTTCAATCCCCAGTAACAACAACAACAAAAAAGTGGCAGACAGTTATGCTGAAGGTCCCTGGGTGCATCAGCCCCCCAGGGAGTCCATGTGGCTCCCTTCCACACTGACTCCCCCTCTTGCACACTGCAGTTTGGTGGAATATCCAACTCACTGGGAAAGTACAGGGCAGGCAGGCCTCTTAAGCGACGTTCTCTTTCGTGTTTCCAGGAGCCCCAAACCTATTATAAAGCACTGTGGAAAAGGACTTCCCAGGGCCACTAGGAATCCCAGACTAGTAAAATAAAGAGATGAACAAGAAGAACCTCGTGCTGAGAGAGGCCCAGGAGGCTCCGCATCTCAGCCAAGCATGACCGGGCAGCAGCTCGGCCGCAGCAGAACAAGTGCACTCGGCCCAGAAGTATGGCCGCTTTTATCCACTGTGCGTGAGGTGGTGATGTCCCCATCACCACAGGCACCCTCCACAGTAGCACAGCCAGCAGTAGGTGGCTGCTGCAGGGAAGTAGTTTACTCAAGAACTGGAGCTAACAAGGGGTAGATGTGAATTCAAACTCCAGACTTGTCTTCACTCTATCTAAGTTCCCGGTCCATGCTGTCCTGTCGGGGACACTGAGTGGGCGTGATCACTGCATCTTCCCTTCCCAGTTCCTGTCCCCTCTACACTTTCCACATCTTCATCAACCCAGCTTCCTCTGGCCCTGTTGACTTTAGTGTGTCCTCGATGAGATGGGACCCTTGACAGCACCAAAAGTCCCTGGGTAAGTGGGCAGCTTCTTTCACAGTATGAGGTCCCCAGTGGAATGGGTCTCTCCAAGCCTGGGAGTCCAACACCACACCCTGGGATCTTCCCAAGGGGAATCAGGTAGGCCTGAAGCCCCCATGGCCTTCTGTGTCTCTAAGGTGCTCTCTCCTCAGGCTTATGCTCAGGCAATCACAGATCACTTTCTACTCTATATAATTGTCTTTTCTAGATATCTCTTGCAAGTGGAATAATATGTACAAACTAGGCATCCATGGCATAGCATATACCAGTAAGTAGTTTGTGCCTTTTTCATTTCTGAGTAATATTCCATTGTATGGCTACATCACATTTTATGTAACCATTTACCAATTGCCAGGCATGTGGGTTATCTCCAGCTTTTGGTGGTTATGGAAAATACTGCTAAGAAAATTCTCATCCAAGTCTTTATGTTATCATATGTTTTCCTTTCTTTTAGGTAGACACCTAGAAGCAGAATTGCCAGGTAGTCTAATTTATTTTTAACTATAAACTGTTTTCCAAAGTGCTATTATCATTTTACATAATCCATTTATGGATTACTTGCTCCTCACCAGGTGAAGAACAAGAATTCTCTACTTTTTAAATCAACTTTCAGGATTTTTTCCTTAAAGAATTAATAAGGTCCTTGAGAATGTCCCAGCTATGTTCTCTCAGGTTGGATTATGCTTTCTTTTCTATGGTAACCTTACATAGTCATTTATGATAGTTACACTCACTGCACACATGTCATTATTTATTTATTTAAAACACTTAGCTCGTTGGGCTGGCTCCAATAACTATGCAGTTTTCAACTCTCAGGGGATGGTCATGAAGAGGTGCTTATGCAGACTCAGAAGCAAGCAGCACTTTGTAGCTCAGAAGATGCACAAGGAAACCAACCCCCCCAAAAGTAGGTCTCAGGAGACTGTAACCTCAGGAGGTATTTTCCATGAGGATACATTGTCCCTAAACGTGTCCACATGGAAGTTGCTAAGGTGAAAACGCAGTACAAAGGACATCCCCACAGGAGGCCTCAGAATCCAGAAGGCATGAGCTTAGGGAGAAGGAAGGCGAGTTTAGGGATGTGTGAAGGTCTGCACCAGCTCCGCACCTGCACAGGGGCTCCCAGATTGTATTCATGAGACTGCAACTAAAAGAAATGATGGTCAGAAATTGTAAGCTTTTCAAAAACCCTTCTAGGTTGTTTCTGCACAATGGCAAGAATATAAATTTTTTAAAATTGTTAAATGACACAGAGAGAGAGAGAGAGATTCGGAAATAAAGTCTAAGACAAAGTCTAAAAATTGCCATCAAAACCTTGGTAATACTGTGTTTACCCCCAGGGAGGGAAGTGGATGAGGTCATGAGATTGTTGTTCCTAAAGTCATTTGCATAAGAATTTCAGGTGCCTGAAATAGCAAAAGTCTGTGGAACTAAGATTTCTGACACTGAAAACATAAAGAAAATCACTGTCTATTAAGTAATACAGGAGGGACTCTCTTATAGCTTTCTGATTGTGGAATCAGTTTTCCAACCTACACATGTTAAAATCTCAAAGAATGACTTAAACACACACACCACCACCACCACACATACACACGTACATACCCACACACACACCACATAAAAAAAGCGTGCAAAAACTAGTGAAATCTGAATAAAGTCTATATTCGAGTTATAAAATATATATATATGTATATGTAGGTGGACACAGTATCTTTATTTTATATTTATGTGGTGCTGAGGATTGAACCCAGTGCCTCACGCATGCCAGGTTAGGGCTCTACCACTGAGCCACAACCCCAGCCCCTATATTTGAGTTTTGGATGTTATACAACTTGGAAATTTCCTGTTTGGGGCCAAACTATGATTCTATAAGGTATTGTTACCAGGGGAAGCTGCGTAAAGTGCATATGGAAACCCTATGTACTATTTTTGAAACTTCCTTTCTTAAACTATTTCAAAATAAAAGGCATTTGAAAGAAAGAGGAAGGGAGGGAGATGCATGGGTGGAGGAAGGAGGCAGGAGGGAGGAGGGAGGTCCCAAGGATCTTTCTCTCTTCTGTGGTCAGCATGGACTGGAGATAGGGAAGAGGCTGGAGGCAGGGAAGTGTGTTGTTTAGCTTTCCATCACTATAATGAAATGCCTGAGATAATTAACCTATAAGAAGAAACGGTTTGTTTTAGCGGACAGTTTGGGAGATTCCATTACTTGCTCTTTGGCCTCCTTGCTCTGGGCCTGTGCAAGGCAGCAGGGAAGGAGCATGATATGGTACAGAACTGTTCACTTCAACATCTAGGAAGCAAAAGGGAAAAAACTGGGGCCCCCAAATCCCTCTTGAGGGCACACCCCCCCATGACCTAAGAACCGCCCATATGGCCCCACGACCTCAATCTTCCACCACCTCCTGACAGCGCCACCCTGGGGATCAAGTCTTCAACACCTGGACATTTGGGGGACATTCCACGTCTGAATCACAGCCTTAAAGCCCCTCTGAAGTTTGAGATCAAGGGTCCCTTCTGAAAGGGAAATTATGAAAAACCAACATATACACATAGACACACAGAAAAAAACCCACCTTAAATGGCCCTCTATACATGAGGGACATTTCCTAACAGTGGAGACCAGGTGCAGCGTGAGGAAGTCAGTGTGCTCTAGAGGGTCTAGCCACTGGAACTGCATCTTTCTTGGGCAACAGTGACATCAGTTCAGCCTTTGCTGTGTCTGCAGGCAGGGGGTGCAGGCGTCGGACATTGCCCCCAATGAGAAGCCTATGCCGGCTGCTCCTGTGGCATTGGCAGGATTACTTCTTCAGACTATCTCAGTTTGGCAACAAGAGCCATTAAGACCGTTCTCGAATTCCCTTTGCTGTGACCGCATACTCACTTTTAATTCTGCTTCGGCTATCTGTGTGATTGTTGCATCGCAGGATAATGAGTTGATTGGACAATGCAAGGGTTTTAGTCCACTGGACATTATTTCTTCTTCATAAATTAGTAATATGGCATTCTGGTTCATATCAATATCTTATGGGTTTTATGAGTAACTAGGGCAGGCGTTTTTAACCTGGAAACCAAGGATGGGCTTCAAGGGCTCCATTAAGTGCTGAGATTGTATGCCAAAGTGTGTGCGTGTGCGCGTGCGTGTGTGCATGCACAGTGTGCACTTATCAAGGAGAGGGGTCGGTAGTCTCCACCAGATTCTCATGGTTTCAAATGCAATGGCAGAATAGGGTTTCTGGACTGGTAAAACTGAAGCCACCATGCTAAGATACTATGTTACAACGTAACAATGCCTAGCAGCATCCTTTTCCCGCCCACTCCTACTAGAATGTCTTATACTAACTGAATTATTTCATAACCAGGTTTTGTTTTTCTTTCGTTTTTACAGAGCACACTGTTTTCTGTGTGCTTCTTTTATGGCACCATTTTTAACAACTTCCATAGAATTCAATTGCTCAACTTCATCACATAAGAAAGAGTTTAAAGCTTTTTCACTTATACCCTTTCAGAGGCTTACCTTCTAAGTGAAACACAGACTTAGTTTTATTAATAGATGTGCCAGTGTGAGAAACGGTGTCCATCACTGTTGTTGACAGCTAACATTTCTGAGCCACGGGCTCTGGGCCAGGCAATGTGCTGCTTTGCAAATGACGTCTTCTTGTGGCTTTACAACAGCCCTGGGAAGTAGATATTATTATTTCCATTTAATAGTTGAGGAAACTGAGATACAGAAAAGTTGAAGAACGTGGCAAGGTCACACTGCTCTCAGTGATGGAATCAAACTGACAGGCCACATCTGCTGGCCTTTCCCAATAACCACGATGCCCAGGGTCTTTATCTTTCCAGGTCCACTTGGATGCACTTCCTCTGTAAAGCTTAATTTCTACCTGGTCACTTCTCCCTTTTTGGAAGTCCTCTGGTTCTCTAACTAGCTCCAGACCACCCCCCAGCCCAACATTAGAGTATCATCAACTTAGGTCATCAAACTTTTTCCAAAAGAGACTAAATAGTAAATATTTTTGTTTCTGTGGTCCATATGGTCTATGTCACAATCATTCAGCCCAGCTGTCCACTGTAGCATGAACACAGCCGTGGACAATGCATGAATCAGTGAACGCAACTGTGTTCCAAAAAGTCATATCTAGGACATTGGAAATTGAATTTCATATAATTTTCATATGTTACAAAACACTGTCATTCTTTTGATTTTTTAACCATTTTAAAATGAACCATCCTAAGCCCACAAACTACCCAAGAACAGGTGGCTAACTGGATTGGACCTATGGGCCAAGGTTTGCTGTGGGGACTGCATCTTATGTGTTCAGGTTCTCTGCAGCTAGATAGAAAAACTGTAACCTTGGCGTATTCTCCACAGAATCTATCTACAGGGACAGGCTCATAATTAAATGTCCAACAAATACTCGATTGTAGTATTGATGCATGTGGCATCTTTATTTTCTTCACCCTTTCCTCTCCCTAATGCAATTCTGCATCTCTAAAATATCACGGCCATTGTTGAGTTCTGAATACTGATAAAAAAAACATCCTCGTGCTTGGCCAGCTTAAAGGTCAGATGGTATTTTGGCTGGGGGCCAAGGACTACAGCTGGTGAAAAATCAAGCTGTCACACACTTGTTGCTCGCCCTGGTTTTCCAGTTCCTTCCTCCTGAATTATTAGATTGTTTATCATAATGATTTGCTGCCTGAGCAGTCTTTTATAAAACTATAATCCCCAACCAGAAGAGATGTCATGACTCGATGGGCTAAATTTAGGACCATGAGAACCACGCTCCAAGACCAGCTGTCGCACATCTTCTCTGGGCCTTCCTTTCCTTGCTGTGACTAGAGGGCAATTGCACTGCCCTCTCCCGTGGGCAGTCCAGGCCCAACTGATGTGAACTGCCCGGCAGATAGAGCAGCAGTAGCCTCAGCTTCTCCATTTACTTGGGCTCCATCAGATGAAACAGCGCTGTTATATGGTATAAGACAGAGACATGTGCCGCACTCCATCATATATAGGAATGAAAGCTGTTTTGTTTTTTAATTTACTTTAAGGCCACATCAACAAGCTATGGAATCAAGCTGATATTTACTACTACATACATATCTAGAAATTATGTAACATCTGCTAAGGACTTTTTAGTTAATGCCATTTCAGCGCAAAATCACTGAAACCAGAAACTAATTACAGTGATCCTTCTGCTGTCCTGCCAGCCGTGGGTCACATGTCACTCTGTAAGAGTGAGCGGAAATGGGGGGTTCATGTTATTCTGCATTGACGATGGCCTCTGACATGGTTTTCGGGACAGAATCTTGTAAATGCTCTGGGGTATCAAGTAAAATTCTAGGTGTTAGAGGTCAGTGGTTCGACAGGGCTTGGATGCTATTCTGGTGTATTTCTAAGTTTTTTTTAAAAGATGTTTCCGCTTGAGTTAGTTTTCACCCACTTTTCAGATGTCTTAAAATAATCCAGTGTTGCAAACTGTTCCGGCTGTCGCTGCCTTGCCTGTGAGGTGAGGAGGGTGCTCCCTGGAGGGCAAAGCCACACTTGGTGTGAACAAATGTTTAGATCTGGGAGGGCAGAAGGCAAAGGGCAGCTGCCTCACTGTAGACTCACTGTAGCCAGGAGAAGCTCTTCTACTAAGAAATCCCTCAACGTTCTTCAGCAGGTTGATACTTACTGCTCCCAAGAAGGTGGCAATCTCGTACATGGTATCAATAAGAGTTTTGGGAAATAAACGGACTCACAAAAGATGCTCTTTCAAATGTCTAACTGCATTGAGCATGGAGAAGGAAAAGAGCCATTTGGCTGTGTAACTGGAGCCTCTGAAACAATCCAGGGCCCAAGGCCGACTACCTCAGAGGTCACAGCTGCCTTCTGCCCCCAAATGCTGCTTCATGCCACAGATGGGCCAGATAGCACCTGTGTACACATTCAGGGACATTTGTTGGGTGCTTATGGAGCCTCCATGAAAGTTGCTTATAGGAACGTTGGCAATTGCTAATAATTATTCTAACAATACGGTGGGTAGGAGGAAGCTGGCCTTGCATAAATACCCTGCTTTGATGTAAGAAGCCCCGAGCACTGGTGGTTGACATCATCGTGTTTGGATCTTACAATCAGCTGTGGTCATTACGGTGCCCTCACCCCCATCATAACCCCAAAAAGTAGTTTAGGTATTTCTGCATTAATCACTGAATCCTTAATCCTTTAAGTCAATGGTATGGTAGATCTTGTCGCTACTACTACTGTGCTAGACAGGCTAGTAAGTCTCATCCTCTGGCTTCTGATGGCTTCAAGGGAGAGAAGAAAATCTTTCCCAAAATGTAGATTCATAGGACTTCAAATTGCAAAGTCTATGGACAGTTTTCAACGGATGAAGAAAGCCTTTAGTTAGCCTAGGAAGAAAGAAGCGGAAGAAACAGGGTTTGGGAAAGTCTGAGGCTAGATGGGTTATTTTAACAATTTTCAAGCTCCCACTGTGGCCGGACGCTGGGGATACAAGATACCAAGCCCCCAGGGGGGACACACAGATGGATTGACGCTGGTCTTCTGCCCAACCCATCAAGGCCTCTTCAAACACCACCTCCCTGAAGCCTCCTGGCTCCAACAGCCCCTCCATCTCCCACCCAGCCCGTCTCCCTGCACCTCCTGAGCAACCTGAGGGCAGGCCTGGGGTCTCTGTGGGTGTGCGGCACCCTAAATACCCTGGCATTCCACAGACACTGGGCTTGGTTGTAATTGGCCTGCTCAGTTGGACTCGCTGAGTGCAGGTACACAGAGACCCACAGTAGATAGGTTTCTTTTTCTTTCTTTTCTTTTCTTTTTTATTCTAAAACCTAAAATTTATAGAAAAAAACAGAACTTGGAGCTCCAGCTTTCCTCCAAGCATTCAAGTACTCCAAGTACTGGTTCTTAAATTTAAGGCTTCTTAAATCGTTATCATTTCCCTTCAGTCTCCTTCATTTTGCAATGATTGCTCAGGTTTTCCTTCTCCTTCATGACCGGATTCTTTCTGAAGCATGGAGTTACTCTGTGGAGCATTCTGCCATTTACACTTACCTGCTGTTTCCTCATGACTTAGTGTCGTAGGGAGAGTGACGCAGAAGCCACGCTTTGCTCTCTCCTTGCCTCATATCAGGAGGCACGTGTTAGTCCACTTTTTTGCCAGTGTGATCAAAAGACACAACGAGAACAATTTTAGAGGAGGAAAAGTCTATTTGGTACTCACTTTCAGTTCATAGACAGCCAGCTCCATTGCTCTGGGCCTAAGAAGAGGCAGGACATCGTGGCAGGAGGGCGTGGCAGAGGAGGGCAGCTCAGGACCTGGCCATCAGGAGGCGGAAAAAGGGCTCCGCTCACCAGGGACAAAATATATACCCCAAAGGCACACCCCCAGTGACCCACCTCCTCCAGCCACACCCTACCTGCCTACAGTTACCACCTAGTTAAGCCCTATCTGGGGATCCATGCACTGATTAAGGCTCTCTAACCCAATCATTTCACCTCTAATCTTTCTTGCACAAGAGCTTTCGGGGGACACCTCATATCTAAACCATAACAAGGCACACGATGCCCATCTGTTCTATTACTGGTGTTTTTAACTGCTGTATCTGGTAAAGCTAGTGCCTTACAGGTGTTTCCAGAGTCACCCGTAAGTATTTGATGAAGAAATAGCCAAAGTCTTCTATTGTAAGGTAGAGCTTACCTTGCTCCTCCATTCACTCATTTGAATTTTATCAGTGCAGACTCGTGGATTCCTGTTTTACTCAGTGTTAAAGTCAGTAACCATCACGATGAGTGGATTGTGCATGCCTATAGTCCCAGCTAGTTGGGAGGCTGAGGCAGGAGGATCATTTGAGCCCAAGAATTCAAGGTCAGCCTGGCAACATAGCAAGACATCATCTCAACAACAACAAAATTTCAATAAGATAAAAAGTCAGTAACTGTCATTTATTGTGATACTCAGATTGCCAAGACTCAACCAGTAGGAACACTTTAAGGCAGCTTTTGCATCTTTTTTTTTTTTTTTTTAGATTTACTTGTTCTCTTTAGTCACACATGACAGTAGAATGTATTTTGACATATCGTACACACACGGAGTATAACTTCCCATTCTTTTTTTTTTAATTTTTTTTTTTAGTTGTAGATGGACACAATGTCTTTATTTTATTGCTTTGTACGTGGTGCTGAGGATCAAACCCAGGGCCTCACGCATGCAAGGCAAGCGCTCTACCGCTGAGCTACAATCCCAGCCCCAACTTCCCATTCTTAAGGTTGCACATGATGTGGAATTACACATATTCATATATGAACATGGGAAAGTTATGTCTGGTTCATGCTACTATCTTTCTCGTCCCCAGACCCCCTCCCTTCCCTCCACTCCCCTCTGTCCAATCCGGTAAACCTCCATTCCTCCCTCCCCTTGCTCCCTGCTCACCTATTCTGAGTCAGCATCTGCATATCAGAGAGGACATTCAGCCTTCAGTTTGGGGGGATTGGCTTATTTCATTTAGCACAATATTCTCCAGTTCCATCCATTTACCAGCAAATGCCATAATTTCATTCTTCTTTATGGCTGAGTAATAGTCCACTGTGTATATGTACCACATTTTCTTTATCCATTCATCTGTTGAAGGGCACCTAGGTTGGTTTCATAGCTTAGCTTCTGTGAATTGAGCTGCTATGAACATTGGTGTGGCTGTGTCACTATAGTGTGCTGATTTTAAGTCTTTTGGGTATAAACTGAGAAGTGGGATAACTGGGTCAAATGGTGGTTCCTTTCCAAGTTTTCTGAGGTATCTTCACACTGCTTTCCACAGTGGTTGCACCAGTTTTCAGTCCCACCAATGTAAGAGTGTACCTATTTCCCCACATCCTCGCCAACACTTATTCTTGCTTGTATTCTTGATAACTGCCATTATGACTGGAGTGAGATGAAATCTTAGAGTAGTTTTGATATGCATTTCTCTAATTACTAGAGATGTTGAACATTTTTTCATATATTTGTTGACCATTCATATTTCTCTGAGAAGTGTCTGTTCAGTACCTTTTTGCGTTTCTTGATTGGGTTATTTGTTTGTTTGGTGTTAAGTTTTTTGAGTTCTTTATCTACCCTGGAGATTAATGCTCTGAGGCTCAGGTGGCAAAGACTTTCTCCCATTCTGTAGGCTCTCTCTTCACACTATTGACTGTTTCCTTTGCTGTGAAGAAGCTTTCTTGCACGCTTTTGACATGTCCCCACCATGCTTTGAACATTGCTTCTTTTATAGTCAACAGATGACTCTGCACCATCTTTGATTTCCTCCACTCCACCCCTAGAGTGAATGGTTTCTTGAGGGACCCTTAGATCCTTTAAATGGAGAATAATGTTTAGAAGTCCAGCCCTTCCAGCTAGTATGTTCTTTGCTATCAGGAAGTCTTGGCTTCTGGCCTCTCAGCAGATAGAACTAGGAAATGTATGTATAGCTCTACCCTATGCATACATGTGTGGCTGTCTGTATACATTATGTGCATAGGTCTCTATGTGCACATATATGCACACATGTAAACATCTATAGATATTTCAATATCTATATCCTTGTCTACATAGAGCTGTGGGTTCATACTGACTCCTCCTCTTCCGTCAAACGTTACGGCATTTCCCCTTCCCGCATTTGTAATTCTCTTCTGATATCAGGAAACCCGACTCCATTATCCTCAGTGTATTTACTTATTTGCGCAATCATTGCTGCGTATCTTCAGGTTCCCAGCTGTAATGACCAGAAACTTATCCCCTCACCATAAGCCCCCTCAAAACAGGCAGGTCTTTTCCCCATCATGGGGGTCTTGGATGAACAATAGCTTGCAGAGACCAGAATGAAGTCTGAGCAAATTCTGCCCGCATCTGCCACAGCCTGGACTCTAAGACTCAGGGAAGAGTCACATGGTTTACTTTTCCTGTTGTTGCTTAGCAGAGCGAATGTTATTTTCTTCTTTGCCATGGCAGCACCTCCTTTAGATGTGGAATTCTTTCCCTGTTTGCTCCCCTCTCCTTCTGATTACTCATGGGATAGTAAAAGGATTAACGGGGTCCATTCAAAGATGTGTGGTGCTCCAAGCTTCTCCCAGGAAGAGTGCATTATAAATATTATGTAGCTGTAAAACCCTCAGCTGGAGGCCAGAGGGCAGTTGATTCCTCCCCACAGCTGCCAGATGGTCGGCTCAGGGCCATAGGCTCACCTCCTTAAGTGTCTTTGCCCAGCTCCGTGTCAGATTGTCACCTTGGAGGCAGTGACTGTCCTCACTCTGTGGTTGCTGGTCAGTTTCTCCTTGACCAGTTCCCATGGCGGTGGGGATGGCCCTCACAATGGCCCCACTGTTCTTATGGGCAGGGGAAACCCTTTTCTGAGAGCCAAATCTTCCCAATTCATTTAGATGTTGCCTTACAGAATTTTTAAAATCAGGGAGTTCCGTCGTATCATGTTTACCAAATGAAGTCGAAAACCCAGTTTCTAAAATGCTTTTTGACTCTCTCACACTTCCTATTGTCACGGGACATGGGTAACAATGAAGCCACAATTGTTTGCTCCAAGCTGACTCTGTTTTGGGGGGAGCACAGAGAGACGCCTGGCAACAGTACATGGCTGTGCATAAACTTTATTTACAGCCAAGGCTGGAGTAAAGGAACAGATGGGAAGAAAATCGGATTTCAAGAAGGGACAGATGCACGAGCCTGGGGAGCTCGCTAAATCTCTCCACTTCTGGCGCACAGGAGAGGGTGAGGTGGAGCCTCTGCCGTCCTTGCAGTTGGTGGTGACTGGATCTTGTCTCTGAGGAGGGTTAATACATCCTCTACAAGCTCATCCCTCCCACGGGGAATGTGTTTTCCCAGGAATTCGTATGTTCCCTGCCCTTTTATGGAAAGTAGTTTCTTGATCATCCCTGTCATTGCGTATCTAAAATTTCAAGAATATTTAAGCTGTTAACCCTGCTTGTCTGTAGAGGATGGGACTGCATTCTTATCATCTTGGAAACATTCATGATGAGCGCGTGTGACGAGGAAAAATAAGCACAGGCATCTATGCTGGACACATTCACAAGGCCGTGCACACCCTTGGTGCGTCCTCATGTCTCTCTGATGCTTTTCTCTGTGAAAGACGCTGACCCGACAGTGCATATGAAACGGCTTTGTAAATACAGACACTGAAGCTGCCCAGGCTTGACCTCCCTCCTAAAAGTGTGAAAGTGACTCTTCAGTTAATACTCGCATTTGCTTCCTCTGAGGTAGAACGTGACACTGCGGCACCATTTTGAAACATATCCAGCATCTTAGCACAAGAGTCACCTCACAATCACTCTGACGCAGCTGACCTTAAAGTCCAGACAATACTCCATCATCAGTCAAAGAAAATAAATTGTGGCCTGGCACAGTGGCGCACACCTCTAATCCCAGGGGCTCAGGAGGCTGAGGCAGGAGGATCATGAGTTCAAAGTCAGCCTCAGCAGCTTAGCGAGGTCCTGTCTTTAAATGAAATATAAAAAAAGGGCTGAAGATGTGGCTCAGTGGTCGAGTGCCCCTGAGTTCAATCCCTGGTACCAAAAGAAGAAGAAGAAGAAAACAGAGAGAGCAAGAGCGAAAGAAAGAAAGGAAGGAAATTGTTATCTGGGACTGAATCCTGAAAACTCCTGGTTCCCCATGGAACAGTGACCACCTCAAAGAATGGAGGTGATGACGAAAAGGACCCTTCCCTGACAACGCCCTAGCAAAGGCCTAATCACAAAAATCCCCCCACTGCCTCATGCCCCTGTATCTACCCCAGGCTGTAAGTGGAAAAGGGTCTCGATGACCACTGGGCCCCCTCTGCAGGTTTGTCCCAGATAAACCTGTTACTGCTGAGCTGCCTCCTCCCCTCTCTATTTCCTTCATTCGCTTCTTTCTTTATATTTTGGGCCAAAACCCAGGACTGGTGTCTGAGGTCCCCACCATGGGTGGCCTCTCCAGGCTTTCCCTTGATCTCGACTGGATCTCTTTCTTTCCCTCCCCATTCTTCCTCTTCTCCCTCCAGCGGCTCTAGTAGGGAACACTTGCATTTCTGGACGCCCTCGCCCACTGAGTAAGTGGCCCTCTCTGACTCCCCTGGATTCCTGGAATCCCTTTTGCAGTTTCTCCCTCCATGGATTCTGTCCCTCTGACAAATCCCAGTGATGGGTGAGAGAAATCCCCGCCACCACTGGGTGACCACGATTTCTTCTCTTTGGGGACGCCCATTGAGTGCCTGTCCTTCCATCGTTTGCTCCTGGAATGGCCTTAGAGAAACCAAACTCTGTGAGGATTCCCCTTGATTTGGCTTTTCTCTCTGCTGGAGTCCTGGGGATCCTCCTCAATCCATCTTTCCCACCATGGACCAGACCCCACCAGAGCCTCCACAAGACAAACCCTCAGGGTGACTTCTCAAATATATCCAGACCCTGGGTCTCCAAGACACAATCAAAGTAAAGGACTGGTATTCTTCTGTAATATCACCTGGCCCCAATCCAAGCTGGGCAAGGACACTCACTGGCCTCAATGGTCGATTTGACTCTTAGATTCTCCAAGATCTTTTTTTTTTTTTTAATATTTTTTTTTAGTTGTAGATGGACACAATACCTTTATTTTTATTCATTTGTTTTTATGTGGTGCTGAGGATCGAACCCAGTGTCTCGCACGTGCTAGGCAAACGTGCTACCACTGAGCCACAACCGCAGCCCAGATTCTCCGAGATCTTGAAAACTTTCTCCACCAACCTGGCAAATGGCCTGAGGTTCCCTGTGTTCAGGCCTACTGGTACCTCCGCGCCAGGCCTTCTCTCTGCCCAACTGCTCAGCCTTTCACATTCATCTCCTCAGTGAAACTCCTCCTCCAGGGATCCCTAACTCTCCTTCTGCCCTCAGCCTCCCCCTCAGCCTCACAATCAACCTCCTCCTGATGCTCATCCTTCCCCCTCTCCCCCCTTCCCTTCCCACCCCACACTCGCTGCCGTGGGCTTCCCCCAAGGAACCTCCTGTCCCTCTAAGGCCCTACCCACAGGAGCAGAGGGCAACCTACGAGCCCACATCCTGTCTTCGCCAGGGAACTTCTCACAGATAGAAAAACATTTAGGCCCTTTTGCTCTGGACCCCAATACCTTTCAGAAGGAATTCCCATATATTAGCCACTGCTGTGACCTCACCTGGCACGACATTTATGTCATCCTTTCCTCCCGTCTTTCCCCTGAGGATAAGGACCACATCTTGTCAGCAGCCAGTGCCCACAGAGATGCCCTGCACCACCGAAGTCCCGCCACTAACCCCATTGGTACCACCGCAGTTCCCTGCACTGACTCCAGCTAGAACCACCAGATCAATTCTGACAGAGTCAAGCTTCGCCACCTAGTTCCCTGCCTCCTGGTGAGAGTGGAAGAGGCTGCCTTAAAGGCAGTCAGCTATGAAGAGATTAAAGAACGCACTGAGGCAGGGATGAAGCCCGGCCCTCTTCCTCTCTGCCTCTCAGAGGCTGTGATGACATATACCAACACAATCCAGACCACTGCCAACTCCTTCCTTTACCTGGAAGGGTATTTTTGAACCTCCAAACATATCAAATTTTAATTGAAGAGCCTCAACTTTCAAACACCCATACTGATCTCCAGTCCTGTGGGGCTGTACACATGGCCACCACCCTTACCTTTTACCAGGGCTGAACACAGGGCCATGGTAGTCTCCGACTGAAACAGGTAGTCTCCTAACGCCTCTCTGGCTGCCTTTACTATAATCAGGGAGTCTTCTTCCTATGTGGAAATAACACATTTCTTTACCCACTCACTGGACATTAGCTTGCACCCTGGCCATTCTCACACCCCCATCCTATATTGCAGTGAGGAGGGACCCAACCTCATCCCAGTGAACCCCTGCTCAGACCAAAATGAGCTATCCCTCCTATTCCTCTCCTGAAAGGTGTAACAGTGGGCACCAGAGCAGCAGGAGGAGTTTCCACCCACCGTTTCACAGCACCATCTAAAGAAATGGCAGATAGCCTTGGAGAGAGCTCTACCCGACTGCCTACCCTTCAGGACCAGAGATTCGTTAACGGCATTTGTCCTCCTGAAGCAGGACAGAAGAGGCTGGACATCCGAGGAATTTTCAGGAAGCAGGTTTATTGACTGCAGTCGGTCCAGAGAGCTATGGATAGCCTAAAACATTCTCTGGACCAAGATTTTGGAAGTTCTTTGAACTTTATACTCGGTGGAAAAAGGGGCTTGGAGGTTTACACAAAAATAATTTTTTTCTTTGAGTTTTCAGAAAGTGCTTTTTAGGCCAGACAGCGGTC
The DNA here is from genome assembly GCA_028644305.1 of Xerus rutilus. Lineage (NCBI taxonomy): Eukaryota > Metazoa > Chordata > Mammalia > Rodentia > Sciuridae > Xerus > Xerus rutilus. The sequence continues at coordinate 80,478,595 of CM053410.1, read as the reverse complement.
TTTACACATCTTTACCAAGAAAATGGAGATAATATCTTTCTGCACAACAAGCTTGACTGTAGATTCTAACTACCAACCACAATGCTCTCTGCAGCAGCTTTTGCTGACATCCTCTCTGACAGGCTACACGCCACAAATATGGTGGGGGTTTTTGCTTAATTATGGTAAAGGTCCTCTGGGTGGGGGTCTCTGGGCTGTTCACTCCAAACCAGACAAGGACTAGATTTATTAACTGCAGAAAAAGGAGGTGTCTGTGCCTGTCTACAAGAAACCTGCTGCTTTTACATTAACAAGTCTGGCCCAGTGAGGGCGGCATTAGAAAGTTAAGAGAACAGGATAACAAGTTGGATCAGTACTCCTTCTCATGGACTAAGAGAGGGTCTTCTCCCCCAGCTACGTTTTCTTGGCTAGCCCTTTTCCTCTTCCTAATTCTCCTTATAATCATTGGCCTTGATATTAAGCCTTCCCTGTTTCAGCTGTTCACCCCCTTTTTACAGAGGGATCATCAATACCACAACTAGTCAGAGTCCAGAACATCCTCCTGCCAAGCTCCGTTAGAACTGCTCAACACCAGCACCTACAGGAGTCCTCAACCAACACCCTCTCTCAGCAGGAAGCCATATAGGGGACAACTCCACCCCTTTTCCCATCACCCCTTTCTCATCAAATAAAAAGAAAAGGGCAGGATGTCAGGTAGAACTCGACACAGGCGGCACCATTTTGAAACATATCCTGCATCTTAGCACAAGAATCACCTCACGGTCACTCTGACTCAGCCTGACCTTAAACCTCAGACAATACTCCATCATCATGCAAAGACAGGAAACTGCTGTCTGGGACTACAATCCTGAAAACTCCTGGTTCTCCATGGAACAGTGACCACCTCAAAGAATAGAGGTGATAACCAAAAGGACCCTTCCCTGGCAACCTCCTAGCAAAGGCCTAACCACAAAAATTCTCCCATTGCCTCATGCTCTGTACTTACCCCAGACCGCAAATGGAAGAGGGTCTCGGTGTCCACTGGGCCCCCTCTGCAGGTTTGTCCCGAATAAACCTGTTACTGCTGAGCTGCCTCCTCTCTCTATTTCCTTCATTTGCTTCTTTTCCTTACATGTCCCAGGGAGGGCAAGGCGGGAGAACACATTCTATCCAGTGACCTGAGGTGACACTCAGCCCCTGCTGTTTCATGCTGGATGGAGTTGTAAACATTTTTATTCCCCAACCTCCCTGGACACGTTTGTAGCAACTCTAGGGCCTTCAGAGCCATCCCACAGTCACTCCTCTGGACCATGCACCATGATAAGAAAGTCCACTATTCCTGCATCTTAACAACTTGTCACGCCTGAGTGACACCGTCAGGTTCTGTGAAAGTCACTCTGATTCATCCTGAGTGAAAGATGGAATGACTTAAGCAAAACTACTACATATTATTTAAAAAAAAATAGTTCCTTACAAAGTAGCCACGAGTGGAACAACCCAAGCATCCACCAGAAGCAGATTAAGTGACAGCATTAGAACTGCTTTGACTGACTCCTTGCCTCACGGTCTGCATCAGGCCAGCTACAGCTCTTGGGCAGGAAAGGGATTCTTTTGGTAGCACACAGGTTGCCCTCTTCAAACAAACTCTGCAGGTATGCCTCCCCAGCCTCCTGAAGCCCACATAGGGCTGAACTCTGGAACTTGCAGGGAGCTCTGATGTCTGATAGGATCCTTTTAACCCATCTTTGGAAAGGCAGACTTGGGATCAGAGGTCTATAACTTGCTGGTACCCCCGAATCTCACAGCTTTTGGGTTCTGGTGCACATCAGTGAGGTTTCCTCATCCTGATGGCAGAGGATACAGAGGACTCTTCCACCCACTCCCCACCCCAAGCCTGGCAGTATGAAAGCCACTCTGGGCATGGGGTACCTTAGTGACAATTGACCACTCTCTGTTAAGTAAGTCATGTTCTTTTACTTTCTACTGCTTCTGCCATCTCCACTGATGGCAGTTAGCTAAGTCAAAGACAAAGCAATCCCTGGGCAAACCCACTATGGCATATCTATTCACATACATAGGGTCCCAGCACATTCTGGGAATAGGGAATAATTTAATGCAGGGACAAGATCTAAGGCTGGGACCAATCCCACTGCGGGTCCCTAATTCACTTTTGATATTTGGAGGTCAAACATCATTTCATTCTTGGCCTCAAGAATGTCACTGTTCTTGAGTCCTAAGTTCCAGGAACCACTGAGATATGGTGGTAGCTCTAACCAGCAGCAGCCACCAGGGAGGAAGCAACTCATATGCCTCTGGAGCTTTTTTTTTTTTCATCCTTTCTTTGCCTGACACAAATATCCCCTCCATTCTTTGGAGTTTCAGTTTTTGTTTACACAAGGATCATTTTGGATGCTTTTCTTAAATGCAAGTTCCTGGGGTCTCCACCATTTAGGTTTAGTAGATCCAGGGAGGGACCTTGGGACCACAAGCTCCACAGGTGAACCTGGCACCGGTCCCTGGGCGGAAGGGCCTTGGGCAATAACCTTTGTGTTCTTGTTTTTTCACGTTACACTTGCTTTAATTTTCACCTCTATGCTCCTGATTTCCAAATCTATGTACCTATTACCCTAACTTCTCTCTTGAATGCTAGGTTTAAATTCTCATCACTGGCAGATACCTCTACTTGATATCCTGTAGATACTTCCAAACTATAATTGTGGAAATCACTTCCTCCCAAGACATTTGACATTAAAGGCCACTCTCTAAGGTTCTCTTACACAATGAAAGGCAGAGCTGGCCAGTGTGGAATCTACTCCAGGTAAAGAAAAACTTAATTGATTAACTTTCAGGAAAAGTTGCTAATGGCTGAATAAGAGATCAAAAAATTTGCTTCCATGATATCTAAATTTGGGATTAGCATAGTCTCTTTTGATAAACCATTGAATAGACATTTAAATATTACATCATTATTTAATAAGTTTTTGCCTTTTTTCCCATAAAACAACTGATAGCTCTGCCAAGGCAGAATTTGATAAATTTGGGTACTTAGTATCTGTTGCTTTTTTGTTTTTTGTTTTTACAGTGCTGAGGATGGAACCCAAGATCTCGTACACGCTAGGCAAATGTTCTGCCATTGACCTAGATCCTCAGTCTTCTATGATTTATTATTAGCACATTTGTTTCTTTGGTTTCTGTCAGTCCTTGTTCCTCCCCTTTCTTCTGTCTATGGAGCATGCCACACATTTCCCCAAATCCTCTGGTTCCTGTGGTAATTCATTTTCAGAGGTGTGCTCTTCCTCTCAGTCCAGGATGAGCCTCCTGTTACCTTGTCCTACAGCATTTCCCCACACGATTCACTTCTCACCTCTTCCCTCTTCCTTGATCAAGGTGAGATCTGTCCTTCCATCAGCAGAGAGGCTATTCAGACTGCCTGGGGTTGGCCTTGCCTGGAACCAAGGGCTGTCCTAGGAAGTAGGACCTTCTGTGCTAAAACTAGGACAATCTGAAGTCAATCAGCCTGGCTGGTCACCCCAAGGTGATCACTGACCTGAACAGGAGAGGGGACTTGGGAAACAAGGAGGAAGAGGAGGGAAGACCTGGGAAGTGTCAGGCTTTCTACCCAACTCTACTTTTATGGCTTTTCTTTCCATTAATAGCTGGGGCTCCTGCACATAAACTCACCGGTGGTCTGTGAACTCATCACCACTCCAGGCTAATTACACTTTCCAGCTCTACATAATTGTCCATTTTCTCCTCCCAGTTCCATCTCACTCTAAATATCTTCCCTAGCTCCTCCCCCTCGTTCCCCTAACTGGATGGCTTTGTGGGTGAATGCTTTGAAATCCCCCTCTGCACCAGCACTCGGAGACGACAGGTGACACGTGCCGTGTGAAAGAGAAGCCATGCTCAAGAATGAGAGGCTCATGTCCCTGGACCTGGAACAGAATCGAAATGCAAAAAAATGGTATTTTGATTTCAGAAATGAAAAAAAAAATAAGGCAAAAATTAAGTCTTGTGAAATGCTCCTCTGATCCCCCAACAAGGATCTTTTTGTTGTTTTTGTTTGTTTTTGCACTGCTGGAGACGGAGCCCAGGGCCTCGGGCATCCCCCTACATAGTCTTCACAAAGTCTTATCATATCCCTGCTTTGCCTGTGGGAAACTGAGGCACAGAGCAGTAAGGGACACTTCCCCCAGCCTGGCTCCAGAGCCCTTATCTTTCCTGCTACACAATGCAGCAGCTCTGCTTGTTGTCCCCAGAAGCAGGTGACCTTGAGCTCCCCATGGTGGTGACTAACTCCCCACTTGGCTTCTCCAGCTTTTGCCTCTTCTGCTGACTGGCTTTCTGTCCCGTCCCTGATAGCTTCCACTCAGGCCCTCAGAATTTGCTTGAGTGCAAATTCAGAACAATGTTGGGCTGGGTACATTTGGCAGGTGCCAGGGCACAGCATAGTGCCTGTGATGGCTCTTTTTCTGAATCAACTTGACTGGAGCCAAGAGAAGCCCAGGTTGCTGGTCCAACAGGATTTCTGGGTGTGTCTGTGAGGGTGTTTCCAGAAAAGGCTCACATTTGAATTGTTAGACTGCATAAAGAAGATCCGCCTTTACCAGGGCAGGTGGCCCTCATCCAGTCCTTTGAAGAGAAAGAGTCAGGAAGGATGAATTTGCTCCTCTGCTTGAGTCTGGGACATCTGTCTTCTCCTGCCTGACACTGGCACTCCTGGTTCTCCAGCCTTTGGACTTGGAATAGGACTTACACTATTGGCTGTCTCTCAGGATTGGACTAGAACCACACCACTGGCTTTCCAGGCCTCGGCTTACAGAGAACAGATCGTGGGGCTCCTCACCTTCTTTGATCCCATGAACCAATCCCTCATAATTACTCTCTCACTCTCTTCTTTGTTTCAGTCTATCCATCCATCCATCCACCTATCCACCCACCCATCCATCCATCCTTTCATCTGTCTGTACTAGTGATTCTGTTTCTCTAAAGAGCTACAGCCCTTGTGTTCCTGAGAACAGTATCATTCATGAGGTATATGGAAACCAGCATCACTGGAGCTAATAGAGAGACAGGACACAGTACCACAAAGCAGGAGAGAAAACAGCCAGAGGACAGCAAAGTAACAAAGCAGACACTCTCCTGTAGCCTCCAGTTCAGAAGGCAGGAGAGACATGCCCTGGGAGTTCCTCAAAGGAGTGGGGAGAAATTTGAAGGGGCTGAAAGTACTGTGGGGGTGGTGGAGAAGAGGGAACCAAAGAAATACTACTTTCTACTTTTTTTTGGTCAGTTTTATTTCTTTTCTTTGACAGATGAAAATTACATATTTTTTTTACTATTTCATCCTCCTTTTTCCTTCTAGCCTGGTGTGGATTGGGTAAATGTGGATTATATATTTGTAGCTCTCACAAAATACAGCCCTACGTACCCCCTCCCCTCAATGTAGATACCGATGGTGTATTCATCTGGCTTAATCTTATTTCCCGTCCCTATCACATCAAGACTGAGCCCCAGATGAGCATGCCCTGCTCCACCAAGCACTCCCTTGTGACCTGCAGATTCCCCGAGGCCCTCTGTGCACCGAGCACTCTTATAGGCACTGAAGACATAACAACAAATAAAAGAGACACAGTCCCTCTGTTGCCACTTTGGAATCAAAACATGCAGCACAAGTAAGAAGAGGCCTCCAAGAGCCTCAAAGCCAGCAGCCCAGGCCTGAGCAGCCTGTAGCCTCTGCTCTCTTTTCCTGTCATAGCCCATTTCCTCCAGCCTGAGCTCGGATTCCTAGAAAGTTTTGCCTAAATGGTGTCCAAGTCTATTCTCCTGCTCTGGCTACATATGGACCTAGGCTTTGCCCTCTGGAGCTAGATAAATTTCTCTTGCACTGACAGCCCTTCAATCACTGGTCCACGTACAGCTCAACATTCTCGTGCTTGCCTCCCATTGGTCTCTGCCACCCTCCTCTTTTCCCACTAAGCACATGCAGATCTTCTGCTTTATCTTCTTTGCCTTCTCCAATGCTTGCTTACCTTCTCTAAGGGTTTGGTACTTGGGGATTTAGGCTTTATTTCTTCTTCGTGCTGTTTCTTTCTTGCCTTCCAATGCCAACCTAGCACCCAGCTGTAGACCTTAGCTTCAAGGCCTGTGCTTGTTTATTGAGCAGATTTTTGCCATCCTGGACAGATTGGATAAGTGGTAATTGCAAGAATGTGCCAAGTCTGCTTTCTCTTCTGGGGTTCGTTTCATCTTCGGCCGAATCTATTATCTCTATAAATTTAGATTATTGCTGTGCAAAATTCTTTAAGAAGCTAGGTCAGGGAATCCATATATGGTCATTCTTTTGATTAATAAAATAAAATTTAATAAAAAACATAACTGCCAGTGAGTCCTTCTACAGAGAAAGAATAAGCTGAGTAAGTAAATGAATGGATAGATGTTTTCTTGTCCATAAATTTTAGAGTCAATTTATCCATTTTTAGTTCATTCTAACTCATATCATATAGATAAGTAAAATGGATTTTGTTCTTCTTTACTATTTTTGTTGATGCATAATGATTATATGGTAGTGGGATCCAGTGGGACATATTCGTACATGCACATAACATAATTTGGTTCATTTCATTCGCAGTCCCCCTGGGTGCCCTCCCTTACTGCTCCCCTGACCCCCTGCCACACTACTGTCCTCCCACCTATTCTCATGAAGTCCCCTTTCCCCATTTTCTCTCTACCTTCCACATATGAGAGAAAACACACAACCCTTAACTTTCTGAGTCGGGCTCATTTCACTTAGCATGATGCTTTCTAGTTCCATCCATTTTCCTGCAAATAACATACTTTCATTCTTTATCACTGAATCAAACTCCACTGTGTATCCTTACCACACTTTCTTTATCCATTTGTGGAGACGCATAGGCTGGTTCCATAACTAAACTCTTATAAATCGCATTGCTATAAACATGGGTGTGCATGTATCACTATAGTATGCTGAGTTTTGTGGTTTGGGATAAATACTGGGTGGTACAATAGTATAGCTGGATGGTGGTTTCATTCCTACTCTTTTATGGAGCCTCCATACTGTTTTCCACATGGTTAGACTGCATTCCCACCACCAGTATGTAGGAGTTCCTTTTTCTCTGCATCCTTACCAGCATTTGTTATTTGTATGTTTTTTTGTTTTGGGGATTTTTTTTTTTTTTGGTACTTGAGCTAGAACCTAGGGGTATTTTACCACTGAGCCACATCCTCTTTCCTTTTACTTTTGAGATAAGCCTTTGCTAAGTTGCTGAGTGAGGCTAGCCTTGAACTTGTGCTCCTCCTGCCTCAGCCCCCAGAGTCTCTGGGATTACAGGTGTGCACTATCACATCCAGTTTGTTATTTGTGTTTTTTTATTTTGGTGGTGCTAGGGATTGAACCCAGGGCCTTGTGCACACGAGGCAAGCACTCTACCACCTGAGCTATATCCCCAGCCCATTACTTGTGTTCTTGAAGGCTGCCATTCTGACTGGTGTGAGATGAAATCTCAGTGTAGTTTTGATTTGCGTTTTCCTGATTGCTAAAGATGTGAACATTTTTTTCATATACTTGTTGCCATTTGTGGTTCAATTGAGAAATGTCTGTTTCATTCATTTGCCTATTTGTTGACTGGTTTTTGTGTGTGTGTTAAGTTTTTAAAATTCTTTATATTAATCTTCCATCAGAGGAGCAGCTGACAAAGACTTTTCTCCCATTCTGTTCACTCTTAATTGTTTCCTTTGCTGTGCAGAAGCTTTTTAACTTTATGCCATAATGGATAGTTTTTCAAATCAAAGTAGCTAAGTTTTAGTCATTACTATTGCTAGCTTATTAATATTATAATAAATGTACAACCCCATCACACTGTGCAACATAATTAGCAAGTATTTATACTGTTGAATCCATGACCCAGTTTCCTGAAGACATCTGTTTTCGAAAACAAATTTTTTTCAAATGGAGATTAAAAGGCCCTACTCAAGTAGGATTGCCAGATAAAATACAGGACCTTCCCTTAAATTTGAACTTCAGATACATAGCAAATGATTTTTACTATAAGTATGTCTCAGGTATTACATGAGAAATTATTCATTGTGGGGCTGGGGTTTTGGCTCAATGGTAGCGTGCTCGCCTAGCACGTGAGAGGCACTGGGTTCGATCCTCAGCACCACATAAAAAAAATAAAATAAAGATATTCTGTCCACCAACAACAACAACAAAAATAAATAAATATTAAAAAAAGAAGTTATTAATTGTGTATCTGAAATCAAACTTAATTGGGCGTCTTGTATTTCTTTCTTTCTTTTTCTTCCTTGACTCCCCAGCCCCTGGCAAGACTTTTAGGCCTTTGTTTATCCCAATCCCCACTCTTCCACTACTAACCTTGCTCTTGCCCATCCTCTGCACCATTTACTTATTTTTCTCTCCTGAATGGTCTCCCTACTGTGAACATCCAGCTCTTCCTATGCCTAGTGAATGGACTTACGTCTATTCCAAATTATTTTCAGGTTTTTGTCTCCTCTGACAATATGCAACAGGTGTGTGGCCTGTTTCTTGCTTTCTATTGTGAGATTTAAAAAATGTGTATAGGATAAACCGCCAGGGAGGGGACTCTGCTTGAGCAACCTCTGAACTGTTGACTAATAGTTCAACAGTTACAAACAGGTGAAACCAGTCTTTCTGTGTAAACGTGCAAGCTGCCACGTCAACCTGGGTGGAGATCTGGGCCCCAATTCCTGGCCCACAGAAAGGGTGCACTCAGTGTTGTCTGCAGCCATCTGAAAGCTGCAACAATTTTTTCCACCTGAGAAAGATTCATTTGTTTCTATTTTAATACCAGTATGACTCCATTTCCCTTTTACTCCATAAACTCTTGAGACCATCCACAAAGTTCAGAGAATAATCCACAGATTGTCTTCTCTGAGGGCTCTGAGTTATCCCATAGAGCAAAAGGCTTTGTCTCTCCCAGCCTGAGGAGCTCATAGCTGATAGTGCCAGAGGACCATCTCCTCCAGCCAGCAGGGCAACAGCCACCTTGGAGTCATTCACATGGTGGTGCTGGCCCTATGATTGGTCTGTTTCATTATTATGGTTTTGTGTGTGTGTGTGTGTGTGTGTGTGGTGCTGGGGATGGAACCCAGGGCCTCTCACATGCTAGGCAAGCACTCTACCAATGAGCTCTTATTTTACTGCTGTTGAGGGATCTCAGTAGGCAAATCATAAGTAAAAAGGAAAAAAGACACATTTTCTTGTTGAGACTGGGCCACATCAGTGTCTGTGGTGTGAGGCTTTAAATTACAAGGTAATTATTATCAACATAAGACAATGCACGCTGGTTCAATATGCAATTATATGCTTTACATCTCTGGAAATAATACACTATGCAGTAAGTTGTTACCTATGTTTAATAAAATATTACTAAGAATAGTCTATGAAAGCCAGGTGTGGTGGCACATGCCTGTAATCACAGCTTCTCAGGAGGCTGAGGCAGGAAGATAGTAAGATTGAGGCCATCCTGGGCAATGTAGTGAGACTCTGTATCCAAATAAAATTTTAAAGGGGGCTGGGGCCTGGCGCAGTGGTGCATGCCTGGGATCCCAGCAACTCAGGAGGCTGACACAGGAAGACTGCAAGTTCAAGTCCAGCCTCATAGTTTAGTAAGACCCTTTTTAAAAGGTCTGAGGATGTAGCTCAGAGGTAAAGCATCCCTGGGTTAAATCTCCAGTAGCCCCTCCCCAAAAAGGAGAGGGTGTCTGGGAATCTGGGAATGTATAAAGCACTTGCCTAGCATGTGTGAGGGCCTGGGTTCAATCCCAGTACTGAAAAAAAAAATCTATGAGACTAATAAGTTTATGAAACTGAAAATAAATGGTTTAGTAGAGAATACGAAGATATGTCTGAGCTTCAAAGAACAAGCTTGAGATCCAGTGAACCTTTGGTTCTCAAAATTTCACATACACAAAAAACGTCTCGAAAGCGTTTCTGAACACTGACCCCCCTAGTGGCCCATTCCAGAGCTTGTTTCCTCAGGCTGCGCAGTACTGTGCAGGGGTGCTTGGACACTCATATGCCACTGTGGAACTCTCTCAGATCTCAGTCTCCTCGTCTGTGAAATGGGGACAACAGAGCCGGCTGCATGGGGCTGTCGTGAGGATCACACGTTACCATTTGTAAAGCACAAACGGATGATCCACATTGTTAGCAATCTCTTTTAAAGCTTCGCTGCGGGTGACTGGATGCTGGGAATCATTGCAGTGTGCCCTCTGGCTGGCTGGCAAGGCCGTGCCATAGTTCATTTCTCTGTGAGTCTGTGACTGCCAGGAAAGTCAGTCTGAGAATTCTTAACTAACTCCCAGATCCAGTCCTTGAGGAAGGTGGGGGCCACATTTCCCCAGGAGCCTGGCGGTGTCCACTCTGCTCTGTGAGAAAGTTGGGAACACCTAGAAGTATGAGGTCAGCAAGGTGAGTGCCAAGATGGTACACACCAGCAGGGCACACCAGACCTCCACTGCTGCTCTGTGAGAAACATAGGTGGTCACAAGAAGTTGGCGCTCTTGGTTGTGGTGGTCTGGCACACGTGCAGCCCCCACAAAGCGCCATGGGAGGTCGAGTATGTGGCATACAGACACAAGGCCACAATCTTCCTTCTTGCGCCTCCTTCTGGACCTCTAAATGCTGGTGGCCCTGGGATGATGACTTCTCAGTCCACATTCCCCTTCTAGGTGATCTTGCCCAGGCCCTGGGCCGTCAGTAAATCCCAAGCTTGTATTCACAGCCTGAGCTCTCCCCGGCCTTGGACTCCTACATGTGGGTGTCCAGAGGGTTCTTATTAGCACATCCAAAAAGGAACTCTTGTTTCCAGATCCTAAAGCCCCACCTGAACTTTCTGCCTTCCCCTGGTGTCCCCTACCAGGAAATGGTTCTGTCCCCTATCTGGGTACTTGAACTTGACCTTAAAGAGTCACTCTACATCCAGCTTTCCCCCGAAAGCAGGTTCTCACTGCTACCTCCGCTCCATCCTACCACATCTCCCCCTATGCTCCAGCCCACATTAGACTTATTACTGTCCTACAACACCCCTCGATCTTTCTGGAACATTCCCATCTCAGTCACTTCACTTCCTGTTCCCTTTACCTGAAGTGTTCTTCTCTTATATTGGTTCATGACTCATTTCTGCTCAAGGTCAATGTCTCCTCCTCAGGGACTGTCCTCCACACCTCCAGTGGGAAATAGCCTCCACTCTGCAACCAAGCTCCAGCCCTTACCCTGCCTTTTTATTCTTTTATTCTTTTGTTTATTTTTTCTCACTGTTCATTTCTCCACCTGAAGTTACACTACTAGTTTATATACCATCTGCCTTCTGCACTATAATAAAATTTCTGAGAGGGTAAAGACTTGGTCTTACTGTGGTATCCTGAGTTCTAAAATAGTGACTAATTTATAGTAGTGGGTTCTTAGTGAATTCTTGTTGCAAGAATGAATGAATGAACAAATGGTCAAGTGTTAATAATAAAAAGGTGTGGGGAGGGGCTGGGGTTGTGGCTCAGTGGTAGCACGCTTGCCTGGCAGGTGTTCAATTCTCAGCACCACATATAAATAAAATAAAAGTCTACTGACAACTAAAGATATGTTTTTTAAAAAAAGGTTTGGGGGGGCAGGGGTTATGGCGCAGTGGTAGCGTGCTCGCCTAGCATGCGTGAGACCCTGGGTTCGATCCTCAGCACCACATAAAAATAAAATAAAGATATTCCGTCCACCTGCAACTAAAAAAATAAATAAATATTAAAAAAAAAAAAAGGTTTGGGGAAGCAGAAGAAAAATACACTAAAAAAAAAATTCTATTTGGACCTTGAAGGATTTGTATAAGTGAAAAAAACATGAAAAAGTTTAGCAGGTGGGGAAATAGCAGAGGCGAAGTGCAAAGATGACCACAGGATTTGTATGGCAATAAAAAGAACCTGATCTAATAGATGAAGAAAGCAAATGGCCAATGCAAAAAGAAGCTGAGATTGAATAAGCAGGAAAGGAGCAGCTCAGAGCAAACCGTGATGTGGCACCTTGAGGAGTTATTTGATGGGGACATGACTTTTTGCAGCAGGTGGTGAGGTGTTGGTGATTGTCATGTGGAGATTGGAGCTGGGTGTAAAGGAGTCCTCTGCCACCTGAGCAGTCCTAAGGCAAAGCCTTAGGAATAAAGGGCTCTCCAATCAGATTTCCCTGTAGCCTGACTAGAAGTGTCAGAAAGAATCCCTTTTGCCCTTGGGGTCACAATAGAATGTGGGCCCAACCAGGAGGATCTCACAGAACTCTATGGTCAGGGAGTCTGTTGCTCTAGAATCCAGTAAGCATTGGTTTTCCCTGGTTGCATGGAGACGGGGCTTCCTGAAAACACATTGGTGATAGTATTGGAAAAATATCAGGTTTTTAAGTCACCAAAAAAACCCCCATCAACTCGAACTTCAAATGATTCAAAGCTTCCCTTACCCCCTGCCACCACCTGGTTTTGTTATAGCTGCCTTAAAAACATCACTGCTTAGGAAGTAAAATGTTTGTTATGATCCAAAGTAAAACTTTGTAACCTTGCTCTAAAGATGCACGTGTGAGGGGCTGGGATTGTAGCTCAGCGGTAGAGCGCTTGCCTCGCATGCGTGGGGCCCTGGGTTCGATCCTCAGCACCACATACAAAGCAATAAAAAAATAAAGCTATTGTGTCCATCTACAACTAAAAAAAAAAAATTTTAAAAAAAAAGATGCACGTGTGACTTTTTGAGAAATCCTAGTTATTCCAGAGGTTGAAGACTTGTGTCCGTGGTATAGAATGGATTTGCTATGAGAAAAAGCTGGAAATGACCTAGATAAGTACAGCAAAACCCAGAGGACCCACTCATTTTTTTCTATTAAGATCAAGCGACAAATTGGATGGTAAACCTGTTATAGTTGGCTGATTCCACCTCCCCACAAAGATGAGAAAGAAGACTCCTTACGTGGCGCCAAGCTGCATTTTAAAGAAGGCTTTGGCATTACTATATTGTCAAACCTGTAACTGGGTCATTTATTGCACCTTTAAAAAATATCCATCCACTGTACCTCCTACTGCGTGATATAGCACAGCAATACCCTGCATGGTGGGAACACTGAGCGGGGCCACCCACTTTCAGCTTCCGTGGCTGTGCGCGCCCCCCACACCATTTTTTGATGCACTAGGAGGGAGAATTACATCCAGTGGGTGTCACTCACCATCACCCAATTCTCTCATATTTTCGCTCAGTGAATCCTTACATGCGAAGGAGGTAACATTACACTCATGTCACATACAGAAAAAGTAAACCCCAGAGTGTTAGTTCCGTGTAAGACAGCTAAAGGGAACCAAAACACCAGGCAGCTCGCATGCGTGAAAGAACAACCAATCAGACACCAAGAGACAAGCAGTGATGACGCCTCATAACCACCTATCAGCCGATCCCCCGACCAACCCCAGGAGGACAGGGGACTCCCAAAGACTTCCCTTTCCTATTCCGAGCCCGCCCCTTCCTCCCCTAAGCTTCCCTTTCCTACCTCAAGCCTATAAAAATTTCAAACCAGCTGACCCTGCACTGGATTCTCCCGGACCCCCTCTGTTGGACTGGGGAGACTTCTCTGGAGTGTATATCAACAAAGCCTTGTTCAGTGGTTTTAATTTGCCTCCCTTTGGTCATCCATACCTGACCTTACACAGAGGACATTTGCCCTCCACAGACTGTTTATTTCAGATAAAGAATATGTTAGCTCTTGGAACTCCCATTTCTGGGCTCCAATTCTTTGCAGTAAGAACAGCTCTGCTTAGTACATGAGGCCCTGGGTTTGATCCCCAGCACTGAGGAGAAGAAGAAAAAAACTCTTCTGCCTGGTTATACAGAGGTGAAACTCTGTGATGAAATTGCTATATAATTTAGACGTTGCTAGATCTCACTGGTTTCAAGCAAGAACTGAGAAAACCAAAGTCCAGGGCAACAAAAGGCTATGGAAGGACCAAAGAAAAATTATCCCTTCCTTCTCCAGATGGGGCCACGTCTTCTTTGTCACTCTATTCTCAATGCCTAGAGTGAAGAGAGAATTGAGACAGTTTCACATGGTGGCTTTGGGATCCTGCGTCATAGAATGTGGCCTCAAAGATCCCTCAGGGTCACTCTGGGCCAGCCCCATGCTTTGGGGCCTGTTTACACCCAAAGTAAGCAAAGAAAGGATCTGACCTTCCTCCCCAAGGCCTGCAAAGCAACACAAATGGACAGTAAGAACAACAAAATGGGTTTAGAATTACAAAAACATCTACATTGTTTTCTTTCTCCCTTTTCTAGAATTTTCTGGCTTTTTTTTTTTTTTAAACAAGTATCTGTTGGAGGAGAGTTCCTGGATGTTTCTCACAAGCAGATGGCAATGTTCTCTTCTCATGTTATAGGAACCAGAGAGGGAAAAAAAGGATGACAGGATCTGGATCAGACAAAGCACATCTGGCCAATCTTCTTGCTCTAATGACTTTTGAAAACAACAGTATTGCAAGAATTACTTAATATTATCATAATATCACTTCTGTCAAGGTGTGGGCTGCCGAGAGGGTTCATCTTCTTTGACTTTTTCATCAAATACTTGTTTAGTGCCCAGCACAGCAAGCATTGGGCTAATTGCTTGTTTTACAGAGAAGAACCAAACAGTCCTTGCTGGCAACTAGCTCATAGTCAAAACAACCCAAATACTAGTGACTACGTAGTTTACCAGAGCAGCAGCGTACCCAGGATGCCAGGAAGGCCTTGGCACTCAGTCAGAAAGGGGCCCAAGACCAGGTGACCCTAGGATTGTGTTGGGAGAGAGGGGCAGCATTTAGACACAGAGGGGGAAGCCAATCAAGTGTATTTGAGACAGGAGTAAAAGTTATTGATATAGAAGGCTGGGGCTGGGGCTCAGCGGTAGAGTGCTTGGCTCACACGTGTGAGGCACTGGGTTCGATCCTCAGCACCACATAAAAATAAGTTAATAAAAAAAAATATTGTGTCTATAACTAAAAAAAATTTTTTAAAAGTTATTGGCATAGAGAGTGACATTGGCCAAATTATATGGTGTGCATGTGTGAATATGTAACAATAAATCTCATCATTATGTACAATTATAATGCACCAATAAAAAATGTGGGGGAAATAAGTAATTGACATAGAAAACACTTGAGCTGTTTGGAACACAGCTAGCTGGTACCACTGGAATCTGGGAGAGAATTTCAGAATTGATGCTGAAGATGGCAAATCAAACAAGATTCCAGTTCTCATGATGGAACATTTTTCTTGAAGCCATAGGGAACCATCAAAGGGGTTTCAGCCAGGAACAAGAATATGTGAGCATTTTTAGAAGATGACTTGAGAAGCAAATTGATGCCCAGACTTCTAGGGGAGGAGTCAGAAAAAAAGACTGGAGAAAGGGAGACAGTGGGGAAGGTATGGCAAGAAACCAGGTGAAAAATTATGCAGGACCTCACTGTTGAGGATGGAGAGGAGGCAGATCCACCAATTGGATGGGAAGAGTAAGTGGAAAAGCGTAATTCCCAGGCCTCTGGTTTGAATTACCAGATGAATGTTGATATCATGGACCAACATATGGTGTAGGCAAAGGGGACATTTTGGGGAGGAAGAAGATATGAGCAGTTGGCACATGTTCAGTTAGAGATGCCCAGCAGGCAGCTGGGCAGCCATGGCTAGGTCTTAGGACTAGGTTACAGGCAGGTGTGACTCAGCACACGGAAGATCACTGAAGCTATAGGTTCTACAGATCAATGACTTTCAGACAGTTTTTCTATAATCCACAGAATTATACTTTATATTAAAATCTTGTGTACACACACACACATTTAAAAAGTCATTCAATGATACCAATATTAAGTGTGATAGACTCTAATAGATCTCTACTTTATTACATTTAAAAAATCTGGCCAGATACCTTGATTCAATTTCACACTCATTAATGGGCTGCAGCCCATAGTTTAAAATGTGTTGTCCTAGACTAAAGGCTTCTTATGGCAGGACCTCATCTTGTGCAATTAGATTCCCCGAAGTATCCATTATTCTGCCTTGTGCATAATGAATTTCTGTGGAAGGAAAGAAGGAGGGAGGAGGGAGGATAGGAAGAAGGAAGAAAAAAGGAAATTTGTTTTCTGGTGCTCAACCTTAATTTTCTCCAGGACTGTAATTAAATCTTGTCTCCTTGAATTCTCTTAAACTTTTTTATATAGTTTCTATTTTTCACACACTTCCAAGTGAATCAAGCATGGATTATAGCCCTGGGGTGAGATTTTGGTGGTTCGTCTTTTCTCAGAATCACAGTCTCAATACTACCTCCCTGAACACGCCTACACTCCAGCCATAGGCTTTTAAGCTGCACTGGACTAGACTGGTCATGCAATGCACTTAAATTATATGGCTACAGTCCCTTCGGTGCAGGTCACCATGCTCTGTGCCACATGGCCCCACTGGCCAGACCAGAGGAAAATGGCGACAGCAGCCAATGCACACGTGCACGCACACACACACTCACACTTATGCACATACATACATACTCTCATTCATACACAGGGAAAAGAGGGAATAGAAGTCATGAGAAAGCAAGCCACAAGCAAGTTGAACACAAGAGGAAGAGAAGATGGCATGGAGAAATTAGTTGGTAGGAGCAGAAGCAGTTTAAGGAGAAGCAGAGAGAAGGTGAGAAACCATGGCAGAGACTCACGGGGCAGAGCACGCCACGAGGCTGCCAAGTCTGAATTGCTTTCCATTCCTCTCGCACATTCCAGGTACCGCAAGGGACAGCTGTGCCTACATTGCTCCTTTTCCATGAGGGCTGGTCTTTGTGAACAAAGTTTTTCTCTACTTTCATATGTATTTGTTTAATTTAACTTAGAGAAGTTGCAAGAATAATACCAAGACCTCATAGGCCCTTTATGTAGGTTCACCAATTTTTTACATTTTTTTCTATAGTTACTTTCTTTTTTCATTTTTTTCCCTGAAACTTTTAAGAATAAGATATAAGTAACATGCCCCTTAGCCTCTTAATTTGATGTGCTTTTCCTTAGATATATTCCTTTACAGCAGGAGTACAGGGATCAAATTCAGGAAATTTTACATTGACAAATTTAATTAATTTAATACAAAAGTCCACATTTCCACACCAGTGCTCACAGTGACATTATTCACAATAGCCATAAGGTGGAAACAACTCTATCAAGAGACAAATGGAGGTGGGGCTGTGGCTCAGTGGTAGAGCGCTTGCCTCTCATGTGGAAGTCACTGGGTTCGATCCTCAGCACCACATAAAAAGAAATGAATAAGCCGGGCGCGGTGGCGCACGCCTGTAATCCCAGCACTTAGGGAGGCTGAGACAGGAGAATTGTGAGTTCAAAGCCAGCGTCAGCAATGGCGAGGCGCTAAGCAACTCAGTGAGACCCTGTCTCTACATAAAACACAAAATAGGGCTGGGGATGTGGCTCAGTGGTCGAGTGCCCCTGAGTTCAATCCTCGGTACCAAAAGAAAAAAAAAAAAGGAAAGAAAGAAATGAATAAAATAAAAAATAAAGATATCGCGCCCATCTACAACTAAAAATATATTTTTTTAAAAAAGAGGACAAATGGATAAACAAAATAGGGTATGTACATGCAAGGGAATGTTACTCAGTCTTCAAAAGAAATGAAATTCTGACAAGTGCTATGGTATGAATGGACTCTGAAAACACTCTGCTAAGCAAAAGAAGCCAGACACGAAAGAACAACTAGAGCGCTATATGGTTCCACGTAGATGAGATACTCAGAATGGGCAGATTCCTGGAAACGGAGAGGGGAAGGGTGATACCCAGGGGCCTGGAGGAGGGGTGTGGGGAGTATTGTTCACCAGATACAGAGTTTCTGTTTGGAAAAATAAACTCATTCTGGAGATGGACAGTAATAATGGTTTCCCAACATTGTGAGCATACTTATTGCCACCAAACCATACCTCTAAAGTAGTTAAGATAGAAAATTATATATATATATAATATATATAATATATTCATAAAATAATATATATATATATATTCATGTATCTTTATAAATTTTTTGAGGCACGAGGATTATGTCCAGGGTCTCACACAGGCTAGGCATGCTGTCCACCACACAGCCACATCCCCAGCCCTTTTTATTTTGAGACAGGGTCTTGCCAAGTTGCTCAGGCTATCTTCAAACTTGGCATTCTCCTGCCTCAGCCTCCTAAGTGGCTGCAATTACAGCATTCGTCACCATGCCCAGCACCACCATGCCTGGCAGTTGTGTACATTTTAACACATTTTCTCAAAGCCTATGGTCTAGTTCTGTGTATTGTCCCAATAATGTCTTTTATACCATTTCAGTTCAAGATTGTGCCTTTTACATACTGCTTTTATTATTTCTCCCTAGTAGGGTTACCAGCTCATCCCTGTGTGCCTGGACTTAATTGATTTTAGCACTCAGAGTCCTCTGTATCAGGAAACCCTTCAGTCCCAAGCACACAGGGACAGCTTGTCAACCTACATTTTAGTCTCCTTTAATCCAAAACAGACTTTCCTTGTCTTTCATAACATAGCTGTTTTTTTTTTAAGAAATCAAGTTAGTTATTTTATTAATGTCCTTCCATTTGATTCTGCCTGCTGTCTTCCCAGATCATGCATTTCAGGTTGGAATACTACATTAGTAAAGTTGTATCCTTTTCAGAAAGGAAAGTTGGAGGACAGTTGGAGGCACAGCCCTCCTTCTGTCTTAGATGGAACCCAGGGCTTTGCTGATGTAGACAAGCTCTCACTGAGCTACACTCCCAGCCCCTTTCCATTTTATTTTGAGATAAGGTCTTGCTAAATTGCTCAGGCTGGCCTCAAACTTGCAATCCTCCTGCCTCAGTGTCCCAAATGGCTGGGATTACAGACATGCACCACGGTATCCAACTGGTGATGCTAATTTTTAAAAAATATTTTTTAGTTGCCAATGGATCTTTATTTTATTTATTGATATGCAGTGCTGAGAATCAAACCCAGTGCCTCACACATGCTAGGCAAGTGCTCTGCCACTGAGCCACAACCCCAGTCCCATGGTGATGCTAATTTTGATCGTGGTCAAGGTGTGGTCCAGTTTCACAATCACGTACTTACTATTTCCTGCCTCTATGTACTCACAGTAAACTTTTCTTATAGCATATCTCTTCCTTTGCAACCTTCATTAAAGAGTCCAAGCAGAAACACAACGTTTTATAGGAAACATTTGATAACATTCTGGCACTTGACAAAAGAAAGGATTTCAGAATCTTTCTCTGCAGAGTGGAATAAATCACTTCCCTCCTCACCGCTTCCTTCCTTGGCCACTTCAAGTTTTTGAGGAGAAAGTACTTTCGAAATAGAAATATTCCTACATAATCCTTTCTTTAAAAAAATTGTTGCCGGGCGTGGTGGCACACGCCTGTTATCCCAGCAGCTCAGGAGGCTGAGGCAAGAGGATCACAAGTTCAAAGCCAGCCTCAGCAAAAGCAAGGTGCTAAGTAACTCAGTGAGACCATGTCTCTAAATAAAATACAAAATAAGGCTGGGGATGTGGCTCAGTGTTAGAGTGCCCCTGAGTTCAATCCCCAGTAGCCCCCCCCAAAAAGCAAAAAATTATCACATTATTGGTAAAGAAAGTGTGTCTTTCTGTTTGAATTCTGTGTCTTGACCCTTATTCTTAAAGTGAAGATTGTTTGGAAATCACACTGTGTGGCTGAGGTCTTTATGCTTTTTTATTGACAGCCCCAACTGCTGTTAGAGCTTTTGGGGTGTTTAGTAACCAGGGAACTTTCTGAATTCACTAGAAATTATTGGAGGTGGGGCTTGGTGGGAAAGACATAGGAGATGAGCAAAGGCCTTGACTACTGGAAGGCCACAGAAGCCTTCAGCTGTGGTACACTGTGCCGGGTACTAACCCTAGGATCTCATCTGATAACATGCCTCATTATTTCTTGTGTCTGCTGTTCATTTTCTACCTCTCTCTGATGGAATAAAGAAGCTCCGTGAAGCCAATGGGTTTCATTCAGTTCACAGACAATAGGGCCTGCTCCATGTTTTACTCAACCAAGATTTGCTGAGTGAACTTGTCCATGGATGTAATTAAGGTAATGAATACCACTGGCTTCGTCACTTACATGATTTAAACAGGAAATTTCATGTTATGTATATTCTAACATATACACACACAAAAAATTAAAAATAAAAACAAAAACAAAACTCAGCCATCTGACAGGGGCTAGTTCTAGATCACCTCCATAACCTCAGTAGATCTGCCTTCACCAAATTGACCAGGACTGATTCCTCATCCCAAGAGGCAATGGAAGATCAGTCAGCTTCAAAGCCCTTTGACTCAAGTTTTAAGTTTTTACTTCTTCTAGGTGAGGTGGGAGTTGAAGGAAAGTAGCCTCTTTGGTTCCAACTGTTCCCACCATGATTTTCTCCACGGGACTCTTGCTGTGTTATTGCTTACAGAGATTTGAAGAGTGGAGTCCTCAAACTCTTAAGATTAACGATTTTTGTTTTCCCACAGGGAAAGGGAGGGAAAACTTTAGCTGGCACTTCCTGCCATATACCTAGTCAACCATCTTTAGCTCTTGGTGCTGTGACAATGGCCAGTTAGAAACTGTCCACTTGGATGTGTGGTGCTCACCACTCCTCTTGTCTCTGTCAGATCCTCCTCCCTCATGGGAGAGTCCCTGCCTGCCAGCAATGTTGTCACGGAGCACAGAAGTATGGGCAACAGTTGAGGGAAGGTCTCTGAGGTGGCACCAACAGCAAGAGGGAGCTGTGTTGGCGTGTGTGCCTGAGTGTCACAGAACACTTGATGGTGTGCACACTTGACACACAGAATGTCAAAGCATTGTGGATCCAAGCTCTTTCTCTTTTGCTCTTCAAATTAGCTACTTTGCTCCTTAAATCTGCAAAAATGTTTGTACAAGTTGTGACCAATGACATGAGTTTAGATACACTCTGCCCTTTATGAATAGATCCTGGCCTACAAAGTCTCCACCCCGATGCTGACTCTCCTCTGAGGCTTGACAGGGAAAGAGACAATAGTGTGCTAATTAACATGAGGCTTCAAAAATGCATGCAAGAGCTGGGCACAGTGGCACACGCCTGTAATCCCAGCACTTTGGGAGGCTGAGATAGGAGAATCGCGAGTTCAAAGCCAGCCTCAGCAAGAGCGAGGCGCTAAGCACCTCAGTGAGACCCTGTCTCTACATAAAACACAAAATAGGGCTGGGGATGTGGCTCAGTGGTTGAGTGCCCCTGAGTTCAATCTCCAGTACCAAAAAAAAAAAAAAATACATGCAAGGCAAGGCATATATTGGGTACTCGATTTAAAAACATGTTCTATTGAACTTAGCATCTGAGTCAATGAGCTCCTGTTGAAAAAACAGTAACGAAAGAGATTTTGTAAAAGGCATAATTGATGAGTACTATGATTCACAAAGTTTCTACCATCTGTTAAAATTTAGATTCAGGTGAGGATGTAATAAACAAGCACTAGAGACCTACTTTGTAGCATTTTAAGTGTTTTTGTATATTTTATCTCATTTAATTTATAGCTATGGCTACACAGGGAAAAAATTATAGTATGGGCTGAGGGTAGAGTTCAGTGGTATAGTGCTTAACAATCATATGAGAAGCCCTGGGTTTGATCCCCAGCATTGCAAAAAAAAAAAAAAAAGAGGAAAAAAATCATAGTAGATTCTCTGTGTGTACATATGGTGCTGGGGATTGAGCCCAACGTCTCATGCATGCTAGGCAACATGAAGACATACCCCAGCCCACAGTGAACTTTTTGAAGCAAATGACTTGGTACTCAATTAAGAAATTGTCTCTCTCCCTTACTCTCCTTCTACTTCTTTAAAAATATTTATTTTATTTCTCTTTGTCTTTTTTCTCATGTTAAATCATAGGCACAGGAAGTTTTTCTAATTTGTTTTTAATGTTACTACTTCTAAGACTCAGACACTTGGATTTTTCAGGATTCTAGCAAATAGAAAAAAATGTGCTTTTGTTGAAAGACCACAAGGTTAGTGCTATGGACTCTAAGCCAATATTTTATAACTATATTTTATTATAACTTCATTTTAGTTAGAAAGTCACTACTGTATTTAGTTTAATTGTATGCTTGGATTATGGGTTGCAATAAAAAACACTGGGTTTGAACTAAAAATGTCACAGAAATGAGCAGGAAAGTTTCAAAGGAAGTCAGGATAGAAACTACTGACTCCATAAAAAGAAGTATAAGGTATCCAAATTGAAAATGAAGAAGTTAAATATCTCTATGATGATATGATCTTATATATGAAAACCCTAATGACTCAACCAAAATGCTGTTGGAAATAATAAATTCAGAATAGTTCCAGTATACAAAATTGACATGCAAAAATCAGTTCCATTTTTCCACACTAAAAATGAACTCTCTAAAAAGAAAATCAAGAAATAATTCTGTGATTATAGCATCAAAAAGAATAAAATACTTAAGGAACAAACTTAACAAAGGAAGTGAACAATCTGCACACTGACAACCATAAAAGAGTGATGAAGAAATTGAAGAAAGCGCAAATAAATGCAAAGCTATCCCATGTTCATGGATTGGAGGAATTAGTATTATGAAAATGTCCATTCTACCTAAAGTGATCTACACATTCAGTGCAATTTCTATCAAAATTCCAATAATGCCAGGTGTGACATACACATATAATCCTAGTGACTTGGGAGGTTGAGGCAGGACAGTCCCAAGTTGGAGGCCAGCCTTGACAACTTAGCTAGACCTTGTCTCAAATTTTTAAAAAATATTTTTTAAAGGACTGGGGATCTAGCTCAGTTGTAGAGTGCCCCAGGGTTCAAACCCTAGTGCCACAAATAAAATAAGGGTTCCAATGGCATATTTCATAGAAATAGAAAAAAATGATCCTAAGATTCATATGTAACCACAAAAGACTTTCAATAGCCAAAGCAATTTTGAGTAATAAGAAGAAAACTGGGGCTGGGGAATATAGCTCAGTTGGTAGAGTGCTTGCCTCGCATGCACAAGGCCCTGGGTTCAATCTCCAACACCAAAAAAAAAAAAAAAAAGAAAAGAGAGAGAGAGAGAAGAAGAAGAAGAAAGCTGGTGGAATAGTTCTTCCTAATTCCAAATAATATTATAAAGCAATAGTAATCAAAGCAGTATGGTACTGACATAAAAACAGAGTAACAGAGAGCCCAGAAATAACTGTATATAGTGTCAACTAATCTTTGATAAGGGCACCAAGAATACACCATAGAAAAAGGAAATCCCCTTCAATAAATGGAGTTGGGAAAACTGGATATTCTCATACAAGAGAAAGTAATTGGATCCTTATCTTACATCATACATAAAAACTGCTCAAAATTGATTAAAGACTTAAATATAAGATCTGACGTCATAAAACTCCTAAAAGGACATAGGAAGAAAGAAAGCACTTTCGCATTAGTCTTGGTGAAGATTTCTTTCTTTCTTTCTTTCTTTCTTTCTTTCTTTCTTTCTTTCTTTCTTTCTTTCTTTCTGTCTTTTTTTTTATGACACTGGAAGCACAAGCAACAAAAGCAAAAATAAGCAACAAATATAATATAGTTTAGGGGGCTGGGATTGTAGCTCAGGGGTAGAGCACTTGCCTCGCATGCGTGAGGCCCTGGGTTCGATCCTCAGCACCACATACAAAGCAATAAGATAAAGACATTGTGTCCATCTACAAATAAAAAAATTTTTTTAAATATAATATAGTTTGGGACAACATTAGACTCTAAAGCTTCTGTGCAGCAAAGGAAACAATCAACACAATGAAAATGCATTCTACTGTCATGTATAACTTATCAGAACAAATTTTAAAAATGAAAAGGCAGCCTACAGAGGAAGATGAAGTATTTGCCAGCCATAGTGTGAAGAGGGGATAATATCCAGAACATTTGTAAACCTTATATCCAATAGGAAGTCAGAACTCAATAGCAGGAAGAAAAAGAAGTAGCCTGATTTAAACCTCAGTGAAGGGCCTGGCTAAACATCTTCCCAAGTTCCCAAAGGAGATAGGCAACTGACCTATGTGGAAAAAATGCTCCCCATTGTTAATCATCAGAGCCAGGCAGATCAAACTATGATGTATCATCTCTCTTTGTTAAATGGCTATTATAAAAAAAAAAAAAAAGATGAATGGTGACAAGTGTTGGTGACAGTGTGAAGAAAAAGGATTCCTTGCACCTGTTGGTAGGAATGTAAATTGGTATAGTCTTTTTGGAAAATAGTATGGAGGCTCTGAAAAAATTTCAAAATTGAACTACCATATCATCCAGCAATTTCACTTCTGGCTATGTGTCCAAAGGAAATGCAGTCAGTATGTTAGAGACAGCTGCACTCCCATGGTCACTGCAGCACTGTTCACAACAGCCAAGATAGGAAAACAACCTAAGTGTCGGTTGAGGGTGAAGAAAATGTGGTGTATCAAGTCACAATAGAACATTATTCAGCCACTAAAATAGAAATCCCACCATTTATGATAACATGGATCAACCCGGAGGACATCATGCCAAGTGAATTAAGCCAGACCCAGAAAGAAATTCTACATGCTTTCACTAGTGTGTGAAATTCAGGCACAGTGGAAACTCATAGGATCTGAGAATAGAATGGCAGTTTCCAGGGAGGGAGAAGAGAGATGTAGGTCAAAAGGAAGACACTTTCAGCTCTAAGATGGAGAAATCCTGGATATCTAATGTACAGCATGCTAACTACAGTTAGTAATACTATAGTATAGACTTGAAATTTGCTGTGAACAGATCTTAAGTCTTCTTATCACACACACAGACACACACATACACACACAAATGGTAACATGTCAGGTGATAGATGTGTTAATTAGCTTGATGAAGGCCATCACTTCACAGTGGGTATTAAATCAAATCATCACATTGTATATCTTAAGTATATATGATTTTTGTTTTTCAATATACCTTAATAAAATTGGAAAATAGTAAGCCACTTTCCAAGGTAAAAAATATGAAATCAGTTTGTAAGTGCTCATTTAAAAAATAAGAAAGGCACACATAAGAAGAAGAAAAAAGAAAATTTATCCATAGTCCTCCCACCCTTCTTCGCCATTAAGTCTTTACCCAAATATCACTTTCTCAGTGAGTTGAGCAGGACGTCTGGTTTAGAACTGTTGCTCACCCACATTTGCACACATGGACACCCCCTCCCTATCTGTGCATCCAGTGTGAACCACTGCCACACTTATTTGCTACTATGTATCTCTGCAGTAACTTGAGCTCTGTGAAGTCAGTTTTGTCCACTGTTGTCATCCTGGAACCTATACATTGTCTGCCGTCAAATGTTTTTGAATGAATCCAAACACAAATGCCATTGGCATTTAAATGTTGGCATTCTACTGTTTCTAAGTTTTATATTGAGTTTTGTGATTTTTTAACATGAAGAAAAATTAACATCTATCAGATGTCAGGAACTGTGCTAGAGTTTTTACATATCATATAACAACTCTGAGAAGTATTGTCCTTGATTTATAGGTGAGAAAACCAAAAGCTTGAAGATATGAAGTCACATGCCCAAGGTCACACTCATAAACTGAAATGATACAAATCCCAGTGTTCGACACCCGCGCAATCTCACCACGCCCTTGCTCTCTACTGGACTCTTGGGATGTGTTCATTCGGTTTCGTACTTTTCCATTTAGCTTCTCTTCCTAAGTATTCTCTCATGTTATCACATTTCATTTTCTACTTTACTGGCAAAAGCTAAGGGTGCAAGTGAGGCTCACACCAGAGAGAGCAATCACATGTGCTGACTGAAGGCCATCAATACCTGTCGTCTAAGTGATGCTGATGAGCTTTCCCGATGATCACATTTAGTCTAACCTCCGTGCCTTGCCCAGCTGCTCCTGTGCCCAGATTTGTATAGATTGGGATCCTCAGACTCAGGTGCTTAAGCTTGTTGGTTTTTAGGACACTAGATTGGCCTAAAAATGGGACTTTGCCCATCCCTAAGTGCTGTGGCCTCCCTTGTGTCTGTTCAGTCCTACAGCCACATTCTGGATCAAGGTGTCTATTGACTGGACTGACTTCACTTCCACTCATCTAAATTCCATCCTTCCTGTTTACCTAGTTATTCTTTCTGCCATCCTCTGGTTTTAAGGAAGATGGGACTTTACAGTTCTTTTGTTCTAATAACGAATATCATTTACCCTTGAATATCTTAAATTCTTCTCACTCTTTTACAAGTATCTCTCAAGTTCCCCCCTTGTAATCACTTTGCTTTAAATAGGGAGTACTGGTATCTGACAATTACTTAGTCTATGTCCCATTGAAGGAGAAATCCTCTTGAAGATACCGTGATTGAAGAGATGGGGCATGGATTCTTTACGACATAGCCTATGGGTAGCTCTTTTCCTATTTTCATTAGCTAGTTCATAAGGGTTTTTCCTGGAAAGGAGAGATGGAAGAAGGTAAGAAGTAGGGAAAGAAGGAGGGGGATTTTTGCATTTTATACCCTTCCGTTATGGCTGTAGTTTCCACCACCTCCCTTGTGGATGAATTAGTTAAATTTAATCAAAATCTGTCTCTGTGTGAGCTTCAACCACCAGTATTAAAATTACACAGAATAGATTTAATGCCTCCTCCAAATGACATTTTCAGATCTTCAAAAACAAGTACTTTGTCCTTTTTATAACTATTCTTCTTCAAGCTAAGGACCTTTATTTTATTTATTTGTTTATTTATTTGCTGTGCTGGGGATCTAACCCAGGGCCTTGGGTATGCTAGGCAAGCACCTTACCACTGAGCAACATCCCCATCCCAGGAACCCCATTTTTATTAAAGATTCCTCATATATTGAAAAACATACCTTCACAGATTTCCTCTGCAGCCTCCATTTCTTCCCTTTTCTCAGTAGTCCTGATTTCCAGGTGAGACTCCTTATGATCTGGAGAGCCAAGAACAGAGTACATGGCCTACGCTAACACTTCTTTTTCTTGGCCACAGTGATGGCTTCAGGGATGGGCACTTGATCTAGGTCAGTCCAATCAGATCCAATCTCAGGACTTCAGCTGGAAATACTGGTTCTAAGGTGCAGCGTGAAGTTGAGGAGGCATGGAACTTGGAAACCACTGACGTTTATCTTAGATCATGAAAGGAAGAGCCTACCTGAAAGTGTCCATATCCAAAGTGCAAGTAAAGAAACGGAGAGAAAGTCTGGGTTCTTATTATATTATGTGAACTCTCAGAAGAGCCTCGTTTAAAGATACTTCTGCTTCTGGGCTGGGATTGTAGCTCAGCGGTAGAGCGCTTGACTTGCATGCGTGAGGCCCTGGGTTCGATCCTCAGCACCACATACAAAGCAATAAAATAAAGACATTGTATCCATCTACAACTAAAAATATATTAAAAAAAAAAAGATACTTCTGCTTCAGAATTATGTAATTTCTATTACAAGCCATTAAATTATTTTGCTTAGCCCCCATGTGAGTCTAGTGTTTTGTCATTTGCAACTTAAAATATCCTGGCTGATACATGGAAGATGGTTCTTTCCCATGGTTGCCCTCCTTTGCCACTTTGTCAATGACCCTCTTTCCTACTCTTTTACATGGAGACTGAGCAGTGCAGGTCCCAGAGGACTCTTGTCAGCCTAGATTCGAATGTAATGTAATGTCTAAACCTCACACTGCACTAGGATTTGTTTTTTAAAATATTTTTTTAGTTATCGATGAACTTTTATTTTCTTTATATGTGGTGCTGAGAATCAAACCCAGTGCTTCACACATGCTAGGCAAGTGCTCTACCACTGAGCCACAACCCCAGCCCCTGCACTAGGATTTTGAGCATCCCAATTCCAACAACTCTCACCAGAAAATTGTCTATTTTCACAAATTGTTCATGAACACACAAACCCTAAACACCTAAAAGCTTAAAGGAGAAACCAGAAAAGCATGTTTTAGAATAGACTTTCAACTTGTTGCCTCCATATTATAAGGCTCCACATCCCTTCTATTTCTGCTTTAGTTTTCAAAAACAGAATTACCAACTCCTTTCTTGGTTCAGTGTTGTTGCATGATTTTTAACAAACCTTAGGTTTGTTACTTCATATCCTCTTGGGCACACCCTCTAATAGGTCTGATTCCTTATAATGCTATGTATCAGAAATCTTTTCCTTAAAAATGTGTGTGTGTGTGTGTGTGTATGTGTGTAAACAGAGAGATGTATGTAATACACACGTGTATATAATTTTTTAAATTTTTTTTTAGTTGTAGATGGACACAATATCTTTATTAATTTTTATGTGGTGCTGAGGATCGAACCCAGTTCCTCTCACATATGAGGCAAGCGCTCTACCACTGAGCCACAATCCCAGCCCATGTGTATATAATTTTTAAATAAAAAATATAATGTGTACATGAATGTGTGTGTGTAAAATCCTTTACTATTGCCTCCGTATCTATCAATGTATACCAATAAATATGAGCTGAAGTATGCCAGTGTGGGCTGCTGGCCAGGATGGGGACTTTGTTATATTGAACTGGACATTGTGATGATAGCTGTTAAAATAGAATTCTGCCTATACTTAATTCTTCTCCAAAAAAGGAAATATTTAGTTTCTGAGAGGCATTTAATAGTTACCATAAGTTATATTAGAGGAGGACGAGGAGCAGACACGGCCTGATGATCTGGTCAGAGCCTGCTGCCCCACCCAGCCAGAGGCCGCCTGCCCTGGCCGTTGTCTTCAAATCTCTGGAAAGGCCCAGGTTAAGTCTGGATTTTAATCAAGCTGATCAGATCTTTGTTTCACAAGGATTGTTCCCAAACTGCTATAATCTTAAGGAAGGTTCTTTTATTATTTTCTTTTTTAAAATGAAATTTAAAAAACATTTTAAAAACTGATGTGATTCAAATGTGTAAATGTACAGAAGGTTACAGAGTACAGTGGAAAATCTCTCCCACGCGAAACCCCCAACACATGGTTGCCCTCCTGGGAGGCAATTACCAGTTTTTTCTTTATCCTTCCAGAGATATTCTATTATCATTTTCTTGTACTGTTTCATTTTTTCCCTGGAGATACGTGTTTGGGCCTTTTTATCTTGTTTTGCCATCCTTTTATCT
The DNA here is from genome assembly GCA_028644305.1 of Xerus rutilus. Lineage (NCBI taxonomy): Eukaryota > Metazoa > Chordata > Mammalia > Rodentia > Sciuridae > Xerus > Xerus rutilus. The sequence goes on along the minus strand of CM053410.1, from coordinate 80,449,436 downwards.
CATTCTTTCCTATCCCTTCTCTAAAAAGACAAGGCAACCTCCCCTAGGGATTTTTCTTCCAAAGCCAACTTGCTGTAGGTTATCAGTTTTATCCCCCTTTCAGTTCCATTCTCTGTTCCTGACAGCTGGTGGTCCTAGTCATCTTCTGATGAGTGATGGATAGGACCAAGAGGAGCAACCGTTCCCTGATATCATTAATTGTAAGACTTTTGCAAGCTCAAAACTGAGAACTGACCTTAGCCTCCAACTGTTAGCAGCTGTTAATTTGGCTGAGATGGTGGGAATCTGAATGCCCTATGCAAACAATCTGGGACAGCCGATGGCTCACTGTACATCTTCTCTTTGATACTCGAGACTAAATTTCTTTGGCCTAAAAATAATCTCCTAAACCCATTCCAGAGTCTACTGTCTATCACTAGCCACATAACCTTGTAGAAGTAACTTGCTCTTGGTACTAGGTTCTGTGTGTAACATGAGGCTGCTAGCTGCAGTGATCTTTCAGCTTCTAGTCTTAAAATTTTCAAAAGAATGGGATCAGTTGTTAAATGATAAATGTCAATGTCATCCTGGTCCTATCCTCTTTCTCCAAAAACACTCAAGAAAGGAAGGAAAGAGAAGATGTTTTCTCCAAAAGCACTCAAAGCTTGAAGGAGTGACGAATATGACCATGATCTTGAGGCATAGTTGAACCCATGATCTTTTTTTAAAATATTTTTTCAGTTGTCAATGGACCTTTATTTAATTAATTTATTTATTTATATGTGGTGTTGAGAATCAAACCCATGTGCCTCACACATGCTAGGGAAGTGCTGTACTACTGAGCCACAACCCTAGCCCAGAACCCATGATCTTGAACCAATTGTTGACATGTCTCTGAGCAATTTAGACAAAATAATTTGCTCTTTTGTCCTGTGGGTTTAAGAACTGCTTACCTCATAACTGCAAAAAGTTCTTGCTCCATGTTATGGCTTGAATGTCCCCACCAAAATTCATGTTGAAATTTAATCTATGAGGTGTTAAAAGGAGGGACCCAGGTGGAACTTTAGGAGATAATTAGCACATAAGGGATCTGCCCTCATGAATGGACTAATCCTCCTATGAATTAATAGGTTATTTTGAAAATGGGTCCATTATAAAACCCAGTTTGGGTCTGTCTCTTGGATGCCCCCCTTTTTATGATGTGATTCCATGGGCCACCTTGGGATTCTGCAGAGAGTCCCCACCAGCAAGAAGGCTTTCATTAGTAGAGATCCTTCAACCTTGGACCTACCTCCCAGAACCATGAGCCTAACAAACCTCTCCTCTTTACAAATTACTCTGTGGTACTTAGTTATAACAACAGAAAATGAACTGACATCTCACATACTGGCAAGTAAGTTATCCTGAAAGCAGCATTAATTTTTTTAGACACATTTATTTATTTAGGTGCTGGGGATCGAACCCAGCACCAAAGGGATGCATCCCCTTGGAAAGGCCAACGGGCTGCTGTGACCAGGCTTTGTGGGTGGCAGTAGGCTGGGCCACCACTCTTCCATGTACCTGCACTGGCTTAATGAGTTCTGAACCGAGCTTGTCAGGGCACCCTGAAGATGCCCTTTCTCATGGCCAGGATGCTCGCGTGTGTCCTGCTTCTCTGTAAGAGGAACCTGGGTTGGTAGTGGTCCTTAACCAGAATATTTCATGAGCACAGGTTAGCAAATATATCATATCAGGCCCTGATAGATGGGAAAGTAGAACAATTCCTACTCTACAAAAGGGAAACCTGGACAAGTGCCTCACGTTTGATTCATTTATTTATTTGACAAACCTTTGTTAAACCCACAAGGAGATTTACAGAGGCTCTTAAAGCTGAAGTTTCCTGGCCCCTCACCAGGGCCCTTTCAAGACCATCAGAGGACCTTGGTAAAATGGTCACGTATTTGTACATTTTTGTAAAATTTGCCAAGTTAAGATAGTTTAGTTGCGGCTTCTTACTGTCACTTTGCATTTCAATATCCCCCCAGAAACACTTCCCCTTGGGTGGGTGGTGTTGGAACGGTCACAGGCACAGGGGACCTGGCACAGGAGGAGTCGAGAGGAGGATACATTTTGTTGGGGTTTAGTGGGTCACAATCACTTCTGAAAATAGGTCGTTGGTGGCTTCCCCCTATCAGAATGGCTTCTGGGAATTCTTCTACCACCCACTGAGCCTGCTCACCAGGCACAGGGATCCAAAGGCGGTGGGCCAGAGGCCATATAACAACATGAGCATGTCCTGCAGCATGAAAGGCATGTGGAGTGTAAGGGAAAGAAAATTGAAAACATATAGTCATGGGAAGTCCTTCTAGCCATCACACCTGTAACACTGTAAGTAGAAAATTCCATTGTCTTTAATTAATGCCTATTCAAAATGAATGTTTTTTTCCCCATTAGGCAAGTATTTAATAATGCAGTACATACAATTATAAACTTGTCATACTTTTTTCTTTCTTTATGGGAATTAGGCAATATCAGAATCCATGTGTTTAGAGGGTTGTATTATAAACTGCTAATGTATCTGCTTGGGAAGTTGAGTATATAATGCATCCCAAACATCAGTACTTAAATTTTTTTTTTGGAGAAACCTGGCTAGAAGACTGAATTACCTTTATATTCTCTCTTCATAAAATGAAAAGGCAAAACTGTTGTTATATTGAGATTGTCTATTTTTAAATTCAGGAGGAAATGACATTATAAAAGTATTTTAGGCCGTTAACTGATACTACGTAGTTTTTTTTCTGGATTCTGGGAATTTGTCGAATTTGTTAGCTTTTAAAAATGTATTGGTGATGACTTATTTTCTCCTTCAAACTAATTTGCTCTTGTACCTAAATTTGTATTTATAATGTTGTCTTCTGTTTTTTAAAGAAAAAGCTTCAGGTCCCACAAAACTTGGATCTACCCTTGGTTAAGCAACTGCCATTTGCTTTGCTACATGTTCTAGGTTCTAGAGAGGCAAGGATGACAAAAAAACACCATCTTTGCTATGGCAAGGGCACTGTAGTTGAGGAAGCAGGTAAGTAGATAGATAAAGGTGGTTCATAGTTGCAATTTCAACATGCCTACAGACAAGGTGTGAATTTCAATCCACAAAGAAACAAAATAAGTATCTGTTTATTTCCTTTATCAACTTATGAGACTCCATCTTCCAAGTTGATGGGAAATTCCAGTTGGAACCCTTTTCTTGCCAGAGATGCCCAGATGTAGAGATGTTCACTGGGTACCTGAACAATGGCAGAGGCTCTCATCTCTCAGCTGTCATGGTCACCATACTCATGGACCCACAAAGGCCTGCAGCATTTCTTCATACCCATGCTCAGGACTGGGGATCTTTGCTGAGACTGGGCTCCTGGTGCTGAGGTCCTGCCTCCCTAGGTACAACCTACAGCTTCAACTTAAAGTTTATGGAATACTTCAGTTTTCTCCTGTGAAATGCCTATTCTAATGTTCTGCCTTTTTTCTATTGAGCTATAGTTTTTTACTTGCTTTGCGGGAGACTTTTTAAAAATATTTTCGTTATAAATTATTTGCCAGGTATGTTATACAAATACGTTCTCTGAGTTTGTGGTTTGTCTTTAATGACCAGGATTTTTTTTGCGTGATTAAACATATTAATCTTTTTCGTTTGGGTTTGCGTTTTTAAATCTTTCCCTACCAAGAGCATGAAGATAGTATCCTGTATTATTTTCCACAAGGCTTATGATTTTGCCTTTTTAAGTGTTTACTCCACTTGGAATTAACTTGGAGTGTGGTACAAGGTAGAGGTCCAAGTTCATTACTCTCTACTAGATAAACCATGGTCCAGTTGTTGGTTCCTCATGACATGACCTGTTTATAAGCTCTCTATTCTGTTTGATTGGTTCTTTTGTCTATTCCTGAATTAACAGCGCACTCTAATCACTGTAGCTTTATAATAAGCCCTGCTACTTTATAAGGCAGTTACCCACTCCCCACTTCCAACCTTGTTTTTTTCCAACCATTCTTGCCTTCTTGCTTCAGCATATGTTCTTAAATTAACTTATCAAATTCCAAAAGAAAAAGATCTGTGCTATAATTTTGGTTGAAATTACATTTAACTTTTAAAACAATTTGGATAGAAATGATACGTTTTTGAAATTGAGACTTCCAAACATACAATGGTATATCATTCCACTTACAGGTCATCTTTAATGACTTTGATAAACTTAAAAGCAATTTTTATTTGTCACATGCTTCTTTTGTATATATATTCATATAAGCATTATTTTATGCTATTTTTTTTTTATTTTTTTTGGTACTGGAGATTGAACTCAGGGGCACTCGACCACTGAGCCACATCCCCAGCCCTATTTTGTGTTTTAGGTAGAGACAGGGTCTCACTGAGTTGCTTAGCACCTCGCTGTTGCTGAGGCTGACTTTGAACTCGCGATTCTCCTGTCTCAGACTCCCTAAGTGCTAGGATTACAGGCTTGCGCCACCACACCCAGCAATTTTTATGCTATTTTAAATATATTTTACATGTTTGCATTTTCCAGTTGTTGCTAGCATTTATTAATACAATTCCTTTTTACTTATGATCCTTTTTAAACACTCTTAGTAACTCTTAATAGTTTTATTCATGGATTCCTTGCAATATTTACTAGTTTCTTTCCTTCCAATCTTTATACTTTTCTTTCTTTCTTTTTTGATTGCTGTGATCAGGACCTCCTTTTGATGCTAAGTAGAGGTAGTGACAGGTACAAAGGGAATGCTCCAGTGTGTTACCAATAGATATGGTGATTGCTGTAGACATTTTGTAAACACTGTGCATCAAGGTATTTATTGCTGTGTAATAAACCATTCCAAAACATGATAGTTTAAAATGACAAGCGTTTGGGGCTGGGATTGTAGCTCAGTGGTAGAGCGCTTGCCTCGCATGCGTGACTCACTGGGTTCGATCCTCAGCACCACATAAAAAATAAATAAAGATATTGTGTCCATCTACAACTAAGACAATATTTTTTTTAAAAATGACAAACGTTTTATTATTTTCATGACTCCCTGAGTTGACTGTGGGACTGAACTGGAACAGCTCTCTCTTCTAGCTAGAGCCAGCTTCAATTTGCACAGGAGAATCCAAGATGGCCTCATGGACTATGAGATGGAGGAAATACTGGTGTCTCCCTTTCCTCATGGTCTTACTTCCTCCAGCACCTTTCCTTCTGCCTGGCCTTCCAGCTGGATAGTCTAGACTTTCTTGCAGAACATCTCAGGGCTTCTAGTTAGATGAGGGTGGAAGCCAGGCTTCGTAGACCAGACGTAGAAATCATACAAGGTAACCTCCTTTGCAGTCTGTAGGTCAAAGCAAGTGATTAAGAAAGCTCATTCTCAGGGGGAAGAAAAATAGAGCTGACTTACTGATGGGGGAGAAGCAAGATCCTAAGGCACGCTTTTTCAATCTACCACGGAGCCTCTCCTTTGCTGATTGCTAAGAATTGTGATCATAATTAGACAGTGACTTTTAGTCAAGTCTTTATCTTCTAGAATAGTTGTATGATTCTCCTTTAATCTATTAATGTGGCAAATTATATTAATTGATTTTTTTTAATGTTACAGACGGAACCCAAGTCATGTACATACGCATGTACCTCTCTCACAGAGTGACATTCCTAGTCTTTTTTTTTTTTTTTTAGATTTTTTTTTTTAGTTGTAGATGAACACAATGTCTTTATTTTATTGTTTTGTATGTGGTGCTGAGGATCGAACCCAGGGCCTCACGCATGCGAGGCAAGCGCTCTACCGCTGAGCCACAATCCCAGCCCCGACACTCCTAGTCTTATTAATCAATTTTCTAATGTTAAACTACCTTATATTTCAGGGGTAAATCCAACCTCCTGGATTCAGTTACAGATATTTGACTTAGTATTTTTGCTTCCATATCCGTAAATACACAGAGTTTCAAGTTTTGTTTCTTGTTCTTCATTGTTAGTTTTGAGTCCAAGGTTATATCCACCAACTAATATAAATTAGAGATTGTTTTCTCTTTTGCTATAATCTGGAATAAATTTTAATGATTGTTTCCCTATTTCTGTGAGTTCCTTGAATATTTGGTAGACACAGCGGCAAAATCGGTGGAGGGAGAGGTGGTGCTACGTGCGTCCATTGGTTTCGCAGGGATCCTTTGAAGTATTTTCCATTTTTAAAATTCATATACTTAGTTTTCATATGTATATATGTTTGTTTGATGGTTGGTACTGGGGATTGAACAGAGGCACTCTGCCACTGAGCTACATCCCTAGTTCTTTTGGATTTCTATTTAGAGACAGAGTCTATGCAAAGTTGCCCTCCTCCTACCTCAGCCTCCCAAATTTCTGGGATTATAGGCATGTGGCATGTGCCACTGCACTTGGAAGTCTTTTTTTTTTTGGTACTGGGGATTGAACTCAGAGGTACTTGCCCACTGAAACACATCTCCAGCCCTATTTTGTGTTTTATGTAGAGACAGGGTCTCACTGAGTTGCTTCGTGCCTCGCCATTGCTGAGGCTGGCTTTGAGCCTGTGATTCTCCTGTTTCAGCTTCTCAAAGTGCTGGGATTCAGGAGTGCGCCACCACACCCAGCTCTGGAAGTCTTCTTATGTCTCCTTGAGGAAGTTTTGTTAAGTTATACTCTCTTGGGAGTTTTTCCATTTTACCTAAATTTTCAAATACATTGCTTGTAATTGTTGATGGTATCGTATCACCTCTTAGTGTCTGCAACACCTGTGACATGGTACACTTTTATCTTCTAATATTGATTATTGATGCATGTTTCTTTTTACTTGAAAAGCCTACCAGAATTCTATCAATTTTACTCATTTTTTTAAAAACCCAACTTTGGTTTTATTAATTTTTATCTAATTTTTTCCCATTAACTTCTGTTCTCTTAACTGAACTATTTTCTTCTTTCTGCTTTGGATTTCTGCTGCATAAGTTGGATGTTAAGCTCATTTCAACCTTTCTACTCTCCTTCCTTCTGACTGCTATAGTATTTTCATTGTAACTTAATTACAAATATTTTCCAATTTTCATTATTATTCTTTGATCTCTGAATTATTTCAAAATGTGTTTATTAATTTACACATGTGAATTTTTTCTAGTTATCATCTTGATATTTTTTAGTAAATTTGGACTGTACAAAGAAAACGAATACTTGACTTTGTTAGTAAAATTGGACTGACCAAGAAAATGAATAGATGCAATATACTCTCTGGCATTATATGGGCTACTATATAATAATAATAATAGATAATATATATAATGCAACTATATCATATATAAATGTATACTGTAATTATATAATGTCTATAATAATGTATACATTCATAATCATTGTTATAATGATTATTTTATGTACATATATATGTGCACACACACTAATATGTATATACAGACTATGGCTCTCTGACTTTTTTTTAACCATCTTATACTGTCTTGTTTTTTTTTCCCTCCTGTATATTTTCCTCTATCTTTTCTTCTCTTCTGCTGATTGATCGTATACATGTATATATTTTTTCTCTTTCCATTGTTTTTCCCCATAATAATTAGGAATCTATACACTAACACTATACCATATACTAGACTATATCTAGCCTTATCACTACTGTTATTTCGCCCTTTGAGTGCTCTGCTTCTGACCACGCCCTGACGCACTTGCTGTTGCAGAGGTACATCTGCTTGACATTGGCTTTCAGCCAGCCAGGTGTTGTCATGGTGCTGAGGCTGGCGTTGCTTACATTTGCTCATGCTCACTCTCAACACTTCTGTTGGCTCTTCATCTCTTCTCCCATCTCAGACTTTCCTTTTAGAATTAGGCTAATTCTACTGGAAGTGTATTCTTTAAAACTTCCCTTAGTAAATTGGCAAGTTCCCTCAATTCTTGAAAGTATTTTTTGTTGTTTTGTTTTGTTTTGCTGGTGATGCGCTTTTAAGTTGATATTTCCTCTCAGCTCACTGAAGGTACCCACCACCTTCTGACTTTCACTGCTACTATTGAGTCTCATTTTCATCCCTCGAAGATGTTTCTTTTCTCTCCATCTTTAAAAAGATCTTTTCTTTGTCTTTGTTCTTCTTCAGTTACACTACATGTCCAAATATGGTTTTTAAAAAATTTTATTTACCTTGCTTAAGATTCTTTAAAACCTCACACAAGATAGCAAATAAATTGGAAAGGAAGGTGAGGGTCAGATTATGAAGGGTTTTGAAAGTCATAGGAAAGAGCTGATTTTTTTTTCTTTAGAACAGTGATATTCAAAATGTGTAGCTTATTGCATTACACAAGAATTTTGAAAAATATTTTCTCCCTTGTGTATATTTAAATTGACATTTACAGTTTGCATTGTAGGGTTAAATAAGCTATTTCTCTCTAATAGGAGAGAATATATCAATATTTTATAAGGTGAAGATTAACTAAAATTGGAATGCATTATATGACATGCCCCAAATACATCATATATTATATGTATTTGGGTAAGGTTATGTACGTATCTGAAATATAATTGGCTGCTTTATTGAATAAAACTGGGCATGGTAGCTCATCCTTGTAATCTCTGCAAATTGGGAGGCTGAGACAGGGGGGATTGCAGGTTCCGAGACCAGTCTCAGCAATGTAGCAAGACTCTCAGCAGAATAAAAATAAAAAATAAAAAGGGCTGGGGATATAGCTCAGTGGTAAAGTGCCTCCGAATTCAATCCTCATTGCCAAAAAAATAAAATAAAATAAAGCAAGCCCACTTTAAAACAAATCACATACCCATGTTTACCCATGTTTTATAAAGTATTTTTAAAAATCCATAATTTAAAATATTCCAGTTTCATCTAAAAGACTAAAAATTACTTACCTAGGTTGCTTTAAGTATTCTGAATTTAGTACATCTCAATGTGACATCAGCAGTTTCTAACTTGAAGCTTCACCCTTCTCAGACATGGGCAAAACACAAAAAGCCAGGAAGACCCATGAACTTAAGGTGCTCTCTTTAATCACGAAGGAGGTTTCTCTGAAACCAATCGTCATTCTAGGTGGAGCCCTTCAGGAGTGCAATCTCACAGGAGCAGTAAACACATTGTACAATGTCACAGTGGCTTAAACTTCTGTTTGTGAGAATTTTTCTTTCCTTCATATATCCAAGCACATCTGGATGTCCCACGTTTGCTTTTTGGAGATGCAGATATACAAAGTTTTATTCACAAACTGATATCTGCTTCAAGGGGAAGGAACTGAGGGACTTCTTTTTTAGAGCAAAAGTAACTGCATATGGAAAGAGTCAGAGCACAACTCTACCACTTCATTTGGCAGTAGGTCTAAATGACCTAATGGGTAGGTCCTTCTCTATTCTACACACATAGCATTAAGCAAGAAACTGGAAAAAATAGGTCAGAGATTTTTTCATAGGAACATGTAAGTATTACATGTTCTATTACTGCAATATTGTGGAATTTATCTTTCTGAGAAATGTACATACATTTGGTGCATTTTATCTGAGAGCAATAATTTGGAATTACTATTAGTTATTTCCACTTTCTTTTTCCAAAAAGAGAAAAACATAGGAAAAGTGTTATGGCAACTTTAAATCTTCAAAGAATTTGAGGGCTGGGGTTGTGGCTCAACGGTAGAGCGCTCGCCTAGCACGGGTGAGGCACTAGATTCAATCCTCGGCACCACTTAAAAATAAAAATAAAGGTATTGTGTCTGCCTACAACTAAAGAAAAATTTTAAATGAAAAAAGAAGAAAAATTTGACCAAGGATATACTGGAAGGAGGTTTAATACATATTTTATGGTGAACTGTCATCTGTTACAGGTTGTGTACTTGACAATATGCTAACCATTAAATAACTGGAAGAGATAGAGAACAGTGATTAAGAGCCTACACACAGCGTTTGACTATGTGAGCTCAAATCTCAGCTCTACCTCTATTACCTCTGAAACTTGGATACTTTTTTTTTTTTTTTTTTAATATTTTTTTAGTTGTAGATGGACACAATGTCTTTATTTTATTGCTTTGTATGTGGTGCTGAGGATCGAACCCAGGGCCTCACGCATGCGAGGCAAGCGCTCTACCGCTGAGCTACAACCCCAGCCCTTGGATACTTTTCATAACCTCTTTTAGGCCTCGATTTCCTCATCAGAAGTAGTATGTTAGTATGTTATCTACCTCAAATGACTGTTTTGAGGATTAAATGAGTTACATGTGTGCGGTGCTTAGCACAAAGGCCTGGCTCATGGTATAACTTTGATAAATATGTTATTTTTAGCAAGTACGGGAATAAATTTGCCTAATGTATAAAATTAAATGCTAATTTTACTTTCCCATACCACATCACAATTGGGAATTTGGAGATTTAGCACACTGTAGTGATAGTGAACATGCTGAAAGAGAAACAAAGTATTATTTTTGAAGAGAATATTCCCTGAACATCTTATATTTAATTGCACGACTTACCAATTGAATGGTGGTGGTGGTGGGGAACAGCAAAGACTTACAATGATTTCAACAATTTTCAAATAAAGGGTATTTTTTGTTTGTTTGTTTGTTTTTGGTACCAGGGATTGAACTCAGGGGTACTCGACCACTGAGCCACATCCCCAGCCCTATTTTGTGTTTTATGTAGAGACAGGGTCTCACTGAGTTGCTTAGTGCCTCGCCATTGCTGAGGCTGGCTTTGAACTCATGATTCTCCTGTCTCAGCTTCCCAAAGTGCTGGGATTACAGATGTGTGCCACCTCACTAGGTTTCAAATAAAGGGTATCTTGATTTTAGTTCTTTGTTCAACTCTGTCCTAAAAATGTAATGGCAAGGCAGCTTTTGTACTTAATCTTATTTGAGTTGAAGGTAAACTCTGGTTTAGCTCCAGCTTGCTGAGAGTAAGTGTAGCACAAGACAATAAGTTGCTTGTTAAAATGCAGTGATTTTATTTTTAATCATGTAATTATGATTCAAGGTTACATGTTTTAGATCCTAAATAACATAAATTGGGTTTAAATAACATTAAAACATTCAGATTACAAAAAAATAAAGGGAGTCAGTCAGTTCTCTTCATTTTTCATAAGATTCCAATATAATCATTTCAAAATGTCTACATGAGGGCTGAGGTTGCTGCTCAGTGGTAGAGCGCTTGCCTTGCATGTGTGAGGCACTGGGTTCGATCCTCAGCACCACATAAAAATAAATAGATAAAATAAAGATATTGTGTCCATCTACAACTAAAAAAATTTTTTAAAAAATGTCTACATGATGGGATGCATTTTTCACTTTTAATCTCTCATCATAATTATGAAGATAAATACCAAAGTACATAAAGTGTCCACCCTAAAATCTGGCTCTGATTTTTTTTTGAATTATCCACAAATTAAGATTTTTTTGTCTCTAATTTCTCTAATCTTCAAACTAGAGATATTATAGTAGACTATATAGTTTTTTATTGTCCAGAGTCTCCCTTTATTTGGAGAACTATCTCTTCCCTCTTTATAGGAGTTTGGCAGGGCCATCAATCACAGTACTCTAACGCCCACTCCCCCTAGTCATGGTGACAAATAAATAACTAGGCCAGGTAACCCAACTCCTCAGATAAAGTGATTGGCTCAGGGGTAAATACACAAAACAAAATGAATCCATCGAAGTCATCCCAGTCCCAAGACTTCAGCAACAGCTGGGATGGAAGTCTGCCCTCATTTTGGGGCATATGGGCTGAAAGGATGTGCATCTGGGGTGCTATCTTCTCATCTGTAGGACAGAAAAAGATCTGAGAGATGGAAAGAGGGGCCCGATGCTATTGCTTGAGTACCATTTAGTTCAAGTCTGTCATTGCTTTCTTGCACCCTGACACACGTACGTGTTAAAAATAATTTGAGTTGGGTTTATGAAACATACAGCTGAAGGAGTTCTGATACATACAAGTATCTTTCTGATTTATTCATAGAGGCAACCATTAACTTTGAAAGTGAATATATTGCAATGAAGTACATTAAAAGCATGGTCCACCTGTCACTTAAATGTAGGCAATGCGACATGGCACCTAAGAGCCTGGGCTCTGGAGTCAAACTGCTACAGCTTGATGGGAAGACAAGGAGGGGGTGGGGGTGGGGGACTGGAGGAGATAAAGTTGGGGGTTGGTAGAGAAGTAGGGGAAGGGTGAGTGGAAACAGGACACAGAAAGCTAAGAACTTTGCAGAGTGAAACAGGCTTGCTTGGGACGTGACAATTGGAGCCTTCGGGCCCCTCGAGTAAAGGACATTAAGAAGGTAGAAGAGAGGAACTGGACAGGAAGTGGAAGAGTGACAAAGTAAATAGCACATATTTCAGGGCTTTTGTCTAGTGTGACTTGCATCCAGAAAAGGAGGAAGACATTTTTTTTTTCCCTCCCTCATACTCTTGGACTCGAATCACAACTTAACTACATTATACATGAAATAGATTGCTGTGTGGACAAGCATGAGATCCCAACTATCATTTATAATGTTAGTTCAACAGGAAATATTTTCTGAGTACTAAGTAACAGGCTTCAGTGGTTTTTTGGAACAGGATCCATTCATCAGCCAGGGCCTCCCTCTTGGCTGAGGGGGCAGGTTGCAGCTGGGCAGGTCAGATAGAGAGTCAGCATTTCACAATCCAAGAAACTGGAGCTTGCAGGGCTGGAGTTCTCTGGACTAATGACTCAGCTAGAAGTAGAGACCAGGTCCCTACATCTCCAGTTGAGTAGTTTTACTTTCATAACTAAGGCTTTCAATAAAATAAGAATAGTGACATGCATTTAATCTACCACACAGCACAATATGGACAGAAGTACTTAATTAAAAAAAAAAAAAGGCCAAAGCCAGCCTCAGCAATGGCGAGGCACTAAGCAACTCAGTGAGACCCTGTCTCTACATAAAACACAAAAATAGGGCTGGGGATGTGGCTCAGTGGTCGAGTGCCCCTGAGTTCAATCCCCAGTACCAAAAAAAAAAAAAAGGCAACAGAATCTGACTTTGTGAGCAGTGCTGGCCAGCTAGGGATTGGGAATTGTCTTCACGTGAGTTGCATGGCAGAGGTGACACCAAGGCTGGATGACATTTTGCCAGACTGTGTAGAGGAATCCAAATATCAGGAAAAGGTGGAAGAGAGGAAAAAATGGAGAGACCCTGAATTCTCCTCCAAATACAAGGGTCTTTTATTCTATCTCCTAATTTTAGAATAAGCATCAGTAAGCATCAATCACTTGTCTTTTTCCTCTGGGGTACTGCAACAACCTGGATCATGGTAATTCTTCATTGACAAAGATCAATTTGTACAAGCTGCCTAATCTGTTATGCAGAAACTAGGAGACACAGTTACGAGCAACTTCCCATTAGGAGGGTGATGGAGGAATTTTTACTTCTTTGCAAGAAACATTTCAGGATCAATATTGTCATCGTTTTTTCTACTTGACAGTTGTGGGGCTAGCCAAGGAAGGTGAAATTATCAGCCACCTCACAACAAATTCTCTGGAAAGATTGGGAGTTAAAGCAATAATATGTGGTTGTATCCAGGAACTATTGTCCCTGATTAATTAATGGGGCACAAACATCAGGGATGTTTATAATTTGTTCAGTTTTAACAACAGCACAAGAAGACGTTGCCAGTTCAGTGACCAGGCAAACCTTTAAGAATACCTCTATATTGGCCCCAATAATTATGTGAATCATTTGCCCAATGTCCCATAGCTGGTAAGAAGCAGGGCTGAGACTCACCGTTTGGTAAATCTGTTGATACTGTCCTGTGTGAGGCAGCGGCAGCAGGGGGACTTTGAGATTGATGTTCCAAGACATATACCAGTGTCAGAAATGTCCAAACTGTAGAGGTTATGGTTTTATGAATAACTTGATGGTAATGTAAGACTTCCATGAAAAACAGAATCACATTAAAGTAGTAAGGGAGATGTTTTAGGAATATAAATAATACAACAAATAGGGTACAAAAATCTCTTTTACCAGATTATAGTACAATTGTTTATCTAAAACCATGCTTTTAATAAACGTTGTAGATTAAACTACTTGTTCAGGAAGCTACTATAGTGATTTCTGCCAATGAGGCAATAAAGTAGATATGTTTTAATGTGTTCTGTCTGGGGGGCTATAGAGTGCTTAAGACCATGGGCTCTGGAGCAAAACTGCCATGGATTAAATCTTGGTGCTGCCACTTCCTGGCAGTGTAACCTTGAGCTAGCTAGGGTTAAGTGATTAAATTCATACCAAGTGTTTAAAAAGAACCTGGTACAGAAAAGGCGCTTGGCAAATGGTAGTTAGCACTGAGCGGAACAATGTATGCATGATACGAGGGCATTGAAGTATGGTTCTCCACTTTCAGGGAATACAGGAACTAGCTGGAAAAAGAAACCTATTTATAATGTGCCTCAGAAAGAGGTACAGCAGCTCCTTTCATTACGATATACAGTACTGTATTCCTAATAAAAACTGAGGAAATAATAATTAAGGATATAAAAGATCAAAGAGAAAGCTTTGTGCAGAAAGTGAGCTGTGACCTGGATTTTGAAGTTGTGGTTTACCACTACAGAAATTTTAATTTAAGGACTTTGATAAAGTGACTGGTCCATTATCAATATTACTCACGCTGATTCATTTAGTGAAAGCCTTTTCTGTGCCAGACACTGGGATTGTGGTATTAAAGGACTAAATCTGAAGACACCCTATCCTCAAGGAGCTTATGGTCTGTTATAAGAAGTTACATAGAAGCAAAAGGTGAGGTAGAAGGTGATATGGACCAGCAATACCAGCTGGCAACCATTGGCTTCCAGAAATCCTACTAAGCACACGAAGAAGTGGGTTAGTCTTTGGCACACCAAGGAAGCTAGGTATCCGATGTAAGAATGGACATGAGGGGAAAGCAGTTCTTTCTGGAGGGGCCTCTGGGGTAAGACAGGTGTTGCAACTAGTTCTCCCTTGGCTTTGCAGGATGGGAAATTTAACCAGGCTGCTCAGAGGCTGATGAGACCTCCATGAAATGAGCAAGAGATGAATCAGAATGAGATTTTATTAGATTTCTAACTAAACAACAGGACTGATCATCTGCACAACCCCTGATTCTCTTCTACCTCCGCCCTCCATCATTCCTGAAAACTCATTTGTGGAATAAATAAATTATATACCAAGAGATTGATTGGCGTGCGTCAGGTATATAAACATTTTCTACTCTAAGAACATTCATTTTAACTACATGACCACTTTTGTGCCTGGATAATTGCTTTTCTCTACCCCTCTTTTTATATTTCTTTTCTATTATGACATATTTTTAATGAAAAAATTTTTGCATATAATTTCCAAGTTTCTAGCTCATTTTATATTGGTTATGTTTTTAGTTTCTTCCTGATGACATTCAAGGAGGAAATTTAATTTCTTATTATTACGTTCCAAATTTTACTACAGAAAGGAATACATTGGAGGCTTTCTGTAGAAAACAAATACTATCCTAGTAGCTGAATTACTTTTTTCCTAAGGATTCCAATTTATTCCTGACTTTTTTAAAATATTTTTTTTCAGTTGTAGATGGACACAGTACCTTTATTTTATTTATTTATTTTTATGTGGTGCCGAGGATCAAACCCAGTGCCTCACATGTGCTAGGCAAGCGCTCTACCACTGAGCTACCACCACAGCCCCTCTTCCTTCTTGTCTCTCTCTTTTGCCTTGATCTTGAATACAATTTTTAGATTGATATTTTTTTCTTAGTTTTTTTACACTTAGATTTCTGTTTGCTGATTACATAACAAATTTTATTTTAATTTTTATTTAATTGAATAGGATTCATATCTCATTTAAAACCTAACTCATTTGTAGCCAGGCATCCATTTGGCTGTCCTTACAAGGTTGTATGAAACCTGAGAAAATCAGACTGGTGCCTTGCCTGGTGGAAAATAGTTGTGTTCAGGTAACATCCAATTGAAATAAATCACAAAGGAAAAGAAGTCAGGAAAGACCTCATGTTTGTAAGAAGGATGGGCTGGAGCTTTGTCCTTCTTGACTTGGGATAGGTGTTGACAGATGATCTCTTTTTTTTTCTGACCCTGCCAGTTGACTGTCTCCCCACGATATTGCAGAGATGTGACAGGAGAGTGAGATTCTACAATGTGATTTGGAGCCTATATGTGGGTTTGTTATATGAATAGTTCAGAATGGGGGGTGTTTAAATGCTGCCCAGTTTATATTATCTGAATTCTCTCCAGGAGGCTGACCTGGCCATGGGTAGGGCAGGGATTGTCGGACAGAGAATTGAAGTCATCCGAAAGAGTTTAGGGCTGACGCTGGGACAAGGCAAACACAGCTCAATCTAAACAGTGATTTGATGGTCTGGGGCAGCAATTTGGAAACGAAGGGAACAAAATGAGGACACTAAGACTGCATAGATCTTAAAACTTCAAGTTAGCACCAAACATTCAAATTAACTTCAGAGATTCAGAGGAGTGCTCATAAATTATGACACATAACAAATAATACTACTTTTTTTTTTCTTGGTACCAGGGATTGAACTCAGGAGAACTCAACCACTGAGCCACATCCTCAGCCCTATTTTGTGTTTTATGTAGAGACAGGGTCTCACTGAGTTGCTTAAGCGCCTCGCCGTTGCTGAGGCTGGCTTTGAACTCGCGATTCTCCTGTCTCAGCCTCCCAAAGTGCTGGGATTACAAGTGTGAGCCACCGCGCCTAGCTACAAATAATACTACTTATTATTGCTTACTATGATATTTGACATCTGAAAATTATTTTTGTTTTTGTAATATTACTTATTCTTTAGAATAAAGATAAAAGGAAGAAAGGGCAAATATTATTCTAATTTTAAAGCAAAAGAAACTAGACACAGAAAGGAAGGCTGAGTTGTTTATTGTGGTTTACTGAGAATGATGACTAACTCTCAGATCAGCATGCTGCCACCATAATATTATTTCTATGGGAATAAATTATGGAAGCATTAATAACTAAAGGATCAGTTGTTAATATAGGAGCATGAAAATAGCGTATGCATGACAGTTGAGTTCTAGCTAGGAAATGGTTTGGAGCGAGGGATGGAGAACTGTTCACACTAACCAAAGAAACAGACGTGGTAGACAAGGCAGGCCCGGGCACCAAGTACAGGAAGCCAGGGATGGTCTCTCATGTAACCTCTGTCCCCACTCAGTCTTGTGCTCCTGTCTGGTGACTGGCTTCCTTTACCGGCTCTTTGCTTCTTTCTTGCTCATACATTGGAATGTTTGATTCCCAAGGCTAATTGACTATTCCTTTTGATCCTGATCTACCCCAAATTCCTGGGAAAAATAGAAAGGTTAAGAGGGGCCTAAAGCATCATCCTTGGGGACAGGAGAGGAGAAATTGCTAGTTCAGGCATTTTAGCAGGGCCTATGGGTGTGGTAGAAGTGGAGTAAAGAGCTATGTGCACAGTAAGATAGAATATGTGGTCATAATCTATCCATATGGTCTCCTATAATTAAAAACCAAAAAAGAAGACAATATTTCTTTGTTGATTATGATAAAATGCCAAATTCAGTTCAAGACCATTGTTTATTACAATATAGGGTCTGATTTTGGGCATTTCTAAAACAAAAAAATCCTAATAAATTTAGAAATGGTTCAGAGAAGAATTACAAACAATTTTGACTGGAAATTTAGACATTTTTAATAAAGATAAATGGAGGCATCAATTCCATAGATTAAAAAATGTATATCAGTTGGGTGTGGTGGCACATGCCTGTAATCCCAGCAACTGGGGAGGCTGAGGCAGGAGCATTGCAAGTTCAAGGTCAGCCTGGGCAATTTAGCGAAAACCTGTCTCAAAATAAAAATAGAAAGGGTGAGACTGTAACCAAGTAGTAAAGTGTCCCTAGGTTCAATTCCCAGTACTACAAAAAAAAAAAAAAAAAAAAGGAAAAGAAATTTAAAAATAGTGATCTTAAGTGGACTGGGATTGTGGCTCAGTGGTAGAGCGCTTGCCTCACATGTGGGAGGCACTGGGTTTGATCCTCAGCACTGCATATAAATAAATGAATAAATAAAGGTTAATCAACAACTAAAAAATTTTTTAAAAAATAGAGATCTTAAAAGATATAAAGGGACACACAGTGAAAAATTTAGTCTCTCACATATACCCTCAGCCACCAGTTCCCCGTATTGGAGATAATAGTCATTATTAGTTCTGATGTATTTTCCTAGAAATGTGTTCTGTGCATGTAAGCACGTTTTCACATCTCGCTTTTTCCAGTATACTTTAGGAATCATTCCTTAGGAGTACATCTAGAGCAACCTCATTCTCTTAACGGCTGCACGGTATTCCATTGTGTGAATGTAATGTACTTTTTTTGAACAGTCCTGTATAGATGACATTAGTATATATCTAGTCTTCTGCTATTACTACTCTTGTGTATCCTTGCTGTTGTTGCTGGGAATGGAACCCAGGGCCTTACCCCTGCTAGGCAAGTACTCTACCACTGAGCAATATCCCCAGCTCATATACTGTATATACTTCTTTTTATATATAAGTGAGTTTATCTGTAGGACAAAATTCCTAGAAATGGAATTTTAAACATGTTTTATTTTGAAAGAAGTTATCAAACTTCTCTTAGTAAAAATTTGTCTTTCCAATCAACAGTTTTATAATCTTAAAATGTGGTTTTTCCACATTTTCAGCTCTGTTTAGAATTATGGTATGGTTACATCCTGAGTCTTTTACTTTCTGAGAAACATTTTCAAGTTTCATCTTCCAATCCCCTGTTGACATCTATCTGTATGTTGGCTATTATATTTTTAATTTATAAGAACTTTTCTTCTGTTCCTTATCACTTTTTCATAGCATTTTAGCCTGATTCAATGCATGAAATATTGTCTTTCTATAGATAGTAAACTTTAAAAAAATCTTCCCTTGTTCCTGCACTTGTGTGTAGGGTGGGGGGGAGGTGGAGGTGAATGAGAGATAGGGGGAGGAAGCTTTGCCTAGAATGTTAAAGATTTGCCCCAAATGCTCAGTATTCCTTAACTGATAGTTTTTACTTACAAGTTAGGTATCCCTTTTCTCTTTCTCTGGTTTAATTCTTACAGGAGTCCTTTCCCCCTTTGGGGAGGGAGCAGGGTGGTAGCTGAGGTAGGACAGAGGCCGGAGTGGCTCACTGTTCTTTCTACAGACTTCTATCCATTTTCAGAGGCATTTCTCATCCTCACGTCCTCACTACTTGGTGCTGCCAATTCCTCAACTTTTCAGAGTTCTGTGCACATCAGTCGGCTTCTTTTTGTCTTTTACTTCTGCAGTTATTTTTTTTTCTTTTTGCTAGCTAAACCAATTGCTATTGGTCCCCTTTTTCCTCATCTTCCAAAAAATCTTGTCATCTCTCCACTTTTTGTTCTTTATTGTAATTTTAGGGAAGTTAGGGATGTAGTATGGATAAATATGTATCTTCGATTTACCAGTTATAGAAAGTGGTTTATAAGTTTGTTTTTACTCTGTCAGATGTTCTCTTGTGGATGTATTTAAAATTTAATAACTTTGCTAGGAAAGAAAGTGCTGAACATAAGTCTCTGCAGATATTTGTTTAGTGTAACTCAGCCCCAGAGCCTATTTTAAAGTGATTTTAAGGTTCGGTGTATATGCTGGTAATGTTTATATCATAGTACATATCAGTAAATTCACAACAATCTTGAAAAGTGATTATCATATCAGGATTTTTTATTTTTGAAGTCATTTTCTAACTGGAATCTTAGTTTGAAAGTCAATTTATAACTAATTTTACTACCACTTATGTGTTCCCAAGTGGAACATTCTTAAATAGTAACTACTCTGCCTTGCTTTTAATGGCAAATGTAATTGCCAGTACTCAACAATGAGCTTCAAATCTGTGTATGCAGGATTCTATCATAATTAAGGTCTTGCTAAGTGAAGTCTCAATACAGTAAAAATTACATGAAATGTATTGGCTGATCGAACAGAAGTACTTTAAAATGCTTACATTACTGATTTCCAGAAGGATTAAGAATATTTCTTTCTGGAATGTGAAACCACAGATAGAATTGCGTCTCTCCAGGGATGGGCTTAGTGGTTATACAGTAAGCCTTTCCCATCTGTAATGTGATAACCAACTTTATTACTATGCTATGTTGGTAGAAAATTATCTCCTACAATATATTTTTTAATACACTTGGGTGGACAAAATGAGAAACTGTACCTAATGTAATTTTTTTTCCCAATTTAACTTTTTCCATTATTCTGAAAGTATTTAGATTTTGAAAGCAGTTTTACTCTCTGGGACTCTTAAATAAGCTACAATAACAGAAACAAGTTATAAAAATTACTATTTTCAAATTAAACATGCATTGGGTATCATATGTTGGACTGGTCACTCACTGTTAGCATAAAGTATATTATATTCAATATTATATTCAATAAGTATTATTGTATTATTATATTCAATAAGTATTTTCCAAGTACAATTGACCTATGTGATACAAAAGCCTGGGTGAGAACTGGTGGTGGAGCAGTGATAGTTGAAAGCATAGTGCATATAAGTTCCCTGTAAATCCTAGAAAGAATAGAAAGCCCTTAGGAAATGCAGAGTTAGGGAGAAGAGGGAGAAAGTGACAGAAACTGAGCAGTAGTAACTTAGCAGTTGTAGAGATTGTCCTCTTCATGGTAACTAATGTAGGGACTTGGGGTAAATCTCTTGAATCTCTAAGCCTCAGTTTCCTCATTTATAAAATGAAAAGTTGAATGACTCTTCAACTAAGACTGGCTTTGAACTGGCGGTCCTCCTGCCTTAGCCTCCTGAGTTGCTGGGATTATAGGCGTATGCCACGGTGTCGGGCCCCAGCCCTTATTTTGAGACAAATTCTTCCTAAATTTCCCAGGCTGGCCTTGAACTTGATTCTTCTGCCTCAGTCTCCTAAGTAGCTGGGATTACAAGTGCCCAGATAAAAGTCCAAAATTTAAAAACAAAAAACAAAAAACAACTTTTTATTTGGAAATAATTTCAAATTTATAGAAAGATTGCAAGGAACACCCACTCTTTATCTAGTCACCTGTTGTTAATATTTTGTCATTTTACTTTTCTCTCTTGATATATATATATATATATCATATATATATAACATATATATATATATATGTTCTACACACATAATAAATATAAGTACGTTTATTACATATATATGAGCCATATGTATACTCTGGCCCTTTGCTTCTAAATACCTCAGTGTATATTTTCTAAGAATAGGCATATATCTGCAGTAATTACCAATTTCAGTTACTTTAACATTGATGCAATACTTTAATCAATGTACTATTAGTTTTCCTATTAACCCAATAATGTCCTTTATAGCATTTTTCCTCCTGAAGGAAAAGATCCAGTCTAGTATCTCATATTACATTTAGTTGTCATGACTCTTCAGCTGGAATATTTTTATAGCCTTTGTCTTTTATGACATTTTTATCTTTGAAGAATATAGCCCCCTTTTAAAAAGAACCAAAATGAAACATTTCTCATTTGGATTGATCCAATTTTTCCTTATTAAGATGCTGTCTTGGGGAATCACATCTGGAGGTAAATATTGTCAATCTGTCCCTCATTTGTGATGTTAACTTTGATTACCAGGTCAGGGTTTTGTCAATTTCTCTAATGTATAATTAACCCTTCCTTGCAACTAATAAGAAATCTGTAAGAAAACCCTCTGAAATCATACATTCATTTAAATTTCTTCTTACATTTAGATCTATCCATGGCTGTTGCCTCACCCACTCTCTGCCACAATGGTTGCAAAACAATGATTTTCCCAACTCCAGTGGTTTGTCAGCATCCTACCACAGCAAGAATATTTCCTTTTTCTCCATTTATCTATTTCATTATTGATATTGATTTATGAATTTAAAAAAATTAACCTATTTTTATATTTAGGCTATATTAAAAAGCTGTGATAAAGATTATTAACCAAAACTCTTTCCCTCTATTAAGAATGAAAAGTCTTATGCCTATAATCCCAGCAACTCAGGAAGCTGAGGCAGGAAGATCACAAGTTCGAGGATAGCTTCAGCAACTTACGGAGATACTGTCTCAAAAGAAAAAGGACTGGGGATGTAGCTCAATGGTTAAGGGCCCCTGGGTTCAATCCCCAGCATGGGAGAAAAAAAAAAAAAAGACAGAAAGAAAGAAAAGAAGAAGAGTAATGCCTACAGTTTTTATGAATTAATTCACTTATTTGGAAAAAAAGTCTGATAAATGCAATTATCCCAACTTAGAGAAAAACATGAAAGTAGGCAAAAAAATCTTTATATTAAGTAAATGCCCCCTAAATATTGGAGTTATTTTAGCATTTCTTATTTTCGTATGTATTTAAAATATTAATTATTTGGATTTCTACACCTCTCTACATAAGACAACTCAAGGATGTGAATGTGTGTGTAGAGGGCAGTCCTGTAGCAATAATAAGAAGAGCAGCAAGATTAGTTATGAGCCCCAGATCAATGAGACTCAAGGGACGACAGGTACAGACTGGGCTAGAACTTACTGAATGGTGACAAGTGCTAAGTACTCCTAAATCCTGGAGATATCGTGGTATCAACTTCCTTTTTTTTTACGATACTTTTGGGTCATGAGGAAGGTTCAGCTATATTGTGTTTTATTAGTTTAAGAAAAACACTAATTAGTTGGTGAGATTTCAGGGGGGAAAATCCATAAAAATGGTTTAAAGTATTTCTAGTGCTTCGAGATGAAAACCTGGTTTACCTAGATTTAATCATACTCAACCTCCAACAGCCCCTTTTCTAATTCTGTCAGATAAGGCATTGCTGAAACATTATTTTTCATTTTTATGTTTTGCAGTACTAGGGGTGGAACTCGGAGGGGTTTGATCAATGAGCTATATCCCCAACCCTTTTTATTTTGAGTCAGATTTCACTAAGTTGCCCAGACTGGCCTTGAACTTACGATCCTCCTGCCTCAGCCCCTCAAGTAACTTGGATTACAGGTGTGTGCCACCACATCCAGCTCTCAAACTGTCTTTATAGTTAATATTGAAAATAATGAGTCTAGGTAAACATTTATTTATACACTAACTGGCTTCCTCACCAGTTGTTTCAGGAAAACATTAATCACCATTAAGTAAACAATTCCCTGCCAATCTACACCCTGCATAGAGTTGCTCCCGTCAGAAGCAGCTTTATTGTAAACCCAAGTGTAAATTGTAAAATTAAAATGGTGCTCTTATTTGAATTAACTGTTGATCATCTTTGTGTTTGGTATCATAATCCTGTGGCAGTCTCTCTTGATTTGGAATCATGACAGACTCTCCTTGTATGTTTGTATCAGTTCTTATGCATCCTTCCCCTAAAAGGATGTGTAAGTAAATTTTGGGTATGCTGCTTTGCCTGTTTTAAATCAGTACATTAAAAACACAACCAACAAACTGTCTTCAAACTGTCTAGCTACCGTGTGTGTGTGTGTGTGTGTGTGTGTGTGTGTGTATAAATATATGATAATGAAGGTTAGAGAAATAACAGAGGCATATGTTATTACTGAAATTGTTCGTTGTAATAGAATTAGGTCTTATGGAAATAATCTTTCTTAAAATGCCAGTTTGACAGCTACAATGAGTTGTTTGTTGATTTGTTTTTTGCAGTGGTGGTCTCTTGTCTTTGAACTGCTTGTTCTGTATCTACATTAGTTCCTTGGCTTACACCTTGGAAAAAATTTTGATGGACAGTAATAAAACATTACATAATGATGATTCCTCTTAAATGACTTTTAGGCATACTGAATTCTTATTGATTTCTATTTTATATAATGGAATTTCTACTTTATACACTAGCACTTTTTGTAATACTAAGACTTCACATATTTCTTGTCTTTTGGCAAAAGCAAATGGAATCCATAAAGTAGCTTTAAAAAAGTGCTCTGACACATAAAGGTTGGTGCTGGTGTAAAAAGTTATTGCTTCATTTACATATCAATGGATAGGAAGGGTCACTGACTTTGTAAAATGATTCCCAAGCCATAATAAAAAAATCCAAAACCAAACAAAAATACCAACCAACCAATGAGACATTGACAATGAACTTTTCTGTATTTTTATATACAAATACTTAAGATAACTCAAATTTAATAAAAGTATCTTTTTATAGGTTATCAACATAAGAAACAAATTTGGGGTACTTATTCTGAACTAAGAAATTTCATAGGCATGAGAATTTAGTATATCCATGGCCTACCTCATGAGTCAGATGGCTTTTTCTCATCAAAGTCCAAATGAAAAATTCACTGCTTTTACAGTAAACTGTGAAAATTATTGGCAGATGTAGGAACACAGGCTCATTTGTTTTTATGAAACCCTAATTCAAGTTTAAAGTAATTGCAAGACAGTTACACAAAATAGAATTCCCTGTTCCTCGGTTTTCTTGTTTCTTGAGAGCAGTTAATTATTTGTGATAATGGCACACATATGTATATATAAAATTGTTGAATGTATTATTGTTGGCGCACAGCCAACCACCTTTTCCTTAATCTCTTATTAACCCTGAAAAAAGACTAAACATTTACCCAGCTCAATAGCTGGAAGGGGCTTTTCCTCCAAGTGCTAATTCAGTTTGCCTGTTGTTTCTTTGGGACTTGAAGTAATTAACATGTATGGGAAAACTTCCTGTACTCATAAAACATTTCCACCCTTTTTAACCAATGGTCTGCTCCTCCCCTGAATTTTTTTGGGACCATTTGTTTTCTCTACTTCTCTCAGTAATTTTTATCATGATTCGAGACTTTGTTTGAAAGCAAAATGGAATAAATATGAAACACTATGAACTTTTTTATTCTTGTTTTGTTTTTGTATTTAATTTACCTTTAGGTGGCAGTCCTTCAAATAAGTAACCCTATTTGAGAAAACGTGGTTGAAGAGTATTCTAGCTTCCTCAACTAGAGTAAAAGACTAGGGCAGAAGGTAGCCAAAGGAGAGGTTAATTAGCATTCTTTGACGCACAAGAGTATGAGTTCTGTTTAGTGGTTATTAAAGGGAAGAAAGAAACCAAGCAGGAACAATTCTGGTCCTTTCATGTTTTATACTCCGCTGCTACACAGTATTCTTTCCACATTCTACTGCACGCTGCCTAGAAGAAAGGGCCGCAGAACATCAAATAATCATTCCTTTGCACCAGCACTAAGGACAGCATATACAGGGGCGGCTCACTGACAACCTTGCACTAAAAGTCGCACTGCATCCAATGGTGCTAATTTTAAGTAGGCCACCCATACGAGGGTGCGCCCTCTGAAACAACACCCTTTATGCCGAATCCATTCCTTTTCTTCATTCACGGGAAATATTCAATATTTCAGACTCTTGAGCGTGCAACGGCGTTCGCCTGGGATTCATCAGTCTGAGACTGGGGGGTGCCCAATATGACACTGGTCATTACGCCAGGGTCATAGCCTGCAGAACACCTGCAAAGGCCCACTCGGAACACTTCCCGAAGGTTAACGCGTCAGACAGAGTGCGGGTCACCATAAGTCACGGTCCCACCGCAGTGGGGCCACACTTCCGTCGGGAGCCCCCTTCGTGTCCGCCGCGACTTCTAAAAGCACTGCGGGCGTGTGCCGGAGCTTCGATCTGAGGGCCGAGCCTCTGCCTCAAGTCTTGGGGCCAGACTTTGTTCTCCTGTCTTGCCGGAGAGGTGCCGGCGCCGGGGCCCAGCGCCACCGCGGACTCCCGAGGGCCGCGCGCGTGCGAGGAGTCCGCGCGGTCGCGGGGCCCCACCTGTCCGTCCTCTCAGCCACGCGCGGCCGCGTTCGCAGGTGCGAGCCCCTCCCCTCACAGGCGCGGCGGCGGTGCTGCAGCTGGCGGCACGCGCCGCACACACCCGTGCCTGGCGGCAGTTGGGCTCCGCCAGGCCCCGGAGCTCAGGGATACAGGAACGCGAAGACCCCGCCGGTCGCGCTCCTCAGGGCCCGCGCGAGCGCGCTCGTTTGGTGCGCGCGCGCCCGCGGCTCCGCCCCGCCCGCTCGGCGCGCGCCCCCGCCAGGCCCGCTCTCCTCCCCCTCCCCGGCGCGAACGGGGTGGATCCCGCGCACTCCCCTCCCCCGAGCACCAGCGGCGGGCGCTGAATGAGAGACGCCGACCGCCCGGGTCGGCCGGCGCTACCCTCGGCGGCTGCGGCAGTGGCGAGGCGTGACGCCGGCGTCGCCGCTCCATCCTCCGAGGCGACAGCCGCGGCTGCACAGGTCGGCACTGCGGCCCGCGGCGGTGCGGAGGAGGGAAGGTGGGTGCGCTGCGCCCCCCGGGCGGCGCGGGGAATGGCGGCGGCTCCGGCGCTGCGGCGTGCGGCTCGCCCCCGGCGCGGGAGGCGGCTGCGGAGTCGGCCGCGGGCGGAGGGCTCCGGGGCAGGCGGAGGCGGCGTGGGGCGCCGGCGCGGGGACCCCCGGAGTCCGCTCTGCTCTCCGCCGGGTGGCGGAGGCCCGGGCCGCCTCCGCGCGGTGCCGGCGGCGCCTCAGCCTGCCCTCAGGTGAGTCCGGACGGCCTGGCGGGGCCCGCCGCGTCGGCCACACCCCCTCCCCTGCCCCAGCGCTGCACCCCGCGCCCGGCTGCCGAGCGGCCGCCCGCGAGCCCGCGGCCGGGGCCGGGTGACCTGTTGCGGAGCGGCCCCGGCCGCCCAGGCGCCGCGTCGTGCGGGGGCCGGGCGCGCGGAGAAGGAGGGAGATTCCGGGCGTATCTGATCAAACACTTGCAAAGCCGCGATATCTGTCTGCAAATATCCGGAATTCCGTTGCAGTGTCGGATTAGGGAGGCTCATAAACACCGCGCTGGGGAGGTGAGCTGGGGGAAACCCGAGCCGCCCGCGAGGAGCTAATATCAGGAAAACAGCCGCAACCTGTGCAGAGCCCAGGGTGCCCCCGCCCGCCCCCCGGAGCCCTTTCCTGTAGCGGTGT
The DNA here is from genome assembly GCA_028644305.1 of Xerus rutilus. NCBI lineage: Eukaryota > Metazoa > Chordata > Mammalia > Rodentia > Sciuridae > Xerus > Xerus rutilus. Next base: position 80,422,517 of record CM053410.1, on the reverse strand, counting down.
GTTGTGGAGACGCAGGCCAGTTTCTGTGTACGTGGGCGTGTTTGGGAAGAAGCTGCGAGCTGATAGGAGGTACCTTAGTGCAAATGTTAATTTGTGTGAGCTGGGAGGGGTGAGAGAGGAGGAGGAAAGGGCACTGATGTTAGCTGTGGAGGAGGGGCAGTGGAAACACCAAATTTCTGTTAAGGAAGCGCTAAAAACAGCATGTCCAGTGTTTATAACCATAAAGTGGAAGCACAGGCAGCAGTTGATCTAGCTTTATCTTCTATGAACCCTGGATTGGCCCACCCCCAACTCTGTAGTTGCTGTAGAGACCTTTGTTTTCGTGCCAGTGTTTATGAGTTGACTTTGGTGCTTTGTTAATATTTGCCATTAGATCGACTCGTCTTCGAGTCTCTTTGAAGATGACCATTAGGATTTTGGGCAACTTTTCAATCCGTGCTTCCAGGGTATTGCAGCATGACACAGAATGTATCCTCAAGCCATAAGCGTGTGCCACCCAGTTGATATGCTTGTACGGGCGGTAGAATCAAAGATAAGTCTGTTAGTGTTACTGCTGAATATCTTAGTCATTGGAATTATGAAGGGACTTATATCCAGACTATTTTTTTTTAATAAAAATAACCTCTAAGCTCTGTAGACATGAAGTTTATCACATGGCGACCAATATTTAGAAAATGCCCTAGAGAGATCTATACATCAAATGTAAGGTCTTTCCTTAGATACCATGTTGAATAAATAATTTAAGTGTAATTCCTTTAAATCTAATTCGAAATGGTAAGATCTGTCTTTTTCCCATTATATTCCACCTTTCATTGAATTAAGGAATTTGACTTCACAGTTCTCTGGGTGGGACTCTGGAAGTATTGCTAACTTTGCCTAATTATTCCAGATTGCAGCAGAAATTTAAAGTGATGCTTATGTTTCTAGATTATTTGGAATATAAAGAATATTCTAAAATTCTCTGAGAGGGCTGGGATTGTGGCTCAGTGGTAGAGCACTTGCCTCGCATGCATGAGGCACTGGGTTCGATCCTCAGCACCACATAAAAATAAATAAAGATATTGTGTCTATCTACAACTAAAAAAAATGTTAAAAAAAGAATGCTTTATAAAAATAAAATTCTCTGAGAGAGAATATGAAAAAACTGGCTTTGTAAATGAGATGGACTTGTAATATTTGTGTGTATTTGAATACCTAGTACATCTTTTTCAGTTTGTTATGTCATTACAGTTGAGAGAGACAGTACTGTATAGCGAATGATATATAGATGAAATTAATTCCATTGCAACTTGAAACATGTAGTTCAGGTCCCTGGGGCTGTAATTCATATGGCACCTACTTGGTGCCAGTTATTCCCCCATATGTGGGGATAGAGCAGGGAAAAAAGACAAGTCTGTGCCCTGAAGGAGCCTAAGTGTTAAGTGGGCAAATCTGTTAGGTTAAAACCTTCAGAAGTAAAAACTACTTTGATGCCTTTTTGATTAAGGTTATTTGTGTTTTTCTTCTTCGAGGGAGTTATTACTTTGTGAACAAAAGCATTAAGACAACTGTTTTTAAAACTGCTTATGTTTATGTACATTAGGTGTCTGGTTTCCAAGTATATCAAGCATAAACATTCCACCTCAGGTCAGTTGCATGGCTTACGTGTGGCTAAACAATCTTATTCTTTAGGTTTTTATAGTTAAATGTTTGCTGAAAATACTCTTGGCATTTACTGGTTTACAAGGGTGTCTATTTTTTTTTTTATTGTGTGTTTTAAAAAATCACCTTTTGTTTTAGTGGGCCAGTGCCCTGTTGTTCTACAGAATCACATAACCCTCATTGGCAAAATCAGGAATATTTTTACTTGAAGTGTTTGGTTTTCATCATGGTGAAAATATGACAAACGTTGGTATAGTTTTTTGCAGATTTGAAAGCTCTTTTTATATATTATTTATACCTTAATATTTTGTTACTCCTTATTTGCAGTGTTAGTAATTAACACTAATCCTTGGTAGGTGTTATTATCTTGTTAATTTAGGTCAGGATACTAAAATTTGGAAATGTAAGCAAGCAGTGAACCCAAACTGGAGTTATAGTTCCTACTAGCATGTGATGGTACGCCTCAGGAGTGTTTGGTCTGGAGAACATCAACACCTGATGCAACAACTCAGCATCTACTACACTATTGGTCTGCATTTCCAGAAATTTCTAAGATACTTTTAAACCTTAAATCCAACTATTAATTGGAATTTAATTAATCAAGTTTATTTTCTTTTTGTAGGTTTAATTTGAACCTGTTTGTTTTAGCTGGGCATAGTGGCACTCATCCGTAATCCCAGCAACTCAGGAGGCTGAGGCAGGAAGATCACAAGTTTGAGGTCAGCCTAGGCAACTTAATGAGATCTTGTCTCAAGAAATTAAGAGAACTGGGGCTGTAGCTCAGTGGTAAAGCACCCCTAGGTTCAGTCCCAGCATTGGAAAAACAATAATAACAACAACATAAAGTCTGTTTATTTTCTGTCAAAGAGATATAAAATAAAGACAGGGTGTTTGGGTTTATCTTTAATGGTACAAGTTTTTGAGAATGTGTTAGAATGAACTTGATTTTTTGAATATGAATTTTTTGTGTATTTGAAATAAAATTGTTACATCTTTAAAGTTACTCAGTTTTCAATGAGAATATAATTAGATGGCTTGGAACTTCCTCAGCTTGAGTGAGGTCTTTGGAAAGAAAATTAATGTATTACCCTATAAATGATTTCTCTAAATGTGCTTTCCATTCCCATTGGTTTCTCTAAGGAGTGAATGAAGACTGTATGTGATAAATATTAGTATCTTGGAATTAATTTTTCCCTTTTTTGTGCTTCATAATGGAATATTTCTTTCTCGTACTGGGAATGGAGCCCAGGGAAGTTTTATCATTGAGCTATGCCCCCACCCTTTTCTGAGACAGAGACTCCCTAAGTTACTGAGGTTGGCTTAGTACTCTAGAGCCTCCTGCTTCCACCCTCTGAGTGTCTGGGAGTGCAGGAGTGTGCCATTGCACCCACTTTATAATGGAATATTTCTCTCTTTTTTTTTTGGTGCTGGAGATTGAACTCAGGGGCACCCGAACACTGAGCTACATCCCCAGCCCTATTTTGTGTTTTATGTAGAGACAGGGTCTCAATGAGTTGCCTAGTGCCTCGCCATTGCTGAGACTGGCTTTGAACTCGTGATTCTCCTGTCTCAGCCTCCCTAAGTGCTGGGATTACAGGCTTGCGCCACTGCGCCCGGCTCATAATGGAATATTTCTTAATTAATATCCTCAGCTTTTGATTTAGGAAAACTTTTAACTACATAATAGGAATAAGACACTGGCATTTAAAATGTATGGCTAATTAGATTTATCAGAAGGATATGGATTGGTATGTAGGTAGATACATGTCTGTATTTTATGATATAGCAGTGTTCTTATGAGTGAGTTTGAGGAAATTTGACAACTTATGCCACCGCAGAAAACTTCTGGTACTTACTATTTAGTGACAAATTGCTTTGAACTGAGAGAGGCTTGAAATGAAGCCTTTACCTTGAAGTTAGTGGGTACCTTTTGTTATTTTACTTAAAAACATTTTTTCCTCAGAACAGATTTTTCTTCTTTGTTTCATAGTTTGCTGTCCTTTTGTTCTTGAAAGATCCTTCCTCAAAACTTTACTAAATAGCATACACATCACACACTGCCAGTCCCTTGCTTTTTGTTCCTCTATGATATTGGTTTATCTGATGTACTGTTACATGCCTCCCTCTCTGAATGTGAGCTTTCTGAGGATGAGGACTTGGTTTTGTTCACTGCTGTCTTCCCAGCACCTAGAAAAGTACCTGGCACACTGAGCCAGCGCTCAGATACTTGAGGAATGACTGAATTCATGTGTAATAAGTGAGGAAAACCACTGGTTTTTAAAAATTTTTATTAGTACTTTAAGTAATAAATACAGTTGCATAGTTAAAAAGAAAGTCCTCCTAACAAGACTTATAATGAAAACCCTAGTTCTCTGCTTCATCTCTAGCTTTTCCTCCCAGGTCCTGCCCTCAGAGCAACCATTTTCAATGCATTTAGCTGTTTTCTGATACTTACTTTCTTATCTTAGAGTTTTTGTTGTTGTTTATTTTCAGTCTTGAATACATGGTTCTACTGTTTTGTTTTTTAGTTTCTTATGTTCTGTATTGGCTTCATACTGTGGAAGGTGAATCTCTGCTTTAGGATTCTTATGCCATCTTGAACTTATGTTTCTAATATAATTATGCTTTGGTTTAAATGAAAGTTCATTGTTTATATTATTAATACTTTGTAAATATGTTTACAGTTCAACCTTGCAGTATACTGTGATTGTGTTTCTTGGTGTTAAAATTATTTTTTTCCCCTTAGTTTCCTGTTTGTCTCTAATTTTCTTCTACCAACTGCCCCATTATCTTCAAACACATCATGTAATTGATCATTCAAATTTTTTTTTTTAAATTGGGAAAGTACTTCTTGAGCTCCCTGTGCTCTTTCTCTGATCTGCACTGTTGCTCTCAGTGTAGGCTGCACAGCTTTAGCTTGTGACTTCATCGTGCTTCTGAGAATTCTCTTTTGACTCTTTCTTACGTTGGAGCCCATGCTTTCTGGATCCATGGTGACCTCTTCAGTTTATTCCTTTGTTTTGGTGAGTTGTATCTTTTGGTAACTTTAAATTAAGAAAAGAGTGTATGGTAAGGTGGACTTCTTGAAGTATTTATATGGCTGCAAATATTTTTCTTCTACCCTGATGCTTCCTTGATAATTTGTTTGGGCTAGGTACAAAATTCCAAGGTGAAAATAATTTTTCCTTAAAATGTGAGGTATTGCTTTACAGTTGTCTAGCTTCAAGTTGTTGTTGGAAAGTCTTAATGCCAAAGCCTTCATCCTTTATATGTGACCTGGTTTCAGGCTCTTTTCATTGTCACTGGTATATCTAATATGTTTGATATTTTACATGTCTTGGTGGAATCTTCATTTCTTGTGCATGAAACAGTAGGTCTTGGCAAACAATTTTCTTTAAAGGGCTAGATGGTAAGTATTTTAGGCATTGTGGGCAATACAGTCTTTGTTTCTTAACATTGTTGCCATTATAGAATAAAAGCATCCACAGGCAGCATGGGATGTGATTTGTTGACTCCTGATCTGTGCACTGGTGCAAGGATTATAATAAGCCTTTGCTTTTCTATGAGTGAGGAGAGTTACTATACAAGTGGGGGAGAAGACAGAATATATGGACAGAGACATTAGGGTGGTAGCTTGAGGAAGTTCCCATCTGAGTTTCTATTAATCATAGTGTATGGAAACCAAGATCATCAACTCAGAGTAAGGAAGACTAGGAGTATGTAATAGAGGTTTGAGAAGAGAATAATATATGACAGCTTGAATGTGATACTATCACATACAAGTCTGAAATACAAAGTGTTGACAGGAACGCAGAGTAGTTATCCCACATATTGCTGGTGGGTTTGAAAATTGGTATGATGGCTAGAAGAATCTTTGGAAGCATCGGTTAATGCTCTGTGTACATGTGCTGTGATCCAGTAGTTTCCCTTCTGGCATAGGACCAGTAGAAACTAATATATAATGCATCAAAATACATGTATATTAGAAGAAAATGGGTATATCTTCATGACCTTGACAACAAGTGACACCAACAGCAGGAATAACAGAAAAAAAAAATAGATAAATTGAACATCATCAAAACTAAAACCTTTGGGGCTGGGATTGTGGCTCAGTGGTAGAGCGCTTGCCTCGCATGCATGAGGCGCTGGGTTCGATCCTCGGTACCACATAAAAATAAATAAAGATATTATGTCCATCTACAACTAGAAAAAAAAGTTTAAAAAACCCAAAAAACTAAAACCTTTTATGCTTCAAAAGATGCCATCAAGAAAGCAAAATGAGGGGGCTGGGTTTGCGGCATGTGTGTGGCCTTGGGTTCAATTCTCAGCACCACATATAAATAAATGAATAAAATAAAGGACAATCAACAACTAAAGAAAATATTTTAAAAAAAAGCAAAATGAGGGGCTAGGGTGTGACTCAGTGGTAGAGTGCTTGCCTAGCCTGCGTGAGGCACTGGGTTCGATTCTCACCACCACATATAAGTAAATAAAGTAAAGGTCCATTGACAACTAAAAAATATTTTAAAAAAGAAAGAAAGAAAAAGCAAAATGACAGCTGGATGTAGTGGCACATGCCTGTGATCCCAGTGACTTGGAAGGCTGAAGTAGGAGGATTGCTAGTTCGAGACTAGCCTAGGTATAACAAGATCCCATCTCAATATAAAAAGTGTTGAATTTGCCGCTAATGATAGAGTGACCCCCAGGTTCAATCTTCAGTACTGGGAAGAAAAAAAAAATAAGTGATAAGATAGACCACAGAATGGGGGAAAATATTTGTAAGTCATTTATCTGTGATAAGAACCTTGTTTTCAGGATATATGAAAACTCTTCAACTCAGTAATAAAAAGATGATCCAATTTAAAAGCAGGCAGAGGACCTGAATAGACATTTCTCCAGAGAACTATACAAATTGCCAATATACATGTGAAAATTTGCTTGACATTTTGAGATACCATTTTATACTACTAGGATGGCTCAAGTAAAAAGTAAAGACAAGGATGTTGAGAAATTGGAACCCTCATACACTAGTGGGAACTTAAAATGGTGCACCTTCTTTGGAATATGGTCTGATCCTTCTTCAAATGATTAAACGTGGAGTTGCATATGATTCCTCTTCTAGGTATATACACAAGAGACAAAAACATGTCTCCACAAGAACTTACACTTGAATGTTTAACAGCACCATTATGCCTACTAGGCAAAAGGCGGAAACAACCCAGGTGTCCCTCAGTGAATGAATGGACAAACAAAATGTGGTAGGCCCATACAATGAAATACTATTCAGCCATAAAAAAAGACTAACATACTGATACATGCTCTGACATGGATAAGCCTTGAAAACATGCTAGCTGGACACAGCAGCACATGCCTGTAATCCCAGCTGCTTGGGAGGCTGAGGCAGGAGGATTGTGAGTTCAAAGCCAGCCTCAGCAACTTAGCAAGGCCCTAAGCAACTTAGTGAGACTGTCTCTAAATAAAATATAAAAAAGGGCTGAGGATGTGGTTTAGTGGTTAAGGGCCCTTGGATTTAATCCACAGTATCAGAAAAAGAAAGAAAACCTTATGCTAGATGTAAGATGCTAATCACAAAAGACCTTATATGATTCTGTTCATAGAAAATGACAGAGTAAGGAAATCTGTGGAGATGGAAGGGGGATTAGTAGTGATTATGACTGAAGCCAATGTGTGTCAGGGAAGATAATAGCTAAAGGATGGGAATTCTTTTTGAGATGGTGAAAATGTTCTAAAATGAAGTGATGATAGGTGTATGTGTCTGAATATATTGTAAACCATTGAGTTATATACTTTAAATGGGAAAGTCATATACGTGAATTAGATATCGAAATTTTAAAAAAGAAGATGGAATAATCAGTGGTGTGGCAACATTGCCACCATATCTAGTTGAGAAAAGCAAGATGCTGAGGAATATATGAAATTTTATTTTTTAAGTGAAAAAACAACAAAACTCCTGTGCATGTGTACAAGTGATCTTCTAAGGGTAGAAACATGTTGCATACCAAGTGTAAATGTTTGGTATCTTGTTGAACTAAGGTGGGGAGGAAGAAAGAAAAAGAGATAGTAACTAAAACAGCATGTACAGTTAGTTGTCTTGGTATCTTGGTTATAGGACTCCCCACCTGCCTCCCCTCCCCCATGGATACTGAATTTGAGGATTTTACAATAGATTTCTTATCCACACAAATAATGTAGCCTCCTGTCAGTTCACAGGTCCTCAGTCCCACATAAAAAATGGTGTAGTGTTTGCATTGTAATCTATGCATTCTGCCCTATATTTGAAATCATCTCTAGATTGCTTACAATACCTGATATAATGTAAACACTATGTAAATAGTTATACTGTACTGTTTAGGAATAATGAAATTGTACAGATTCTTTACACAACCATTATAGGCCTAATTACATAGTACAAAAACAAGATTGGAAAGGAGTAGTGGTAGAGAGACTGAGGATCTGAATTCACAGGAGGCTGCAGCCAGGGTATGCCAGGACATTGTGTGGATTTGTGGATTAAGCCTGGTGCTGTGTGAGCAATGCATTCAAGTTTTACTGTTTGGAACTTTCTAGAATTCTCCCCCTGCCCAATTCTAGATGTGGAAGCCACAGGTATGGAGGGTCAACTCTCCAACAGAGATCATCATTATGTAAAATATAAGTGTTACAATGCAAATGTTAGTAGTTATCTGTATGATGGGTTAGCAAAAAGGTTTCTTCTTCTTTTTGGTTTTCTTTTTATTAATAAAAACATCTAAAATTGAAGCAATAAAAATAAGGTTGGAAACCCAAAAATCCAGGTATGTGTAAAACTGCCCATGACAACTTCATTATCACTACCAACTAGAAACAACTCAGATATCCAGCAACAAGAAAAAAATAGGTAACTAATTTGTGGTATCATCTTACGTGGAACACTATATAGTAGTGAAAAACCAAGCTGCAGCTATATACCGCACACAGGTGCATATCACAGCCAAAATATTGAGCCAGAAAATCCAGACACAAAGTCATCAAACAGTATACCTCAGCTAGCTGCACATTACCGGATGTATATGGCAATAAAAAGTGAAACACATCAAACCAAAATGCAACATTTTTTAAAAGCTTCAACATGAGAGAACCATGCAGTCCTTGTTTTTCTAATTTGTTTCGGAACATAATGTCTTCCAGTTCCATCTGTTTTACTGCAAACAAGCAGTTCCAGAGCTCCTATATAAAGTGTTTTTTACTTTTAAGCATTCTTACATTGCATTCCAGGACAGTTGCTAGCATTTTTTTTTTTTAATATTTTTTAGTTGTTGATGGATCTTTATTTTATTCAATTATTATTTATATGTGGTGCTGAGGATCAAACCCAGTACCTCACACATGCTAGGCAAGTGCTCTACCACTGAGCCCCAGCCCCAGCCCAGTTGCTAGCATTTTTAATGGTTGCATTGTGTCATGTCATGTGCATATCATAATTTAAGCAACCTCTTGTAGAACACTTAGGTTGTTTCTAACTTACATATTATAGTGATGGAGCTAATATCTGTGTTTATAGGTAGTCTTGTGTGTTTCTTGCAATCCCTTTAATGAATTCCTGAAAGGAAAATTGAATGGTTGGAGGTTAAATACATGTACATACTTGCTCATGGTGCATGAGTGTTTCTGTGTACCCTAATCTTATTTGTTGAGTAGCTTTAAGAAAATATGTACTGACCTGTTATGTAATAAATATTCTCTAAGTGTTTAATTTCCATTTTTAAAAAATAGGAGTGAATTTTCAAGAGGAAAAACATGTTTTTATTTTGATTCACATTTATTTGTTGTGCATATTAATAGGGTTCATGCATATGTTTCAGTACATGCATACATCATGCAGCTATCAAATTCAGTCTCCCATTACTCATCTCCCCAACCTCTAGTAATTCCTAATTCTACATTTAGGTTGACTTGTTTTTTAAACTTCAACATATGAGAAAGAACCATGCAGTTCTTGGTTTTCTATGTCTGACTTATTTCACTTGAACATAATGTCTTCCAGTTCCATCCAGTTTACTGCAAGTGACAGGATTTCCTTTTTTATGGCTGAATAATATTTCTCCGTATATGTGTTTATTACATTTTCTTTATCCGTTTGTCTATTGATGGGCACTTTGGTTGATTCCATATGTTTGCTATTGTGAATAGTGCCTCAGTAAACATGAGTGTGCAGGTATATCTTTAGTATGTTGATTTAATTTCCTTTGGATGTATATCCAGAGATGAGAGAGCTAGATCATATGATAGATCTATTTTTAGTTTTTAGTTTTTTTTTTTTTTTGGTACTGGAGATTGAACTCAGGGGCACTCAACCACTAAGCCACATCCCCAGCCCTATTTTGTGTTTTATGTAGAGACAGGGTCTGAGTTGCTTAGTGCCTCGCTGTTGCTGAGGCTGGCTTTGAACTTGCAATTCTCCTATCTCAGCCTCCCTAAGTGCTGGGATTACAGGTTTGTGCCACCGCGCCCGGCTTATTTTTAGTTTTTTGAAGAACCTCCATACTGTTCTCTTCAATGGTTGTATTAATTTACATTCCCACCAACAGTGTGGAATGTAAATTAATACAACCATTAAAGAGAACCAAAGTGAAATTTTCACCAAAGTGAAAATTCCTTTTTCTCCACGTTCTTACCAGCGTTTGTTGTTGTTTTTGTTAGTGCATTATAGTTGGGTTCATTTCGACAAAGTCATATATGTGTGGAATTTGATGTACTCTAGTCCCTCTTCCCACTTTTTCCTCCCCTCCTCCTTCTATTGATCTTTTTTCCCCTCATTTATGAATTTATTTATTTTTAATATTTTTTTTAGTTGTCAATGGACCTTTATTTTATTTATTTATATGTGGTGCTGTGTGCCTCTCACATGCTAGGCAAGTGCTCTACCACTGAGCTACAACCAGCCCTCATGTGTATTATATTTTTGATTGGTGCTTTCTACCAATCAAATCTTTTTGATTTGATTGCTTTCATAGATAAAGGTGTAGTTGTCTGTGGTGTATTTATTTATGCATGTCGATTTTGTTAAATTCATTCAACATTTTCTCCTTTTTCCTGTTTCTCCTCCCTCTCTATCTTCTACTCCACTCTTCTTTCCTGTATCTGTTGGGTCCCCCCACCCCTTTTCCCCCCTTATTTTGCTCCAGCTTTCACATATGAAAGAAAACATTTGACCCTTGAATTTCTGAATCTGGCTTATTTCACTTAGCATGATATTCTCCATTTCCATCCATTTACTGGCAAAACATTTGTTACTTTTTCTTTTTTTCTTTTTTTGATAAGAGACCTAACTGGAATGAGTTGGTATCTCATTGTAGTTTTCATTTTCATTTCCTTGATGGTTAGTGATAATGAATGTTTTAAAATATATTTGTTGGCTATTAGTATTTCTTATTTTGAGAAGTGTCTGTTCATATCAGTTGCCCATATTTAAATTGGATTACTTGGTTTTTTTGTTTAGTTTTTTGAGTTTCTTATATATTCTAGATGTTAATCTTTTGTCAAATAAATAGCTGCCTTATACTTTTTCTCATTCTGTAGGTTGTCTCTTCACCTTGTTGATTGTTTTCTTTGTGTGCAGAGCTTTTTGGTTTGATACGATCCTATTCGTCTATTTTGCCTTTGTTTCTTTTACTTTTGGGGTCATGTCCAGAAAATCATTGCCTAGACTTTGTCATGAAATATTTCCCCTATATTTTCCTCTAGTAGTTGCAGAGTTTCAGGGCTTACATTTAGGTGTTTGATTTGTTTTGAGTTGATTTTTGCCCAGGGTGAGAGAGAGATTCAGTGTTACACATGTGGATGCCCCATTTTTCCAGCCATTTATTGAAGAGTCTCACCTTTCTCCAGTGTATGTTTTTGCCTCTATTGAGAGGCAGTTGACTGTAGATATGTATTTTTTCTAGAATGTCTATTCTGTTCCATTGGTTTGTGTCTGCTTTCATGCCAGTATCATGCTATTTGGTTTTCTGTGGGTCTGTAGTATGTCTCCAAACCAGGTATTGTCATAGCTCTAGCTTAGCTCCTTTTGCTCAAGATTGCTTTGGCTATTCAGGCTCTTTTGTGCTTCCATGAATTTTAGGGCTTTTTCCCCCCAGTTCTGTGATGAATATCATAGGTATTTTGATGAGGATTGCATCTGTGAATCACTTTGGATGGTATGCACACTATGTAATCCATGAACACGGGAAGTCTTTCCATCTTTTTGGTGTCACCTTTTTGCTTCATTGATGTTTTGTAATTTTCATTGTACAAGTCTTTCGCTTCCTTGGTTAAATTTATTCCTGCATATTTTACTTAATTTTTTTGGTAGCTATTGTGAATGAGATTGCTTTCATTGTTTCTTTCACAGCAATCTTGTTATTGATGTATAAAAGGGCTGATTTTTAAAATTCTCATTTTTATTTTTCTATTATAATTATTAGTGCATATTAATCATAACAGAATGGAAGTCATTGTGACAGTTTCATACATGCATATAACATGCTTTGATTGTATTCACCCTTCTACAGATTTTTTATGTTGATTCATATCTTTCAGTATCACTGAATTTGCTTACTAGTTTTAATAATCTTGGGCGGGGTCTTTAGGGTTTTGTTTTGTTTTTATGTGGTCTTGGAGGGTTGAACCCAGGGCCTCATACATACTAAGCACACACTCTACCATTGAGCTATACCCCCAGCCCAAGGTTTTTCTACATGTAATATTGTATCATCTGCAAATAGGGATGATTTGACTTCCTCCATTCCTGTTTGTATGCTGTTTCTTTCTCTCGCCTAATTGCTCTGACTAGAATTAATACTGTATGAAGAAGAACAGTGAGAGTGGATACCCTTGTCTTGATCCAGATCTTGGAGGAAACACTTTCAGCTTTCTGCCGTTCATTATGATCTTGGCTGTGGGTTTGTCATATAAAGCCCTTATTATGGTGCAGTATAACTCTTC
>CM053410.1:80388703-80409793 GCA_028644305.1 Xerus rutilus | reverse complement strand
TTAATTCATCTTACTTTAATGTAAGGTCTAACTTTTGTCTTTTTATCCAAATGGTTAATCAAAAGTCATAAAGTTAAATGACATTAGTGGTCTTTGAACAAGCAATGATAGGCTCAGATATGCTTGTTAAACATTACTATGGCTGTAGATATTGGTTGAGTCTACTTCAGAAACTAAGTTTTATTTTCTAATGTATATAAATATACAATATATAAACGTTTATCTTAAATTTGCATTGAAAAAAAATGAATATCAAAACTAAATTTTGATTTGAAGTTGCCTTAAATTTGTAAGCATCTGAGTGTTCTTAGAATCAATCAAATAATTTACTGTTAAATTTCAAAAAAAATTTTTTTCAGCATAGATAATAGTTTTATTCTTTTGATGAAAGTTTGTGTGAGTTTGTTAATTTCTGTAACATTTAGCTGCTTTTTTGTTTCTTTCTTTGAGGTGCTGGTAATTGAAACCAGAGCCTTGTGTGTGCTAGGCAAGCACATCACCACTGAGCTATATCCCAGCCCTAGCTCCCTTTTTTGTAAAATGAACCCAGTAATACCTTCTCCATAGGATCATTGTAAGGATAAATGATAAAGTAAGTAATCATGGCTGGGTGAATTCTTCACTCACAGGATTTTGAAGATCAGATGTAATCACAGCCCAGCTGTTCTTGTATCTGGGGTTACTTTAGATCTCTGGAGTTACTAGAGTATATTGTTAGGCTTCTTCCAGTCCCAGGAGTGGACTTGAACTTTTCTGGTCTTGACTAGCTTTGATGATAAGCTGTATGCTTTCTGCTACACTTCTGTATGTGTGCTGAAACCTTTATAAACAGTTCAGGGATTTGTAGGCGAGTGATTAGTGTACATTTTAGGTTTGAATGACACCACTTTTGTTCTTTGTCATTAGGGTAAACCTCTGCTGCTTTTCTCTGACAGTTTCAATTTGCTGATATATTTTTGTAGGTTTGTGTGCTTTAGATCCTATCTCTTTAAAGGTAGTGGGACAGGAACAAATCTATTAAAAGAGAAACATTTTGAGGAGCTTAAGGATAAGATAGCTCCACCTTTCATGGATTTAAGTTGGCAGCATTTTAAAATATTTCCTGTGAGCCAGTGCTCATGGTGTTATAGAAGTTCACATCTTCTTGGTGGAAAAACACAGTCTATGTGAAATCACAGTGAATAACATAAGACAATATGTAATTATGTATCAGATTGAAGAACTTTAGCATTTCATGGGAGAAGAGGCTTAGTGAGGACAAGAGTGGTCCTTAGGAATGTGTTTCATTTAGGTAGAAAGCATTGGGGAGTAGCATGACTGAAAATATAGCAACAAGAATTAGACTTTTTGGCATGCTCCAGATTGAAGGACTTATTTGGAATGGGTAGGAAAATGCAGTTAAGTTTGATAGCGTGTGCAACCCTGGAAAATGAAGCAGAGGAGATTGGCATTGAAATAACAATACGCACCGTTAACCAATGACTTTTAGCTTCTTGCTCTCTCTTCTTCTGGAGGTTGAATTAAGTGTGTGAATTAAGATTGGAGGAGAAATTTTTTAAAAAGGCTTCTAGTCAGGCATGTACTAGGTAATCTTGCCCAGAAAGGGGCTTGAAACATCACTGAGAGTAATATTTCTAAGTTTATTTTGACTTTTTTCCTTCTATTTCTGTTATTTAGTCTTAGCAATTATATACCAGAAAAGTTTTAAATCAGAGCCTTCCTGCTTCCTTTAAGAGAGCCAGAAGGTAGAGGGTAGAACTCTTCTGCCAAAAGTTTTTAAAGATACCTCTTTGGAGGTTTGAACTTGCAGGAACTAGCAGTGCTATTGAAGCCTTCTGAGCAGAGCAGCTCTTATTTTTTCAGGCAGAGTGAGTGTCTGTGAACTGACTGTAGTGTGGAAGCCCACAAGTCCAGCCTCTCCTATGTGTTAGTCCAGTGTAACCCAACGAGCTTTGGGAATGAAATAGGGTTTTGATACTGCTCCTGTCTCTGATTAGAACTAGAAATGATACATGACAGTTGTAGTGCTCTTGATACAGTGTAGTAAACCTTGACTTAATAATAGCTGGACCTGTGACCCATGTCTTACATGTGTTCTGATGTAAATTATATGATCTTCTTAGTTGCAACTAAATTTTGTATTTATAACTGCTTAATTACTATAACTAAGTAGATTAGAAATACTGGCAGGACTTTTGAGCCCCAGATTAGTGGTGATGTGTCTGATTCATTGTATTAGGTATGTCATTTATAATTCTGGCCTGTCCACAGTTCCTTTGAAGAAAATGTACTTTTTCTGTAGTACATTGCAGAAGAACAGAACTCAAACTATGTTTTATACCATACAAAATGTATCACATAAGGTTTTTCTGGCAGTGGGTATTTGACCCAAGGGCTGATAATCCAAAGCCATCCTACAAGTTAGGAAGATTATAGCTAGTTATAGAAAACATGGGATTAATCTGCCTTTGAACCATGGGAGCTGAAGCTGAAAAGATGCATTGGTGTAGAGTTCTAGAAAAGTAGTTTAAGGGAATGAAAAGTAGGTGAAAGCAGAAGCTATGAGTTACAGAAATGCTAAAGGAGATGAGGAAGCCACTTGGTAACTAGAAAAGAAGGGGCAGCCATGTGTGCCTAGACGAGCACAAAATTCTAGGAGAGGAACCATGTGTTCTGAGAGACACGACGGCACAGAACATGATAATAAAGATACTGATTTCTGAATTTGTAGATACTGTTCTTTCATTTTCTCTAATACTGTTCTGACTGCTATTCTACTTGAGACCACACTCAATTTTTTTTTTTTCATGAGGAAAGAGTGTAGTCTTTTTTTGTCAGACTCTTGGTATTAGAATTCTGATGTTTATCACCCATATGACAATGGGCACATTGTTTAACTTCAGTGTCTCATTTATCATCTGTAGAAAGAGCATCCTAATACCTGACTCTAGCAATATGAGAATTGAGGTTGACACATGGTAAAACTTTAAAAACAGAACAAATGTTCAGTAAACATTATAGCAACACATATAATGTTAATTTGAGATGATTTTTTGTTTGCAACTAAAAAATTCTTAACCTAGTGTTAATCTGTCTTCATATTCACTTAGATTAGTGTAACCCTATATGTGGTCTGGTAAACAAAGTTAGTATACTGGGTGTAATATTGTTTTATGCAGCGTGAATAACAATACTTGGTATTATTGATATTTTTAATAGATGTTTGGTGGTGGTGTAAGCATTTTATCTGTATGAATTCATTGGCTCCTCATTAAAACCTGATAAAGTACTGTTTCTTCATTTTAAAAAAGATGTAGAAACTGAGGCACAGGAAGACTAATCAGCTTGCCCAAGGTTAGGTAATATGTTAGTATTAGAGATAGGATTTGAATACAAGTAGTCTTGTTCTAGAGTATCAATTCTTAAATATCTAATTCCTTTTCAGTTCTTATTTACCTTATTAAATGAAGACAAGGAGAAGGGCTTAGTCTGTGTTGTTGACATATCTTTTACACTTACGTAATGCTTGTTTCATTTTAACAGAGATGGCATACCTCAAGTACAGAGACTTTATGTGGATAAGATATAATTCAATGTAGCATAGCATTGTAAGATTATTTACTGAACACAGAGTGGTATAACATCATTTGAAGGAAGACCCTGGCAAATTAAAGGATATATACTATAAATCATCAAGTAATTATAAAACAACCACAATGTATTATAGCTAATAAGCCAACAGGAGATAAAATGGAATCAGAAGATACTCATTTAATTAGAAAGGAGACATAAAAAGAAAATAGAGAATATAGGACAAATAAAAAGCAAATAGCAAGATAATATACTTAAACCTAACCATATTAATAGTCACATTAAACATAAATATCCTAAACACATCAGTTAGAAGGCAGATTGTCAGACTGGATAGAAAAGCAAGGCCACCCTAACTCCTGCCTATATGCAACACTTTAAATATAAAGACAAATAGTTTAAAAATAAAAGATATAAAAAGATATACCATGCTTACAGTATTCAGAAGAAGAAAGGTGGTGTGACTATATTGATGTCAGACAAAGTAGACTTCAAAGAGTATTTCTAGGGATAAAAGATGTCATTACATGATGATAAAGAGATCAGTTAATCAAGAGGACACAAAAATTCTCAAGAAGGTAGTGGGAAAGGTGATAGAGCAGATGATGTTACGTGCATGTACAAATATGGCATAATGAACTCCACTATTATGTATAATTATAATGCACAATAAAAAATAAATTTAAAGAGGACATCAAGGTTCTGAACATTTGTGTCCCTGATAGCAGAACTGTAAAACACATGCAGTAAAAACTGACAGAACTCCAAGGAAGAACCACCAGGTCTACAACTTTAGTTGGAGATTTCAGTGCTCATCTCTGTAACAACAAGCAAATAGAAAATCACCCCAAATTACCCAGGAATATAGTAGATTTGAATAATATAGTCAACCAATTTTCCCTACTTAACATTTACAAAATCTCTACCAACAATAGCAGAATATTATTCTCAGTTCTTCTCAAGTACATACAGGGACAGGAGGAGGTGTAGCATGAATGAGGCCCTGGGTTTGATCCCCAGTACCATCAAAAGAAAGAAAAAAAATCAAGTACACAGAACGTTTCCAAGATGGACCACATTTTTGAGCCATGAAACAAGTCTCAAAAACTTAAAAGGATTAAGAACCTATGTCCTCTGATCACAGTGGAATTAAATTAAAAACTACTGACAGGGCTGGGACTGTAGCTCAGCAGTAAAGCGCTTGCAGCGCATGCGTGAGGCCCTGGGTCGATCCTCAGCACCACATACAAAGCAATAAAATAATAAAGACATTGTGTCCATCTACAACTAAAAAAATACTAAAAAAAAAAAAAAACTACTGACAGAGAATGCTATGGAAAATTATATTAGCAAATTAACACAATTCTAAATAACTTATGGTTCAAGGAAGAGATCAAAAGGGAAATTGGAATGTATGAACTCAATGAAGATTTGTGGGATGCCAGTGGAAGAGTACTTACGGGAAGAATGCATAGCCCTGCATGCCTACATTAGAAAAGGAGGAAGATCTCAAGCTAGTCATTTTCACTTCCACCTTAAAAGTTAGTAAAAGAGCAGATTAAATAATTATGAGAAAGGAAACAATAAATATCAGCATGAAAATTACTGTTTTTCTGCTTTCCTTATTTAGGCAAAATCAGTGAAACACAGGAAATAGGAACTTTAACTACATGGAACTCTTTAGTGGAGACTCTTTTGCTGATAGTCCTAAGGTCAATTATGGTGCAGATTTCTGGAGAAGCTTAATTAAGATTTTCTGTGGAAGGGGGGTTGCCACTACAGAAGGAAAGAATGAATTATCTAGCATGCTCTGTGGGGGTCAGGGGAGAGGGGTGCAGCCTGGAGCTCCCAGAGTCTGCTGGGGGCTTGATCTGAGCTCTGGTTCTCCTAACCTTGACAATGGCCACCCAGAAAAAAAAAAAAAAAATTGGCGAAACAAAAAACTCTTTTTGGGGGGAATGGATCAATAATATTGGTAAAGGTCTTACCAGACAATTGTTACCAAGAATAATCGGTGATATAACCAGAGGTTACGGGTAGCAAAAGGATAACAAGTGACCGTATGAACAACTTTATGCATATAAGTTTTTTTTTTTTTTGGTACTGGGGATTTAACTCAGGGGCACTCGACCATTGAGCCACATCCTCAGCCCTGTTTTGTATTGTATATAGACACACTGTCTCACTGAATTGCTTAGCGCTTCACCATTGCTGATGCTGGCTTTGAACTCAGGATTCTCGTATCTCAGCCCCACTAGCCGCTGGGATTATAGGCTTGTGCCACCACGCCCAGCCGCATGTAAATTTTTTTAATAGAGATGAAATGGGACTCATTCTTTTAAATATTCATACTATTAAGAAGTAGGTAGTCTGAATAACCCAGTGTCAAAGAAATTGAATTTGTGATTAAAATGTTTTCAAAAGACAGGAAACACTTCAGCCTCAGATGACATCACAAGGAAATTCTAAATATTTAAGCAAGAAACAATACCAATTCTGTACAGACATTTGCAGAAATTACAGAGGAGAGAGATGTTTCCTAACATTTTGTTAGGCTAGGGTTATCCTCATACTCAAATTAGAAATGTTATGAGAAAAGACTACCAGAAACAATCCATCTGAGCATAGATGAAACATTTCTAAACATGTCTCAACAGATTGAGTGCAGTAATTTATTAAAAGATAGTACCTTGGGGCTGGGGTTATGGCTCAGTGGCAGAGTGCTCGCCTAGCACGCATGAGGCACTGGGTTCGATCCTCAGCACCACATAAAAATAAAGATATTCTGTCCACCTACAACTGAAAAAATAAATATGAGGAAAAAAAAAAAGTACCTCATGACCAAGTGAGATTTCAGGAATGTAAGGTTGATTTAACATTTAAAAAGCAGTCATTGTAATTCACTCTGTTAACTTTAAAAAAATGAAACCCAGAAAACCACATGAACATCTCAATAAATGGAACAAACAACATTTGACAATCATTTATTCTCAGTAATAACTCAGAACAAACTGGGATTAGGAAGGACCTTCTTCAGCCCAATAAAAGGTATCTCTAAAAGTCTAAAAACTAGATAGGATCATATTTAATGAAAGACTGAATCCCTCCTCCTTAAAACCAGGGACAAGACAGAAATATCTACCACTTATGTTCTGCAATTTATTGGATGTTCTAACCAATGCAATCAAGCAAGAAATAGAAACATAAGAGAGCTGAATTGCAAAGAAAAGTGTCATTTTGCAGATGACATTATCTGTGTAGAAAATATAGAAAATCTGATGAAATGTACAAATTTTCTAGAACTATTGTTAAGTAAAGTTAACAATTTACATAGCATGTATCAATTGCATTTCTTTAACAGTAACATTTTTAGTTAAACAGAAAATTTTTTAAAAATATTTTCTTAGTTGTAGATAGATGTCTTGGTCTGGGATTTATGACCGGGAATTGCTGAGCTCAGCCTAATTTGTATATGGCAGATTCGTGGAGTGAATCACCAGCCTCACAACAGGATTGGTTTTATAAGCTTTAATATGAGATAATATAACAATAAGCAAGCAACAGTTATATTTTGCAATGTTGAATATGGTATATAATGGATCAATAATATAGAGAGAAAGAAAGAGTGGCTCCAGCCCAATAAGCACTCACCAGTCAACACCAGATAACACAACACGGGTTTGCAAGTACACTCAAAGCATCATCATCCTCAAAATCCTTCTTCTTTACTCAAAACATCATCAACACCTTCAACACCTATCTTCAGGTAAAAGGAGCAACATCGAGGGTAGGGTAAACACATAGGTGAGAGTCTTTCTTCTCCACTTAAAGCATCATCAGCACCTTCAACACCCAGCCTTGGGTAAAATAAGCAACACCAAGAATGAGGTAAACATAGGTGAGAGTCAAGATCCTCCTCCTCTACTCACAGCAAAACCATGACCTTCGACACCTATCCTCGGGTAAAAGGAGCAACACTGAGGGTAGGGTAAAAGCAGGTGAGAGTCAGCTTTCTTCCCCACAAGTCAAATTCCTTCTTCTACACTCAAAGCATCAGATTCCCTCTTCTCCAGTTGGATTCCTTCTACTTTCTCATTCCCCTTTGGAGGACTTAAAAAGGCACAGCAACCCCTCCCGATATGCAGTCTGGCGTTATGCAACTGGCCTTAGACTGTTTAACCTCTGTGAGGTGGGAACTGGCCAGGTTCCAAAACTCACAGGATTAAAGGTTGAAAGTTCTGAGGCACCAAGAGCTCCTGAGTGTGCCAGATGGCCCCGAACAATAATCTTGAGAGCGAACAATAATCTTGAAAGTGTTTTACTGTCTTCAAAAGTCTCTCCAAATTCCTCACTAATGAGCCCCCGCCTCCTAAGACACTTAAAGACTGGCCCATATTATTAACTATCTATACAATAGACACAATATCTTTGTTTATTTTTATGTGGTGCTGAGGCTGGAACCCAGTGCCTCATGCATGCGAGGCAAGCATTCTACCATTGAGCTACAGCCCCAACCCCAGTTAAACAGAAATTTAATGAAAACTAATGCCATTGATAATAGCAACATATAGGAAACACTATAGTCTATACAACATTGCAGAAAGAAATCAACAAAGACTGATAAATGGGAAGGTGTTCCTTATTTGTGGGTTAGAAGACTCATTGCCAAGGTGACCATTATCCTTAAATTGATCTTTTGATTATGTAATTTCAATCAAAATCTTAGCAGACTTTTTTGTAGACACTAACAAACTGTTTCTAAAATTCATGTGGATGTGCAAGGGACCTAGAATAACCAAAATAACTTTGAAAAAGAACAGTGTTGGAGGCCTGTTACTAGTTGTTACCACAGTTTTGTTTTATTGGGTGAAAGTAATCAAAACAGGTTGTATTGGTATAAATATGGAAAATGGGCTAATGGAATAGAACAGAGTCCAGAAAGTCAGTGGACCACTGAATTTTGACAAGGTGCAAAGACAATTCAATTAAGAAAAGAAAGTCTATTAAATTATGTTAGCACAATTGTATATACATATGCAAGCAAATGAATGCCAATCTATATTTTATACTATTTGCAAACATTAAAAAGACATGTAGGTAGGGGTATATCTCAGTGGTAGAGTGCTTGCCTAGCAAGTCCAAATACCTAGTTCTACAAAGGAATAACCACAAAAAGGAATTATAGACCTAAATGCTAAAACTAAAATTATAAACTTATATACAAAAACAGGAAGCAGGAATATCTTTACTTTCTTTGGGTAGGGAAAGCCTTTTTAGGTAAAACATCAAAATATCCATAAAATAATATGTTGCTAAAATAATCTTTATCAAGTTAAAAAGTATGCTTTTCAAAATAAAAAAAATGAAAAGGTAGGCCACAGAATGGAATACAATTTTTGCAAAACAAATATCTAATTTAAGGACTTATATCTAGGATATATAAAGAATTCTCAGTACCAACAACCTAAATTTTTAAAAAATGTGCAAAAGACTTGATAGATGTTTCACCAAAGAAGATATACTAAGTATGTTGAAAAGATGGTTGGTCTATACTATTATTAGTCACTGAAGAAATGTAAATTAAAATCATGGTGCACTACCACTACGTACTTAAAAGACCAGCCATACCAAATGTTGGCAAGTATGTGGAAGAACTACAACTCTATAGTTGCCATTGGGATTGTAAAATGATAACAGTGGTTTGGTGGTTTCTTCAAATGTTCCAGCTGTTTCATGGCCAGGTATTTACAGAAGGGAAAAGACTTGCATACGAATGTTCACAGCAAACTTATTTATAAAAGCCCTAAATGCCACCAGTGGATAAATGGATAAACAAATTGTGATTTATCCATACAACTTAGCAGTATGAAAATATGAACTTTTGATAGAATAATGGGGATGAATCTTAAAAGAAACGTGCTGAGTGTAAGAAACCAGGCACTTTGGGAGTGGCTGAGTATGTTCACTATCTTCATTGTAGATATTTTTCTCACGTGTATATTGCATACTTTGAACATGTGGAGCTTATTAACCACATGCCATCTGTATTACTTAAAAAACTGTTACTTCAAATTTATATATAAAGTAGACAAAGTTGAAAGAGATTTGTAGGGTTTTTGTTGTTGTTGTTGGTATTAAGGATTGAACCTGGCCAGGGGTATTTTACTACTGAGTTATACCCTGAGTCATTTTTGTTTTTTAAAATTTCTTATTTTCAGACAGTCTTGCTAAGTTGCTGAGACTGTCCTCAAACTTGCGATCCTCCTGCCTCAGCCTCCTGAGTCACTGGGATTACAGGTGTGTGCCATCCCTTGGCTGAGATTGGTCCTTAGAAATCATCAAGAAAAAGAATTCATTTGGAGCATTGGCTCTCTACTAGGGATGATTTTTCCCCCTGGAGACATTTTATATTTGCATCTGTCACTAACATCTAGTAGGTAAAGGTCAGAGGTACTGCCAATCTAAAAAACACAACAGAGTTCCTCAACAAA
Organism: Xerus rutilus; assembly: GCA_028644305.1. NCBI lineage: Eukaryota > Metazoa > Chordata > Mammalia > Rodentia > Sciuridae > Xerus > Xerus rutilus. The sequence continues at coordinate 80,399,711 of CM053410.1, read as the reverse complement.
GAATTAAATAGTACCAAATGTCAGTAGTATCAGTGTTGAGAAACTTTGAGTTAGAATATCTGAAGTCAATTCAATTGCTTATTGTTTGAATCCTGTTACCATACATTCCTATGTTGAATACGCTATTGGCAAAACAGGTTGCTAAACAAAAACCTTTGGAGCAAATTGTTTCTTACATCTTTAGGAATGTGTAGATGATGTATTTACAAGGCTCTGTGATTCATGAAATAATTGTTTTCATATAGCCACCTGGAATTCGGTTTGGATGTGTTGCAGTAATTGTTTTCGAATCATTTTAAAAAAATGTTGACACATCACTACCACAGTACACGTGATTCCGCAGCCTAGTGTAATGAAGGCCATCACTAGAGCTTAATTCTTACTGGTGGTCTAAGATTTAGTTTTTGTTTTTTGAAATAATTGGTGGCTTTTTGAAGTCTGAAATTTATATTTAAGATTGATTAATATAAAAGGCTACCTATCCAACTCTTTTGCCAGTGTTCCATAGATAGACCAAGACCCTGGTTCTCAGCGGCATCAGCAGTTTTACATGATGACACTTGGATCTTAGCAATTTCTTCCTTTACCATTTTCACTTTTTACCTTTAAGTTTATTTTAACTAATAGATAAAAACAATTGTAATCCTAACGGCTAGGGAGGCTGAGGCAGGAGGATCATGAGTTCAAAGCTAGCCCTATCAAAAAAGTGAGGCACTAAGCAACTCAGTGAGACTCTGTCTCTAAATAAAATACAAAATAGGTCTGGGAATGTGACTCAGTGGTTGAGTGTGCCTGAGTTCAATCCCCAGTTACCCCACCTCCAAAAAACCAATTGTGCATATTTATGGAGTACTATATGATATTTAATGCACATATATATTGTATACTGTTTAAGTCTGGTTATACATCTTTCTCCTTATTTGTCATTTCTTTATGGCAAAAACATTAAAATCCTTAGCTATCATATTTTTCCATTTTATAAGAGAATCTTTAGGAGAGAGAAGGTAGATTTGAGTGGAAGAATTTGAGTGGCTAGGAATAGGGGAGGACAATGGTTTGGATTGAGTTCTAAAGCATTACCGCTAATATGTTGTTTGTGAGGTAAGGGTATTTTTCCTAATGGAGTAATATTTGGAATTTTGTAAATTCAGTTGATTAGGATCTAGGAGTAGCTTGCTCAGCAGATGTATCTGCAGCTGTTTCAGAAAGCTGAGGGCTATATGGCAAGATTTGGTCCATGTACAGGGGTAGAGTGCAGTCTTCCTTTGCATATACTTCCATCTAGTGTACCAAAGCGGTGCTTTCTGAAGTAGTCTTTCTTTGTTTTAGAGCAGAGGTTGGAAAACTTTCTGTAAAGTTTCAGTAAATACTCTAGGCTTTGTAGTCTCTGTTGCAGCTATTCGGTTTGTATTCATAGACAATAGGATGAGTGTGGCTGTGTTCCACTAAAACTGCATTTATAAAAGTGAATTTAGTTTGTCAACTTCTGTTCTAGGCCATCAGCATTTCTTTGTTGGGACATTTGCTGTTTTCTGGTTTCTCCAGTGGTGGTTGGTTGCAATAGAAGAAAATGGCATTTGACTTGCAGTACTCTGCTGTATTAATTAAATGAGAAGTGAAATGATAAAGGAGACTTTTTTTCTTTCGCAACTCTCACTAGATGGTCAACAAATTCTGGCAGTTTTGCCTTTGGCAATGGGCGAGGTGTCTAGAATTAGGTTATTTACTGAGCTTATAATCACTTGGCCGGAGTAGGGCAATAACTTTCTTATTGCCTTCTCTGCTTTTAAAGTTCTCTTTCATCCATCAACCTTCAAAACTGTTGCTTAAGTCCCCTTTTAAAAATAGAAATACTGTGGCATACTTCTCTCACTTTCTATGATTATACAGGAATTCCCAGTTACCCAGAATGGTGGTTCTTAACTGCTTTTTATTCCCAAGTCCTTTAAGAGACTCATTTGATAGTTAGGAATCCAAGAAAATGAGGATTTTTTTCAGTATGTGCTCATGTACACAGTTTTTATACTTTTGGAGAGTTGGACAGTTGATGGCCCTGAAGTTTCGTGGTTTTTTAGTTAGGAAACCTTGTTTTAGAGAATAATGTGCATGTTTTGTCCTACGCTGTTGTCCTTGCTTCCTGATCTGGCTGGAGTCTACCTTTGCAGTTTATCTTTCATATACACATATATACCCTTGTGCTTTTTCTGCAAGAATTAACCAACATTCCTCTGTCGTTCTAATTTCTCATTCTTGGGGCTTTTCAAATAATAATTTCCTTTGCTTGGGTTACCCTTAGCCATAAATTTCCTCTTTCAATTTCTACTTTTCTCTCATTTCAGAAGTAAGATTTTCTCTGAAAATCTTGACATTTCCTCCTTGGCAGAAGTAAATAAATATGAAAGAATTCTAGCAAATGAGATTTCCATTTGGGGGACAGTGAAGAGGTTGGAAATAGTCAAAAAACTTTCTTTGTCTTTCTTGAGAATTCCCTCCTTGTAACCTGAGCCTCAATTTCTTAAGTTGAATATAATAATGTTTATTTTAGAAGGCTACTAGAACAATTGAAGGCCAGTGTTCCAGTCCCTATAACACCTCAATATTTATATAGAAAACTACCTTCTCCTGGTCATGAGTAGCCAGGAACTTATGCAAGAGTAAACACATCATCAGAGAGCTAGTATTCAGTTTTCAATAAAAATGTTGTATTATAAAATGGCATAAATTTATTTGAACATCTTTTGAAATCTTTTTGGAAGGTATGTGTGTAAACCACAAGTCACTATGTAAATTCATCCTTTGTTGTCTATGGGGATTTGGTTACAAAACTTGCAGTTGCTCATAAAATTACATGGTTTTTTAATAAAGTGCACATCTTCTTGAATACTTTAGATCATCCCTAGATTAATACCTAATCTAATGTAAGTGCTATGTAAATAGTCATACTGAATTGCTTAGGGAGTAGTGATAAGAAAAGTCTGTACATGTTCAGTACAGATGCACTTTTTTTATATTGCTATATATCTATATTATAGTGCATTATAGTTATACATAATGGGTTCATTTTGAGATACTCATAAAGGCATACAACAGTTTTTTCCATTTCAATCCCCAGTACTTCCTTGGTCCCCTTCCCTTCTCTTGGTTGCCTTCTCTACCCTATTCATTTTTCTTCTATTTATTTATTTTTCAATTGATGTATTAAATTGTATATAAAATTAGGATGCATTGTGACATATTCACACATGCACACAGCGTAATTTCGTCAGCTTCATTCTTCAGTTCTTCCCCTGGTCCTCTCCTCTTCATTCCCCCCTGGTCTCCCACTTCTCTGCTGCTCTCCCTTTTATTTTCATGAGATACTCCACCTGCTTTAAAAAAAAAATTCCTTTTTGTCTTTAGTTTCTGCATATGAGAGAAAACATTGGACCTTGATTCTCTGAGTGTGGCTTATTTTACTTAGCATAATGTTCAACAGTTCCATTCATTTACCAACAAATAGCATAATTTCATTCTTTATGGCTGAGTAGAACTCCTTTGTGTATATATACTACATTTTATTTTTCTTATCCATCCAACCTAGGCTGGTTTCATAACTTGGGCTATTATGGGTTGTGCTCTTAAACATTGGTATGCATCTGTTGCTATAGTATGCTGATTGTAGTTCTTTTTTAAAAATATTTTTAGTTGTAGATGGACACAATACTTTTATTTATTTATTTATCTTTATGTGGTGCTGAGGATCGAACCCAGTGCCTCACGCATGCGAAGCAAGCGCTCTACCACTGAGCTACAATCCCAGCCCCTGATTGTAGTTCTTTTGGATGAATACTAAGGAATGGAATAACTGTATCATAATGGTGGTTCCATTTCTAATCTTTTGAGCAATCTTCATACTGTATTCCAAAGTGATAGTACTAATTTTCAGTCCCACCAGCAATGTCCAAGTGTAACTTTCCTCCCACATCCTTGCCAGCAATTATTGTTGAGGGTGAGATGAAATTTCAGTTTAGTGTTTTTTTGTTTTGTTTTGTTTTTAGTTGTATAAGGACACAATACCCTTATTTTGTTTATTTCAGTTGTAGATGGGCACAATACCTTAATTTGTTTTTATGTGGTGCTGAGGGTGGAACCCAGTGCCTTACATGTGCTAGGCAAGCACTGTGCCACTGAACTACAACCCCAGCCCCCTCAGTATAGTTTTGATTTGAGTCTCCCTAATTGCTAAGGATGTTGAATTTTTCATATATTTGTTGTTCATTTGTATTTCTCCTTTTAAAAAATATCTCTTTAGACCTTTCACCCATTTATTGAGTGGGTTACTAGTTTTTTTGATGGTAAGTTTTTTGAGTTCCTTATATATTCTGGTTATTAATCCCTGTTGGAATGGTAGCGGGCAAAGATTTTCTCCTATAGTCTCTCTTTTCATGCCCTTGTTTCCTTTGCTGTGAAGAAAAACATTAATTTAATGACATCCCACTTACTGATTCCTGATTTTATTTCTTGAGCTTTAGGAGTTTCGTTAAGGAAGTTAATGCCTGTGCCAGTGTACTGGAGTGTTGCCCTTGTGTTTTCTTCTCGAAGTTTCTGATCTAATTCCTAGTTCAGGATCTAATTTTATTCTTCTACATATGGATATCTAGTTTTCCCAGCACCATTTTTTTTTAAAGCCATCTTTTCTCCAACGTATGCTTTTGGCACTTTTGCTGAGGATCAGATGACTATTTATGTAGATTTGTCAGTGTCTTCTAATCTGTTCCATTGGTCTTCATATCTGTTTTTATGCCAGTACCATGCTATTTTTGTTAATGTAGCTCTGTAGTACAATTTGAGATGAGATATTCAGTCTTGCTCTTATTACTCAGGATTGCTTTGGCCATTCTGGTTCTTTCATTCTTCCATATAAATTTTAGCACTGTTTTATCTAGTTCTAAGAAGAATGTTATTGGTATTTTGATGGGGATTGCATTGTCCATAGATTACTTTTGGTAAGATGGCCATTTTGACAATAATTCTGCTTATTCATGAACATGGTAGGTCTTTCCACTTCTAAGTCTTTAATTTCTTTCTTCAGTGTTCTATAATTTTCATCGTAGAGGTCTTTTATCTCCTTAGTTAAATTTATTCCTAAGTATTTTATTTATTTTTTTGAGGTTATTGTGAATGGAATAGTTTTGTTTTTTTTTAAATTTCTTGACAGATTCATTACTGGAATATTAAGAAAGCTATTTTAGAACTGTATAAAATTTTTTATTAGCACATTATAGTTATACATAGTTGTTGGGTACATTTTGACAAAATCATACATGCAAGGAATTTGATTTCAATTTCCCCCTTTCCTTTTCTCCTCCCTCCCCCTATTTTTCTTACTCTACTATGCTGATTTTCCTTTTGAAAGCTGTTGAATTTTGTATTTGATCTTGTATCCTGCTACTTTGCTGAACTTATCAGATCTGGAAGTTTTCTGGTAGAGGTTTTTTTTTTAATTTGTTTTGGGTACTTTAGGTATATAATTGTGTTATCAACAAATAGAGTTAGTTTGAATTCTTCTTTTCCTATTTGTATCCCTTTAATTTCTTTCTCTTGCTTGATTGCTGTGCTTGGAGTTTCAAGAACAGTATTGAGTAGGAGTGATGAAAGTGGACATCGTGTCTTGCTTTGGATTTTAGAGGAAATGCTTTCAGTTTTTCTCAGTATGATGTTGGTTTTGGGTTTGTCATATATAACCTTTATAATGTTGTGAGAAGTTCCTTTTTTAAAATTTATTGAAAAATAGTTTTTAGTTGGAGATGAATACAACACCGTTATTTTATTTTATTAATGTGCTGAGGATCGAACCCAGTGCCTCACATGTGCTAGGTGAGCGCTCCACCACTGAGCTACAGCTCCAGACCCATGGTAAGTTCCTTTTATCCGTAGTTTCTCCAGTGTTTTAACATGAATGGGTGCTGAATTTTGTGAAAGGCTTTTTCTGCATCTGTTGAGATGATCCTGTGATTTTTGTTGTTGATTGTATTTGTGTGATGAACTGTGTTTATTGATTTATATGTACACAACCAATCTCGCATCCCTGGAATGAATCCTACTTGATCTTGGTGTATAGTCTTAATGTGTTGTTGAATGTCATCTGCTGGTACTTTGTTAAGGTTTTTGCATCTATGTTCATCAAGAGTATTGCTTTATAGTTTTCTTTCCTTGAGCTGGTATCAGGGTGATACTGACTTCATAGATATTAGTTTGAGAGTGTTACTATCCTTTCTAGTTCATGGAATAATTTGAAGAGAATTGGTGTTAGCTCTTCTTTAAAGGTCTGGTAGAACTCAGCTGAAAATCCATCTGGTCCTAGGCTTTTCTATGTTAGAAGACTTTTTTATTATTGCTTCAATATCATTGTTTGTTACTGGTCTATTTAGGTTTCCTATATCCTCCTGGTTCAGGTTAGGTAGGTCATATGTATATAGAAATTTTTCAATATCTTATATATTTTCCAATTTATTGTATTATAAATTTTCAAAATAGTCCCTAATACTCTGGATTTCAGAACTGTCTATGGTATCTCCTTTTTCATCTCTAGTTTGTTGATTTGAGTCTTTTCTCATTCATGTGGTTAGTTGGATAGACTCTTATCAATCTTAGGGTTTTTTTAAAAAATATTTTTTTAGTTGTCAATGGACCTTTATTTTATTTATTTATATGTGGTGCTGAGAATCAAACCCAGTGCCTCACACATGCTAGGCAAGCGCTCTACCACTGAGCCACAACCCCAGCCCGATCTTAGTTATTTTTAAAGAACCAACTTGCTTGCATTGATTGTTTGTATCTTTTATTGTCTATTTCATTAATTTCAGCTTTGATCTTAATTATTTTCTGTCTTCTACTGGTTTTGGAATTACTTCTGCTTTTTTAGGGCCTTGAGATGCAGCAACAAATTGTTTATTTGGGATCTGTGTTTTTAATGTGGGTACTTAATGCTGTAATCTTTTCTCTTGATACTGTCTTTATAGTATCCAAAAGATTTTGGTATTTTGTATCATTGTTTTTGTTTGATTCTAGAAATTTTTAAAAATTCTCTTGTCATTTCTTCCATCCTCCATTCTCCATGTGTTTAGCCAGTTTCTTTGTTTTCTTGTTGATTTTTCTTTTCTTTTTTCTTTTTATTTTTTGTACCAGGGATTGAATCCAGTGGCATTTAACCACTGAGCCACATCCCCAGTGCTTTTTACTTTTTCTTTTGAGACAGGGTCTCACTAAGTTGCTTAGGGCCTTGCTAAATTGCTGAGGCTGGCTTTGAACTTGTGATCCTCCTTCCTCAGCTTCCTGAGACTCTGGGATAACAGGTGTGCAACACTCTGTCTGCCTTGCTGTTGATTTCTAATCTTAACCAATTACCATCTGATAAGATGCATAAGATAAGGTTGTTGTAAGACTTGTTTTGTGTCCTAAAATATGGTCTATTTTGGAAAAGTTTGCTTGAGCTGCTAAGAAGAAAGAGTTTTCAATGGTTGCCCATTAGGTCCATTTGATTTGTAGTATCATTTTGGTCAGAAATGGGGCTATGGTTGTGGCTCAGTGGTAAAGTACTTGCCTAGCACATTTGAGGCCCTGGGTTCAATCCTTAGCACCGCATAAAAAAATAAATAAAATGAAGGTATTGTGTCCACCTTTAACTAAAAATATTTTTAAAAAGAGAACTTATCTGTTTTATTATTTGGATGACCCCACTCTTGAGAGGGGTATGTTGAAATCACAGGTATTATTGGAGTCTGTGTGGGACTTAAAGTCAAGAAGTATTGGTTTTATGTAATTAGGTGCACAGCCATTTGAGGCATAAATATTTGCTATCATTTTATCTTCTTGTTGGATTATTTCCTTTAACACTACGTAGTGGTGCTGCGACCAGCACAGTCAAACTTGCGGTTCCAGTTGAGAGGCAATGGGGAATTAGAAAATAAAGACTCACACACACAGATTGTGAAGATAAATAGCTGAGATCAGGTGCAGTGCTGCGCTCTGATGGAGAAGCAGATCTAAAGAGTTATGCCAGCAATCTTTCTTTTTATATATGTCTCATTATTAGGTTAAAGACTATGTGAGCATTAATTTTTGTACTAAGAAAGTTACAGAACTTGAAAAATCTACGAAATATTAGGAGCCTTGTGTAATGCTCAAAAAGGTCCATTGTTTAAAGTTACTAAAAGCAGGCAGGCTCAGGAATAGCAGAGCTGGTGAAACATTGTGGTTGTCTAGCGTGAGAATTCCTCTATCCTGGGAAGTTTTGTGCCTGAAATCAAGTTTGAAACTGTTAAGACACTTCCACAGAGCCCTCTCGTGCAGGGCATTACCATAGCAACTAGGTATCCTATGCCCTTGCACAGAAGCATTCCAGGCACCAGACATGCCACAACCATGTGGTCATCAGCGACCTCCAATCTGAGTCATTGCTGTCCCATTTTCTGTCACCCTTCTCCACATAATGGCCTTTCTTATCTGTTCTGATTAATTTTTGCTTGAAAACTGCATTGTCAGATACGAAAATAGCCACTACTGCTTATGTTTGAACTCCATTTGCATGGAGTATCTTTTTCTATCCTTTCACTTAGAGCCTGTGGCTATCTGTCTAAAAGAGTCTCTTGCAAACAGCACATGGTTGGTTGTTATTATTATTATTATTTTATTTTTAATCCATTCTGCCAATCTGGGCCTTTTAATTGGAGAGTTGAGACCATTTATATTCAGAGTTATTATGGAGAGATGTTTATTATTTCCAGTCATTTTGGTTTGTTCATAGATTTAATTCATTTTTAATTTTTATTTGCCTACTTGCTGTTCTGGAGAGCTTCATCCATTGAGAGCTCTGGGGTTTGAGTTCTTTTTTGTGTAGTATTTTGTTAATTGTTTTCTGCAGGACATGCTTAGTGGTCATGAATTCTTTTAGCTTATTTTTATCTTGGAACATTTTTATTTCTACTTTGATTTTGAATGATGATATCACTGGATGTAGCAACCTTAACTAGCCAATTATTTTCTTTCAGAGCTTGGAATACCTTCAAGCCCTCCTGTCTTCTATAGCCAGCATTGAGAAGTCTGAAGTGAGCCTTATTGGTCTACCTCTAAATAAAATCTGATATTTTTTTCTTGCAGCTTTTGATATTCTACACTTATTCTCTGTGTTAGACATTTTGAGTATGTTGTGTCTTAGGTTGTTTTTTCAATTTTTTTCTATTTGAGATCCTATATGCCTTCTGTATGTGGATGTCCATCTTGTTCCTAAGATTTGGAAAAATTTCTGCTATTGTTTCACTGAAAAGTTTCTTAATGCCATAATCCTATATTTCTGTGCCTTCCTATCTCCCAGTGACTTAATAACCTTATTTATTTATTTTTATGTGGTGCTGAGGATCCAACCCAGTGCCTCACATGTGCTAGGCAAGCACTCCACCACTGAGCTACAACCCTAGCCTCTCCCCATGACTTTTAAGTTTGGTCTCTTAATGTTGCCCTAGAATTCTTGAATATTCTGATTGTGGGTTTTTCTTGTTTTGTTTTCTTTTGTTTTGTTTTTTCCCTTTCTAGTCTATAGAGTGTTTTGTCTTTGAGGCCTGAAGTTGTTTTCTTTTTTGGGGGAGATGTGCTGGGGATTGCTGAGGATCCCAACCCTTTTTTGGTTTTTTTTTTGAGACAGTCTCACTGAGTTGTTTAGTGCCTTTTTCTGAGGCTAGCTTTGAACTCACAATCCTCCTGCCTCAGCCTCCTGAGCTGTTGGAATCTCAGGCATGCCACCATTGCACTGGGCTTGAGATTGTTTTATCTGTAATCTAATTTGTTGTCAATGGTTTTTTTTTTTTTTTGTACTGAGGATCTGACCCAGGGGTGCTTTATCACTGAGCTACATCCACACATTCACAATCCTCTGTTATTTTCTATTTTGAAACAGGGTCTTACTACCCTGAGTTGTTGAGTTCGGCCTGAATTTGCAGTCCTCCGGTCAGTGGCTATGGCAAGATCCTCTCATGGTCAAGAGGGAAGATGTTCAGGGAAAACCCAGCAGGATGCTCATTAACATGTGAGAGAACACCAACCGCTTGCCTTAATGGTCCAGGGCCTCAGAAATATTTACTAAATAACTGAACAAATGAGTCGTAACTTCCTGAGTTGCTGGGGTTATAGCCATATGCCACCAAGCCCAGCTTGTTGATAACTTTCAAGTGAAGTTTTTATTCTGATTGGTTTCTTTTCAGAATCTCTCTCTCTTTATTGAAGTGGTCTTTCGCCTCCTGTAATTGTTCTCTTAATTCATTTTTTTTAATTAATTAATTAAACAGCAGAATTTCAATGCATTTCAATTCACAGTGCACATATAAAGTGCAATTTTTCATTTCTCTGGTTGTAAACATTTAAAGTTCATTGGGGGGGGTGTATTTAGAATTAGACAGCTGGACTGTGTTTAGATGATCCCAATTCTGTTGGCAGCATCCAAAGCATCATAAACAGGAGCCAGTCGAATGTATGCCGCCTTCTGTCCATCAGGCCTGATCAGGGCATTAACTTTGGCGACATCAGTGTCATAGAGCTTCTATACAGCTTGTTTGATCTGGTGCTTGTTGGCTTTGACATCCACAGTGAACACAAGTGTGTTCTTCATGCCAGACTCAGTAGTTGGGAAGATCTTGATGATGGCATAATGGTCAGGCTTGTTTCTCCTGGGGGTGCTCTTCCCAGGATATTTGGGCTGCCATAGGAGCTGCAATGTCTTGGGTTGCCTGAAAGTAGGTAACGTGCAGATCATCATCTTTTTTTTTTTTTTTTTTTTTTAAATATTTCTTATTTTTTTAGTTGTAGGTGGACAGAATATCTTTATTTTATTTTTATGTGGTGCTGAGGATCGAACACAGTGCCTCACGCGTGCTAGGCGAGCACGCTACCACTGCGCCATAACCCCAGCCCCAGATCATCATCTTTTTAATGGCTGTGGACATCCCTCAGCACTGCCTTCTTGGCCCTCAAAGCTTTT
>CM053410.1:80341827-80388603 GCA_028644305.1 Xerus rutilus | reverse complement strand
CCTCGCCGTTGCTGAGGCTGGCTTTGAACTCGCGATTCTCCTGTCTCAGCCTCCCTAAGTGCTGGGATTACAAGCGTGAGCCACCGCGCCCGGCTCATTTTTTAGATTTTTTAACTCATTAATTTTTTTATTTTTCACTGGAGATTGAAGCCAGGGACACTTAACCACTGAGCCGCATCCCCTACCCTTTTTTATATTTTATTTAGAGATAGAGTCTCACTGAGTTGCTTAGGGTCTTGCTAAGTTGCTAAGGCCGGCCTTGAACTCATGATCCTCCTGCCTCAGCCTTCCAAGCTGCTAGGATTACAGGTGTGTACCACTATAGCCAGTCAGCTCATGAGTTATTTTAATAATCAAATTTTAAGTCTTCACCTGGAATTTCATCCTCTTCCATGTTTGTGTGTTCCTTTGGTGGAGGTTGTAATTTTTGTCGGGGGGGAGGGCTTGTTTGCCTGTTTTCTTGTGTTTTCAGAGGTCTTGGACTTGCCTGTCTGAGGTGGATTCCTCTTCCTCTTTTTGATGATGTTCTTTGGAATAGAAGGAAAAAAGTGATAAAAATGGAGAGAAAAAAATGAGCACACACACACACCCACCTCCATGAGCCAGTCAACATAGCTAGAACATATGTACACATTTCACAGCCATGCTCAATGGAAAAAGCATTAAAGACATTTCAATGAAAAATGAAGGGGTTGTCTCTGCTGAGATGGTCAAAACTATCAACACTGTTAACGAGGATGTACACTGCCTATGCCTTACCTTTCGCCTTTCTGTTTCTTCTTAGATTGTGTATCTCTCAGGGAGAGCAAGGGTTAGAGGTTGTTAAACCTGTCTTCTGAGTTGTTCACTAAACTGTCAGATCAAGTGACCTGGAACCAAAGCTGGTAGTAATGGCTCTCATCTTCTCTTCTTGCCAGTTGAAGTTAGGACAGAATGGGAAGTAGTGACAATTGGAGTTCTATCGTGTGCAAACAAGGTAGACGCCCTCCCAGGGCAGGGCTGATACATTCTACATGTGAAGTTCAGGCAACTGTTGTATAGTTCTGACTGACCTTTGGAACTTTGTCCTGAGTATCTGCTCTAGAGAGGGAAGCTTCACTCACCTTTTGCTGTCAATCTCCACTAGGCATCTTGGATCTTTGAGACCACAAGAGAACTCCACTCTGGAGGCAAAACAGCTAACTTTCTGCTCTTCACTGTCCACAAATAAGGTCTTCCCAGGATCAGAGCACAAATGTACCAACCTATTCAGTTTTGAGGTTCTCTTACACTAATCTCACAAGCCACCAAATTCAACAGATAAGCAAGCCTCACTGTGCTCTGTTGCCAGCCTGAGTACCCCCAGGTACAGTCCCCGTTGTGTCTGCCCCATGGAGACCCGCCAGGAATTCTCTAGATCTCACAATGGGTGTATGCAGACACAGTTAGTTAATACTTGTTATGAACTCCTAGGCTCCTGCAGCAGAAAGTTGCCTGTGTCAGCTCTTCCAGATGCATTTGCAGTTTTTTCCCCCAACTGTTTTTATCTGTTGTTAATTGAATCCAAGAATATGGGACCACATTTATGTTGTTAATAGGCATTGGTAGTCTTTTTTTTTTTTTTTTCTTGGTACTGGAGATTGAACCCAGGGATGCTCTACTACTGAGTGACATCCCCAGTCCTTTTTATTTTGAGACAGGGTCTCGCTAAATTGCCTAGGCTGCCTCAAACTTGGGATCCTCCTGCCTCAGCATCTTGAGTCATTAGGATTACAGGTGTGTACTATCACACCTGGCAGTAGGCATTTTTATTTTAAAGGAAGATCTTTAATGTTACCCGGTGGAATCTTTAATGATAAAGCACATGATGTGTGTTTTTTGTTTTTGTTTTTTGGCTAGTTGGTTATTGATAGAATAGATCTCTGGCTTTTACAAGTTAACACTTGTAGTTTTCAGTGTTCCATAAGTTACTGCGAGAGTGTATGGCATTTACAGATGTGCTGAGCACAGATTTGATCCTAGTCTACTACCCAGCTGGCACATTTCTGTGATTTGAAAATTTCTATTTTACTTTTAAAAAAATTTGTTCTGGTTATACATGATAGTGGAATGCATTTTGACACATCATACATAGTTTTTTTTGTTTGTTTTGTGTTTGTGTGTGTGTGTGTGTGTTTGGTGGTGCTGGGGATTGAACCCAGGGCCTTGTACATGCTAGGCCATCACTCTACCAACTGAGCTATATCCCCAGCCCCAACATATCATACATAGATGGAGTAAAATTTCTCATTCTTCTGGTTGTACACGATGTAGAGTTACACCGACCTTGTTATCATATATTCTCATAGGCTAATAATGTCCGATTCATTCTACTATCATTCCTACCCCTGTACTCCTTCCCCTCCCTCCACTCCCCTGTCTAACCCACAGTACCTCTGTTATTCCCTAGCCACCCCCACCTATTATGAATTTCTGCTGTTTTTTATAGTAATTTTTGTTGCCAGGACTATGTTCCTGCTGGCAACTTCTAATGCCCAAAGGGGGGAAAATTGTAATAGATCTAGAAGAAGAAATTTGGAGTAAATTTTAAAGAGTAAAATGTAGAATTTTGTGATGATTTAAATTTATGATGCAGATGAGTCTTTATAATGTATTTGGTAATGTAAATGTGAATTACTTCGTACTTTAGGAGTAAAAAGGAAATTATACTTTACTAATTTTTTATGTCTTATACACTATGGTAGTATTCTCAAGTTTGGACACCTTTCCAGATGTCTTGGGACAAATTCCTCATAATATCAAGGATTTATTGTACTTGAAGTCGTCACAGATATTTCATTTGTTGAAATTTTTGAATTTAGTTGAAAGAGTGAAATAATCTTTCTCTGTGTTCCTGTCCCTTTCTTTCTCTACACATACACACACCTTTCTGGATAAAACTTTGGAGATCCATATAATTTAGTAGTCCATTTGTAAGGATTTACCTTTTCATCGGGTAAAGGATAAAGTTCAGATTTTTCTTTCACTGTGACAGATACCACCCTTTACACTTTATCTCCAGATTCAGTTCCTGATGCCTCCTATCTCTTGTATCTTGCCCTCTCTACTCTTTTTGAACTATAGGCAGTCTCAGAATGAGAGAAGATTTTGCCAATCCTGGCCTTTGCTCCTGCTATTATTTCCTTTGTTGTGTTGTTCACCTAATGAACTATTAAAAGTGAAGAGAGATTAGAAGTGTTTCACCTCTGGCCACTCCCTCATTTCCACAGTATTTAACATTCAAGTAAGGGTTGGTAGGGAAAGCTAGTTTGGCTTTGCAAAATATACCAAGGGATTAGCAAACTGAAGATGTGCAATTAAGATGTATCTCTGCCATTAACTGGTTATGTGAGTGAGTTCAGCCACATCATGACCTCAGTATTGGATCATGGTCTCATGTAAAATCAAGAGATGGAATTAATGTGATGAATTTAACAGACTTACTTTTTCCTTTCCTTTTTCTTCTTTCCCCTCCTTTCATTCCAGCACATTTTAAAAACAGATAGTTTCTCATCACTTTTCAGTAAATTCCTGTAGCCATGATTGTCTGTGGGGACTGGGGGTGGGTGGCTGGGGGAACATGCCCTGGGAAGAAAGAGCAAATGTCAAAATGAGGGAATACCTGGAGACTTAAAATGCATCCCAAGTTAAGATCTCTAGATAATATTTATCAGTATTATTTTTTATATTAGCATGAGGCAAAGTATTTGTATGTATATAGCCCAGTTCCAAAAAGTGTTCATGAGTCCATTTGACTCTTAATTTCCAGTGTCACTAAAGAAGTGACCACTAGTGCCATCTGTTGGTAGTACTTTTATTGAATATGTAGCTCTCATAGTTCCAATGAAATTCTGCAAGTATAATTCAGGAGAATTTATAATTTTCCCCTGTACTTTTTTTTAATGTATTTTTTAGTTGTAGATGGACATAATACCTTTCTTTATTTTTATTATGGTGTTGAGGATCGAACCCAGAGTCTTACACCTCTGAGGCAAATGCTCTACCACTGAGTTACAACCCCAGCCCTTCCTCTGTACTTTTTGTTTTGAAATAGTTTCAAGCTAATAGTGGAGTTACGAGAACAGTATATTAGGGTTCTCCACAGAAACAAGCAATAGAATGTGTGTATATATTTTAAATATATGTGTGCTCCTGTAATTGTAATATACTTACTAATATATTATTCTACACATCAGAAATTCTATTTGATTGTTTTGTATGCACACACACACACTGTACATACATATAAATAAGTAAATAAGGAATTGACTCGTGTGATTACAGAGGCTGACAAGATGTGCAGTTGGCAAGCTGGAGACCTAGGAAGGTGGATGGTTAATTCAGCTTCCCCAACACATGGTGTTCTGTTCTTGGACCATTTGTAGGTCCATAGTGGCATATTTTAGACAAATATTTAAATCTGTTTGATTAATTTAAATTGTTTTCATGCTTTTAATTGCTAATGTATTAGTAGTATATTGGTTTTTTGTTTTATTTCAAATGTGTAGTATTATGAATTAAATGGGCTTTTAGTCTTTTAAATAGAGAATCTGACCATAATGCCCACACTTTCCAAAAACAAAAACCAGAAATGTGTCTGGAGCATAGTTTATCTTTTTACTTGGAACTTTATTCCAGTTATCTGAATTTCTAGTTAACCTATGTTCATATTTTGGGACAGGTGACATTGACATAGAAGATCTCAGAGCTCTTTGATATTAGAATTACTTAGCAAATTGTTTTCACTGAATTTTCTATATAAGAGATAAATTATAACCTTTTATATTTTATTTAGAGACAGGGTCTTACTGAGTTGCTTAGATCCTCATTAATTTACTAAGGCTGACTTTGAACTTATGGTCCTCCAGCCTCAGCCTCCTGAGCCACTGGGATTATAGGTGTGCACCACCACGCCCAGCCAGCTATAATTACTGAAAATAAAGTACTGGGGAATTTGGGACTAATGCCTGATTTTCTTAGATAAAAAAATGGAGAAGGCCGAATAATCTTATCTCCCATGTGCAGAAAGTAGGCTTGTCTTAGTGTTACCACACACAGGCCAGACTTTGAGTCTCCCTTGAATATCCTGTAAATTTTACCTTTAATTTTTGTTTAAAATTAATGTTAAAGGAAAGGAAACTTTGTAGTAACTTCGTATTGCAATTATGATGTTTTGCCCTATATTCTTTTTTCCTCTTGAAACTTTATAAGAATATTATCCTGAGAAGGTTTAGTTTCTGTTATTTAACCTGTCACTGCTGTTTTCATGTTTCTTATAATTGTCCATTTGAATTGATATTTTTAATTTGGTTTATTTTTATTTTATTTATTTTTTGAGACAGATTTGCTATTTTGCCCAAGGTGGACTTGAACTCCTGGGCTCAAGTGATCCTCCTTCCTCAAGGAGGTCAAATATCCAGATCTACAGGCACACACCACCAGTCCTTGCAAATTTGTTTTTGTTGGTGGTGGTGGTGGTGGGGAATCCAGCCCAGGTCCTTGAGCTACATACCCAGTTGTATTTTTTAAAAGTAGTTATATACAAAATCATTGAAATTGCATCTGATTTTCACTATTGTAAATAATGCTTGACTGAATAGTTCTATGTAGGTTTTTATTTGTTTATTTTTTGTTTTTGTCTTTTTCTAAAGATTTTTGATAGGATGAATTTCCAGAACTGAGATTATGGACCAGACTGGTGCATATCAGTTCCATATTGTTCAAAGTTTCCAGTTAATTGCATTTCGCTACCAGTTTCCTTATAGTTGTTGCTTAACTTTTCTAGAACGTTTTGTAAAACTCTTATTTAAATCCTTAGCATAATATTTGCAATGATGATAATGTAAATTATATTAGAAAAGAATATGCAACTGGTACTGTGAAATGAGATTAAATTGATTAGTGAGAAATTCTTGCTTTGGGTTAATCCCTTTTTCATTTATAAAAAAGGCATTAGTTTCTTATGAAATATTGAGAAGGCAAGGTAGGGAGGGAGTCAGGAGACTGAAGGATTGTGCCTGCAATTTGATAATCTAGTTCTGTGAATTTGAGAAGGAAGAATGTCTATATACTTCAAGATTTCATGTTCAGGGATGTTGCTTGGAAAGAACCAATATCCCTTTTTTTGTTAACCATCTTAAAAGTTGTAAAGAGAGTAAATAGAAACTAATGAATTTTAAAATAGCTGCTGTGATGTTGATAGTCATTATGAGTGATTGTGCCATGTGTAATGCTAGGAAAAATAAGCTTAAAAACTAAGCTTAAAAAATTAAAGTATATATTGGTTTTATTTGTCTTGAGACACATACTAAAAGAATAAACCCACGTCTCCCTTAGAACTTGCAGTGTTTAAATATGAGCCTTTTGTACTTCAACATTATTAAATAAAATTGGCATGTAGTATATTTGTCAATAATTATGAGTAATTTTTAAATTTTTTTAGTTGTAGATGGACACAAATATTTTATTTATTTTTATGTGGTGCTGAGGATCGAACCCAGTGCCTCCTGCATGCAAGGCAAGCGTTCTACCGCTGAGCTACAGTCCCAGCCCAATTATGAGTAATTTTAAGATATAATGTGTTCTGTTTTTTTTAAATACATAATAAACTTTAACATGACCTCCACTATCATGGAATATTTGACAATTTAATTTTAAAAAGGTGGAAAAAGTTGATTCTTTATGATCAAAGTTTGCAAATATATTATTATTCCTAGTCTGCATTATTTATCCAGTAAATAATAATAATTAAATTTACATATTTAATAGGTCAAGTAGGTAAAGATACAGTTCCTTTAACCATTAAATTAAAAATATTTAGCACTAGGGGGCACTCTTGATTTATGAATTCATTTCATACTTAGTCTATGCATAGAATATGGAGTGAGATGAAATTATTTGAAAACATTTCATTGCAAACTGAATGTTACTATCAAGAGAATCAGAGTTACCAAGCCAGTTTTGTGTAACAGTGTGAACATAAATTGATCATTAACAGGTGTTGTCATAAGGTTAATGATGCTTATAGAATAAGATAATATTCATTGGAGGAAGTTATAGTATTTCTGTGCTTTGTTCATTTTCACATCAATTTTCTTAATGTCTTTGAAATGGTTTAAAAACCACCATTATTTCAAACATTTTTTATTTAAAAAATTTTAGCACAATGTTTTCCTCTTGGGTACTTAGACAGTCTGAAGAAATGAAGGTAAATTTAGGATGTGACTAAGGGCTGTTATTGGTAGTAATTTTTAAGTATTTGAAAAACAGGAGCATGTTTTGCTTCATTTAGGAAATAGATTTGGCATTATCATTCATCGCATTTACAGTTAGGATTTTAGTGATTTGTCACCTATGGGTGCTTTTCAGAGGCATATTTCTGAGATTTTTGTCTTTTTTTATTTAGAAGACTCCATTGAATTTAACAACATCTGCATCATCATTACAGCATTCTTATTGTGTACCAGCACTGTTTTAGGTGGTTTTGCGTATGCTAAGCTTGTTTCTCCCCAGCACAACTCTGTCGGGCAGGTACTTATTATCCCTGTTTTTTAGATGAGGAAATAGCACAGGAAAGTTCAAGTCTGCTGGGTTCACGTAGGCAATCTTGTTCTAGGCTCTGTGCTTTTCAGTTGCTATTCTACGTTGCTTCTTCAGAGAAAGGAAGTTTAGCATTGACGGAATTACTATTGACATTGTAAACTTAGTCTTTAAGTAGAATGCCTAAATTATAGACACTTATTCTGTTACGAAAAACATTGTAGAAATTTTAAAAACGTTTTTAAAGTCCATTCAACTTACAGAGAGGAGAAAATTTTGTCCTATTCAGTGCTGTATGGCAAGTTATTTGTGTAAAGATAGTAGAACCTAAAGTAGAAAAAATAGTAAAATCAAAAAAACAGTGTTATGGAACAAATATTTAACTAGAGGTTTTTGGTTGTTTATGTCTTGTTCTTGGCTCCTCATTTACTCGCCTGTTTTCCCAGAGGTTCTATTTCTTGTATTACATGAGAATAATAATAGCATTATTGTTATGTTGTATTATATAGGTATAATATCTTCACTAATTAATGTTCTTGGTAGCTGTGAAAATCAATGAGATAATGGATTGAGGGTATTCAATAAACCTTAAAGCCCTACACAAACAACAATGTCATATTTGTGGTATTTTATGACATATTCCATATTTTATTTTTACATGTTTATAGTACCTTGGTCCCCAACAAGTCTAGATCACCAGAAATGGAAAGCTTAGCCCAGTGTGGTGGCGCATGCCTGTAATCCCAGCAGCTTGGGAAGCTGAGGCAGGAGGATCACAAGTTCAAAGCGAGTCTCAGCAAAAGTGAAGTGCTAAGCAACTCAGTGAGACCTGTCTCTAACTGAAATAAAAAAAAACAGGGCTGAGGATGTGGCTCAGTAGCCAAGTGCCCCTGAGTTCAATCCCTAATACCAGAGAGGAAAAAAAGAGAGAGAGAAAGAGATGCTTATTCAATATTTTTGATTTAAAGGTGCCATTTGGATCTTGAAATTTTTGTTGTGTAGGGCATGTGTTACTTTGACACATGATTTTTATACTTACTTACTTAAAACTAAAAAAGTTATTCAGCTTGATTTTTTTTCCCTCACAATATCCACTTAATCAGTGAAAAGTAGTGCTTCACTTAGGAAGAAAACAGTAATAACTATTGAATACTGCCCATCTGGTGTTTCTGATTATTTGAAAATAGCTTACAGGATTGTTCTCATGTTCTCAATCTGGATTTAGTGGCTTAGCTAAAATAAAATATAGAGTTCAGTAAAGATGAACTATTTTGTTTCTTAGCATGGTGGTAGGCATGGATTGGTGTTTTTTGAACTTCAGGGAAGGTGCACATTTTAACTTTTCTGTATTATTTTTCTGCAGGCATAATGTATTTGTGGCCTTGGACATGAAGTAATCAGTCCTCTGTTGCTGTAAACATAGGGTGGGGACTGATGAGGGAAGCATGGACCTAATGAACGGGCAGGCAAGCAATGTTAATATCGCAGCTACTGCTTCTGAGGTAAGACATTTTACAAAACCTCATTGTGAATTTTCTTACCTGCTTTTTCTGAGTTTTCAGTCACTGTGGTTGGTTGTATTTTAAAATCAGAATGTGAGATGAAGGGCTACATATTTTTAAGAACTTGCAATTTTGTCATTCATATATTCACTGTTTATCTTAGAAATAGTCCTTATCTATTTAAAATGCTTGAAAGATAATAAGAAATTATTACTTAAAACTTTCTTTTTAGGTTTAATTTTAAAGGAAACACATGATTTCCTTTTAGAGTGTTGCTACTTTATGTAAACCTTGAGGACAATAGTGAAAGTAAGGCAAAGAAAGATTCTTTTATTTGGAATCACTGGATTTTTGGATACCATATAGGGTACTGATTTCAAGCCTGTTGAAGGAGATCAAAGAACTCTTGGACTGGACTAGTAGAAAGGCTTATTCTACTGATGAGCTTGGAGTTGTAGATGGAGATGAAGACTGAGCCAGGTGTTCACCTCTTTAATTAGTATATTGTAATTTTATTTCTGCCACATCTTTTTCTTTTTTGCTTTATCTACAAATCTAGAATGCTTGCCTTAATAATTTTAGCATTTGTCTCCTATATTTCTCCTATATTGGAGGAGACTAGCATTTATGACTCTGAACACTTAGATCTCAAAGTATTTTAATAATAATTAATAGTCCACCACTTTTCTCTCAGTTCTGTTAGTAGTACCACATTTGTATAGCCACCTACATTTAAATCTTTAGGTTCTTTTATTTACTTCCTTTCTTTTGGCCTGCCACAACCATTTTCTAATCCCAGCAAAGTCCACTAGCAAAACAGAAATTATGACCTTAGGAAACATAATCATGGCAGTGACATCCCATCACCTTTGACATTTTCTGCTAATTAGAAATAAGTCTCAGGTCCTGCTCATACTGAAGGGAAGAGAATAATTACACAAGGGCAAGAATATGAAAGGTAGAGATCCTTGGCTGCTGTCTTGGAGCCAGCCTGTCCACCACACTTTAGCTTCATCTCCTTATTTCTACTATTACCATCCTAGTTGGTCATTTATGATTTCTTGTCTAGATTATTGCAGCAACTTTTCAGTTTTGTTTTGCATTACTATTCTCCGTTGTTTCTGGTCCATTTGATTGACATTTACCATTAACATTGTTAAAGTTTTTAAAGTTTCATCCCCAAACTATTGGTGGTTTCTCATTGCCTACTACTAATTCAAATGCCCCTACAGCCATTCAAGACTTTCCTCAGAATGGCCCCCAACTTTATTTCTAATGGATTTAATTCCTACTTGAAACTTTGGTTGAGAAAATACATTTTTGTGAATGTTTATATAGATCATTAGTTTTTCCTATTACTATTCTAACTTTGCCTAACTTTTTTCCACCTGGAATTTTTCTTCCCTTTCCAATGTGCCCCTTCCTTCACTGCACAAAAAAGAAATTGTCTTTCAAAATGTATTTCAAACACTGTACTTTTTTTAAAAAATATTTATTTTTTTAGTTGTAGGTGGACAGAATATCTTTATTTTATTTTTATGTGGTGCTGAGGATCGAACTCAGTGCCTTACGCGTGCTAGGCGAGCACGCTACCACTGTGCCATAACCCTAGCCCCTCAAACACTGTACTTTTAATAAAGGCTTTTCTAATTCTAAGGTTGGAATTTTCATATTTTTGATACAATGACTTTCAAAAATTTGAGGGCTTTATTTTGTATAAATTTATGCATAACTTTTCTTCCTCCTTGAGTCAGGAATTATATTGTTTGTACATATATCTACTTAGCATTTTAGAAATATATTTTTTCCTTCTATTTATCTATTTTTGATAGGTGCTTTATAGATACACTTAAAAGATAGATTTCATTATGGTGTATTTATATATGCACAGAATTATTTTGTCTTTCATTCCACATTTCCTCCCTTTTCCTGTCCCTCCTCCCTCCCTCTCAATTTCCTTCTTCTATTCTACTGATAATTCTCTCTATCCTTATGGTTTCTGATCACTACCTCACCTTTTTTTCTCCTTACTTTACCCTAGATATTGCATATGAGAAGAAACATTCAGTCCTTGATTTTATGAGTCTGGTTTGTTTCAGTTAGCATGATGTTCTCCATTTCTATCCACTTATCAGCAAGTGCCATAATTTCATTCTTCTTTATGGCTATAAGAACTTAATTGTGTATATATACCATATTTTCTTCATTTGTTCATCTATTCATGGGCACTTGAGGGGTTCCAAAACTTGGCTGTTGTGAGTTGTGCTGCTGTAAATATTGATGTGAGTGTATCGTTGAACTTTTTAGAGTCTTTTCAGATAGATATCAAGGAGTGGGATAGCTGGGTCATATGGTGGTTCCATTTGTAGTTTTTGTTTGTTTGTTTGTTTTTTGTGTTTTTTTTAATTTATTTTATTTAAATGCGTTTCAAGTCATAGTACATAAACAGAGCTCAGTTTTTCCATTTCTGTGGTTGCAAATCAGATAGAGTCACATTATTTGTGTCTTCATACATGCACCAGGGGCAGTAATGACCCTCTGGATCAACCATCATTACTATACCCATTTCTCTTTCTTTCCTCCCACCTCCCCCCTTCTGCATCCAGAGCTCCTGCATTTCTGCTATGTTTCCCGTTCCTGTCCCCCTTATGTGTCCTCATCCACTAATCAGAGAGAACATTCGACGTTTGGTTTTTTGGGATTGGCTTACTTCACTAAGCATAATGTTCTCCAATTCCATCCATTTGCCTGTAAATGCCATAATTTTATTTTCTTTTATTACTGAATAATATTCCATTGTGTATATGTACCGCAGTTTCTTTATCCATTCATCTATTGAAGGGCATCTGGGTTGCTTCCATAGTTTTGCAATTGTGAATTGTGCTGCTATAAACATTGAGGTGACTGCTTTATTGTAATGTGCTTTTTAAAAAATCTTTAGGGTATAGGCCAAGGAGTGGGATAGCTGGATCAAATGGTGGTTTCATTCCAAGTTTTTTAAGAAATCTCCAAACTGCTTTCCAGATTGGTTGCACCAATTTGCAGTCCCACCAGCAATGTTTGAGTGTACCTTTTTCACCACATCCTTGCCAGCACTTATTTTTTGAGTGCTTATTTTTTCCATACTGTTTTTCAAAGTGGTTGCATTGATTTGCAGTCACACCAACAGTGTATGAGTATACCTTTTCCCCGACACCCTCACTAGCATTTATTATTATTTGTACTCTTGATAATTGCCATTCTGACTGAAATGAAATCTCAATGTAGTTTTAATTTGCAGTCCCTTGATTGCTAGAGAGCTGTAACTTTTTTCTATATTTCTTGATAATTTGTATTTTGAGAAATATCTGTTTAGTTCTTTTGCCCATTAATTTTTTTTTGCATGAAGCATTTTCAAGTTCTTTATATGTTCTGAATATTAATCTGCTATCAAAGGATTAGCTGGCAGAGATTTTCCCCCATTCTGTAGGCTCTGTCTTTATGCTCTTGTTTCCTTTGCTATGCAGGAACTTTTTAATTTGATGCCATCCAGCTTATTGATTCTTAATTTCATTTCTTGAACTTTAGGGATCTTATTAAGGTAGCTGGTACCTGTTGTGCTGATATGTTTTGAGTATTGAGTCTGTTTTCTTCTAGCAGTTGTAAAGTTCTGATCTAATTCCTAAGTCTTGGATCCACTTTGATTTGACTTTTGTGTAGGGTGAGAGAGAAGGATCTAGTTTTGTTCTTGTACATATGCATATCCACTTTTTCTAGCACTATTTGTTAAAAAGGCTGTCTATTGCTAGTTTCTCCAGCATTTTTAACATGAATGGGTGGTGGATTTTATCAAAGGCCTTTTCTTGAACAATACTCTTGCAAATCCATTGAGATGATTATATGATTTTTGTCCTAATTCTGTTCATGTAGTGAAGTACATTGATTGATTTGCTTATGTTTAACGAACCTCATATTCCTAGGATGAAACCAGCTTGATCATGTGTATATTCTTCTTAATATGTTTTTGAATGTGCTTTGCTAATATTTTATTAAGGGTTTTTGCATCTATGTTTATCAGTAATATTGGTCTATAGTTTTCTTGCCTTGATGTGTCTTCATCTGGTTTTTGTACCAGTGATTCCAAGCTGAGAATCCACCTGGTCCTGAGCTTTGCTTTGTTGGAAGGTTTTTAATTGCTTTTAGTTTTGTTGCTTGATATTAGTATGTTTAGATTTTCTATATCTTCCTGGTTCAATTTGGGTAGGTCATATGTGTCTAGAAATTTGTCAGTGTCTTCTAGATTTTTCAGTTTGTCAGAGTATGAATTTTCAAAATAGTTCATAATGATCATCTGGATTTCAGAAGCATCTATGGTGATATCTCCTTTTTTTATCTCTAATTGCATTGATTGGAGTCTTTTGGGGGGTTAGTTTGGTTAAGAGTTTATCAATCTTGTTTTATCTTTTCAAAGATTCCATTTTTTGTTTTGCTGTGTTTGGTTTTTGGTACTGGGGATTGAACCTAGGGGCACTTTAGCACTGAGCTATACCACCAGCCTCAGTCTCCTAAGTTGCTGTGATTACAGGCACGTGCCACTACGCCCAGCAAGAATCAGTTCTTTGTTGCATTGATCCTTTGTATTTTTTTATTTCAATTTCATTAATTGAAACTGAAATTTGCTCTGATCTTGTTTCCTGTCTTCTACTGGTTTTTGGTATTAGGTTGTTCTTCCTTTTCTAAGGCCTTGAGGGTATAGTATTAGATTAATTTGGGATCTTTCTATTTTTTTAAGTTTAGGTACTTGATCCTATAAACTTCCCTCTTAGAACTGCCTTCATACTGTTCCAGAGATATTAATATGTTGTATCTCTGTTCTCATTTGTTTCTAAGAATTTTCTGATTTCTCCTCTCATTTCTTCTATAATTTGTTCCTCATTTAAAAGAGTATTGTTCATGGATACCTGTAATCCCAGCACTTTGGGAGGCTGAGACAGGAGAATCATGAGTTCAAAGCCAGCTTCAGCAAAAGTGAGGCACTAAGCAACTCAGTGAGACCCTGTCTCTAAATAAAACACAAAATAGGGCTGGGGATGTGGCTCAGTGGTCAAGTACCCCTGAGCTCAATCCCCGGTACCAAAAATAAAAAATAAAAGAATATTGTTCAATCCATGTGTTTATGTGGTTTTGGTTGTTTTTCTTGCTATTGATTTCTAGTTTAATTCCATTATGATCTGGTAAGGTACACAGGATTATATAAGGAGACTTAAATCGTGACCTAGAATATGATCTACGATCTGTTTTGTTTTGTTTTTTTTTTGATACCATGGATTGAACGAGGGAGCTTAACCACTGAGCCACATCTCCATCCTTTTTAAAAAATTTTTTTCTGTTGAAACAGGGTCTCAATAAGTTGCTTAGGGCCTTGTTAAGTTACTGAGGCTGGCTTTGAATTCATGCCTTAGCTTCCCAAGCTGCTCAGATTATAGGCATGTGCCACCGTGCCAGCAGAATATGGTCTATATTGGAAAAGCTTTCATGAATTGCTGAAAAGAAAGTGAATTCAGTTTTTTTGGACAAAATATTCTGTAGAGGTCTGTTAGGTCCATTTGATTTATCATATTATTTAGGTTGGAAATATTTTTACTGATTTTATGTTTGGATAACCTGTCTATTGGTGAAAGGAGTATGTTGAAATCAGCCAGTATTTACTGTATTGGCGTTTATCTGGGATTTAATGTCAAGAAATTTCTTTTTTCTTTGTGGTGCTGGGGATTGAACCCAGGGCCTTGTGCATGTGAGGCAAGCATTCTACCAACTGAGCTATATCCCCAGCCCAAGAAAAATTTTTATGTAATTAGATGCATTGATATTTGGACCATAAATATTTACTATGATGTAAGTATATTGTGTGGTGTCTTCACAGTGACATAATTGTTTAACAACATATTTCTCAGCGTGTACCTAATACCTGACTGTGGATGTGTTGTTCTTCCCAGTTTTCCTTTATCCTATTTGAGAATCATTGTACTATTTAAAATCTTTTATTTCTGTAGAAAATGATAGGATGTCTGGATGAAGGAAAAAGCACACAAAGAAAAAAGTTATTTAATAACCTAAAATCAGCCAGGCGCAATGGCGCACACCTGTAATCCCAGCACTTTGGGAGGCTGAGACAGGAGAATCATGAGTTCAAAGCCAGCCTCAGCAATGGTGAGGCGCTAAGCAACTCAGTGAGACCCTCTCTCTAAATAAAACACAAAATAGGACTGAGGATGTGGCTCAGTGGTCAAGTACCCCTGAGTTCAATCCTCGGTACCAAAAAAAAAAAGGAACCTAAAATCGAAACTTGAAGTTAGATTTCAGGAGACCCTCTGTTAACAGAATACATTAATTTTGGGGAGCCCTCATCTAGTACTCTTCCAGCTAAGCAGCATGTTCTGCTCAGCTTTCTGTAGCTTTTGTTAACATGCAGTTTTTAGTTTTCCTCAGTTTTTAAGACCAGTCTAGGTACTCTGACATTGACTGTGAGATAATATTTAAATGTCCGTATTTTCTTTCGATTTAACAGAAAAGTAGCAGCTCTGAATCATTAAGTGATAAAGGCTCTGAACTGAAGAAAAGCTTTGATGCTGTGGTATTTGATGTTCTTAAGGTTACACCAGAAGAATATGCGGTAAGCCTCCTGTTCCTGGCTCCAGTTTTTGCATATAATTTACATCCTGGTGCTATTGGGTTAGAATTTGTAAACTCAGCAGAGGATATGGTTAAAGAAGCTGGGTATGGGGATTGTTTCGGAATAATGTGACTGGAACAAGCAGAAGGTTGGTATGGGGAAGGTAAGAACTGCGTAGCATTTTTTGAGCAGCTTCATAAATTAGGCCTTCTGTTTAGCAAATAATAAGTATTTCCTTTCATTGCTACCTATACTATCTTCCCAAGTCAATTGTACTTCATTGACATATCAAGGTATTTTTACTCTTTGGTAAATTAAAAAATTGAGAAATGAAATATGAAGACATTGCTGGTCCTCTGTCATCGGCCATGGGGGTATCCACGTGGCTACTGCGCGCAGTGATCATGGGGGCTCCTGGCTTGGGCAAGGGCACCGTGTCCTCACGCTTCATCATACACTTGGAGCTGAAGCACCTCTCCAGCGGGGACCTGCTCCGACAATACATGCTTCTAGGCACAGAGATTGGTATGTTAGCCCAGACTTTCATTGACCAAGGGAAGCTCATCCCAGATGATGTCATGACTCGGCTAGCCCTCCGTGAGCTGAAAAATCTCAACCAGTGTAACTGGCTCTTGGATGATTTTCCAAGGACACTTCCATAGGCAGAAGCCCTGGATAAAGCTTATCAGATAGACACAGTAATTAACCTGAATGTGCCCTTTGAGGTCATTAAACAATGCCTCACTGCTCGATGCATTTATCCAGCCAGTCGCCAAGTCTACAACATTGAATTCAACCCTTCCAAAACTGTGGGCATAGATGATCTGAGGGGAGAGCCTCTGATTCAGCGTGAAGATGATAGACCAGAGACTGTGATCAAGAGACTGAAGGCTTATGAAGCCCAAATGGAGCCAGTCCTGGAATATTATCAGAAAAAAGGGGTGTTGGAAATATTTTCTGGAACAGAAACCAACAAGATTTGGCCCTATGTATAGGCTTTCCTACAAACAAAAGTTCCACAAACAAACCAGAAAGCCTCAGTTACTCCATGAGGAGAAAAGCCTGTAACTAGTAAAATGAGCAAAACCTCATCTTTGTATTAGCAGTTCCTTTTACTAAGATTCCAGCATATATGAATTCTTAGAAAATTGTTTTATTTCTACTGATTTTATTCCGGATATTATTAAGGATGTGCCAAATGATTCAGATACTAAAATTGATCTTTTGAAATCATCTACTGTATTTTATCCAGTTATCTTCAATGAGTATGCAATTCAAAAACAACAGAGATACTGAAGCTTTTTTCAAGAATCTGTTAGAATAAAATTAAAAGAGCAATTAGTAGTAACATTTTTGTTCAGTAAGAGTAAGTGGTTGATAAAATTTTCATATTTTTCTGGGAAAGTTGGAAAAGTACATATCATTTGGGGAAAATACCTCATCAGAGGCTTCTGCATAGACTGATGCCAACTAATGTTTTCTAACCCTGTGGAACATGGTATGGTAAGACAACTGTATAAAATTCCAGGAAAAAAGCAACTAGATTTACAGATCCATTGCAAGATGCAAATTCACTGCTGCCTGTACACTAAGAAACATAAACTAGCTACATATGCTGTATTTATTATGTAATTAGACATACCTTCAGTTTACTCAGAATTTTCAATTTGCTATAAAAATATATCAGTATATAAGAAAATACTACTTTAATATGACTTTTTTCTTTTGAAAAATACATGTGTACTTAGGGACATGATTTGTGTCAAAAATTGATATTGTAAGTTCTTAGGTAAGCACCAACACTGAATTTTCAGTGGAAAATGTAATAAAATCTTAGGTTTTCAGATGTTACTCAGGTTAAGAAATGTATGGTTTTAAGATCTATTTGTCAGTTTTATCTTGATCCAAACATACACTCTGCCTTGATAAACAAGTTAGAGCAAAAAGAAAAAATAAAGAATAAGAGAAAACCCATGGTACTATGTAAAGTAAGCATACTTTATCATTAAAGAAACAGAAACAGATCAGGCATACCTGGAGGATATTCTCTTGACACATCTGGCAAACACATTGCAACAAAGAGAATTTACAAGACAGGTTAAGGAGGACCAGGAAAGTAATCATTCCTTAAAGGTTTTTGTTCTTGGTCAAAGAAATTGATATCTACTAGTGTTCATTGCCACCCTATCTTAAAGGGAAAGAACTCTGCTGGTGTCATCTGAACAGCCATTTTAGATTCCTTAGTAGGGCAACAAGGAGGCATGTTTATACATTGTGGCCTGGTAAAAGTGGGGCATTTTGAGAGGTAGAGGAAATAACCAACTGTATCTTCCCTGGGATATTGACTTATTTTACTTAGTGCTAAATCAAATGAATCAAGTCCTTGTACAAGCTATTATTGCCTTTGAAAATTTGGCCATTTTATTCCAGACTTTAAAATACAAAACAAATGCCAGCAAGTGGTTCTTATGTATTTGGGGTGGGGGGTACAACTTATTTTTCAAAACGTTCTATAATGCCTTATTATCAAAAACATACAATGTTAATACTGTGTTTCCTAAAAATGTTGCAAAACTACTAAACTTAGGAATTACCACTAGGTTATTGAGCATACAGTCTTTATTAGAATATAATGAAATGTCAGCACTGTAGCTATTACTTATTTTGTCTTTGGTTCTTCACAAGGGCCACCCCACCCCACCTTTCTTTCTGCTACCCTGCTATCTCATTGCCTTTGTTCTAATAAACTGTCTTAAGACAGGAAAAAAAAAAAAAGAAATATGAAGACATCATTGGAATATCGTGACGAGTATCTAGAAGATCTTTTATTTCTTAACTGACATTCATTTATATCTCCTTTGATCTCTTAGCAGAATACATTAATTTTTTTAAAATATTTTTTTAGTTGTTAATGGACCTTTATTTTTTCATTTATTTATATGTAGTGCTGAGAATAGAACCCAGTGCCTCACACATGCTAGGCAAGTGGTCTACCACTGAGCCACAACCCCATCCCCCAGAATACATTAATTTTTATGATATTGAGCCACTCTTGCATTCCAGGAATGAACTGTGCTTGATCAGAGCATATAATTCTTTCATATATTGTTAAATATAGTTTTATATTTATAACCATAAATGATATATAGTTCCTTAGCTTGTAAAGTCCATAGATACAATGTGTTGCCTTTTTAATATAGTGTCAGTACTTTTTATAAGTGAGGAAGAAAACCCTTCTTGAAGAGTTATTGGGGATTGAATCTAGGAGTGCTTTACCACTGAGCTACATCTCTAGTCATTTTTATTTTTATTTTGAGACAGGTTCTTGCTAAGTTGTTGAGGCTGATGGTGAACTTTGACCCTCCTGCTTCAGCTTCCTGAATCTCTTGGATTACCACACCTAACTAGGAAGAAAACCTTTTTATTGATACCGGTTTTCTATTACTAGTTGAGAAATGATAATTTAATCATTATTCCAACATTGCTGTATGAAACAATAGACAGTTTTTTTTCTGATTTTTTAATTATCTTTATTTCCTAATTTTACCTCATTTATCTCAAGAAAATACAAATAGGCATGAGCTAACTAGAAATAATTTTATTTAATGGAATAGGGACTAAATTTTCATTTTTCTGTAAGCCCTTATAAAATTATTTAGTAATATTTTAGTACAGAATAAATTTTTTAGAATATATGTTATATTATGGAGTTCCAAAGAACAAATTAATGTTTGTTTTTTATTTCAGGGTCAGATAACGCTAATGGATGTCCCAGTATTTAAAGCTATTCAACCAGATGTAAGTTGTTTTAAGAATGTTTCTTTCAAATGATAAATTATAGTAAGGCATTTTAGAAATGTCAGATTATATTTAATATTTAATTCTAAAGTGTTTAAAGCTTTTACTGTAACACCTTTTTTATTCAGGTCTCAGAAACATGGCATTCATAGCTATATATCGTTGACTCATAGGTGGAACTATGTTGACATTTTGGAGAGAACAGAAAGTGTCAAGGAACATATTTTTACTATATGTATGTTTAGTGTTCCTATCATTTTCACAACCTGGGGATGGTAGCGTCTCTATCTTACTGATGAGGAAACAGATGACAGTTATCTTTGATTTACAGCAGTCTTAGTCCATTTTGTGTTAATGTTAGAAAGTACCTAATGCCTTAAAGAAGAGAGACTTATTCAACTCACAGTTTTGGAGGCTGAATGTCAAAAATCAGGAAACCCAATCTTGTTTAACCTTCAGTGAGGGTTAGTTCTTGTGGCTATCTCACAACATGGCAGAGAAGTAGAAAGAGAGACAGCGATGTAGAGCAGGAGCCAAGCACATGGGGTGGCCTAACTTAGAGCATCCCACTCTTGGGAGTACTCCCTTACACTTGCGGGGGCGGAGGGGGGGCGGGATACCAGGGGTTGAATTCAGGATACTCAATCACTGAGCCACATCCCCAGCTCTATTTTGTGTTTTATGTTTTATGTAGAGACAGGGTCTCACTGAGTTGCTTAGTGCCTCACCGTTGCTGAGGCTGGCTTTGAACTCACGATTCTCCTGTCTCAGCCTCCCAAAATGCTGGGATTACAAGCGTGAGCCCAGCTTCCCTTACACTTTGAGACCAAATATTCCTAGAGTGGTACTCCCATGACCTAATGACCTCCCACAAATTTCCACCTCTTAAAACTTACCACCTCCCAACACCACAATGCTGGAGAGCAAGCTTCTAGCACATGAACCTTTGGGGGACACACAAAAACCATATCCAAACCATGGCAACTACTAGCAGTTAAGACTGTTTCCGTTTCTAAGAACTGATGCTTTTCCCACTCTTATCAAGTAAGAATATAGATAGGATTTTGTACCTCAAAATAATCCTTGATAATCCTGAAATTCAGTACCATAGCAAAGATTTTTTTTAGCTCTTTAGGGAACAAAATGTAGTCTTGTCTGTTGTGATATATTATAGTGACCCTGAACATTACTATGACCGTAATGAGTTCCCTCATACATGTGATATAAATGGTATTAGTCCAGTGATTTTCAAGTAAATTACATAATGTCTCATCTCAAGTTTGTCACCTATAAAATGAAGGAGTGGACCTAAATGATTTCTGAGTCCCTATCATCGCCACAATGTGCTTTCCTAACTTTTCTCCCATAATATAGAAGCTTCTCTAAAGAGAATCATTGGATTAGCAGTAGACAAAGAGAAATAATATATTCCATAAATAACATCAATGGAAAATGGTTTTTGTATTCAAATGCCAAAAAATGAAACCTTAATTTCCTCACCTTCCTGAACAAAACCAAAGAAATAGAATCCTTCACAAAAATTACTTTTTTTTTTTGCCCTGAAATTCAGTGATCCTCTTCTTTAACATATTTTTTTCCCTTTGGAATAAACTGCAACATTTACATTGTTGTTTCATATGAAAGTAGTGTTGTTCAATGGAGATAGGTCATTTGTGGATCTAGTAACCACATTATAAAGTAAAAAATAGATGAAATCAATTTTCATGATTTTATTTGACCTGTTGCATTTAAAATATCATTTCAATTTGTAATCATGATAAAAATTAAGATATTTTGCATTCTTTTTTTTCCCTAACAGTACTTTGTGAACCTTATTAAAATTCCCTTGATTTCACTCTTTCAATATCATTCAGCACCAATCTCATTGATTATTTTTTTAACCTCCTGCATGTCACATCTATCTCTGCTACCAACCCCTCAGTTCAAAATGCCATCTGCTGGGGCTGGGGTTATGGCGCAGTGGTAGTGTGCTCGCCTGGCGCGCGGGAGGCACTGGGTTCAATCCTCAGCACCACATAAAAATAAAATAAAGCTATTGTGTCCACCTATAACTAAAAAATAAATATTTAAAAAAAAAAAGATGCCATCTGCTCTTAATGAAATTACTGCAGTACTCTTCCCTGATCTATGTGCTTCCACTCTGATCCCTCAAAACCTCTTCTCTACCTGGTAGCCATTGTAATCCTCTTACCACGTAAGTGTGCTCATGTGGTTTCCCTGCTTAAAACTCCAGTGGTTTCCTGTTGCTCTTGAGGATAAGGATAAACCATCATAATAGAGTCTACAAGGTCTCACTGGGCACAGTGGCATACACCTGTAATCACAGCGGCTCAGGAGGCTATGGCAGGAGGATTGCGAGTTCAGAGCCAGCCTCAGCAAAAGCAAGGTGCTAAGCAACTCAATGAGACCATGTCTCTGAATAAAATACAAAATAAGGCTGGAGATGTGGCACAGTGGCCAAGTGCCCCTGAGTTCAATCCCCAGCACTCCCCCAAAAAAGAATCCACAGCTCTCTTCATGGTTTCACCTCCTCCTTCCTTCTCCAACCTTATCCTACACCTTTTCCTCTTCCTGTTGCTCTCGTTTACACTGGCCTTTTAGTCCCTCTCACCACTGAGCCTGTAAACATCCTAGTTAACTTGTCTCACATCAAGTTTGGCTTTCTTGGGTAAGCTTTTTTGTTTTCCTACAGTCTCTTTTGGCATTCTATTTCTTCATTGGTCTTGTCATTTGTAGTTTTCCGTTTGTGTTGTGATGCAGCAAGTACTTCCTGAATGTCTCTTATGTGCTAGGCGCTGGTTTAGTTGCTGGAAATGAAGCAGTAAATAAAAGCAGAGTTCCTGCCTTCATGATCTTAATTTGAGTGAGGTGAGGTGGACTGTGTCATGAAAAGCCTGAATGAATCGGGGAAGAGGATGAAAGGCGAGAGTAGCAGGAGTTGGCAGTTTTAGATAGTTTTAGATAGGCTTCACTGAGAAGGTGATGTATGAACAAAGACTCGGAAGAGGTGAGAGACAAGCCGTGAGGGTGTCTGGGAAAAGGGTGTAGGGCAAAGGCCTGTGAGCTACCATGAATAAGCAGTAGAGGAATGTGGGAGAAGACGAGAGGTGGAGTGAGGGTAGATGAATGTGGGGCACAGAGGTCATTAATCTGAAAAAGATGGGAAGCCATTGGAGGATTTTGAGCAGAGGAGTGATTTTCTGATTCAAGTTTTAAGTAGGTGTCTTAAGTTTTCTTTTTTTTCCTTTTTTTTTTGGTACCGGGGATTGAACTCAGGGGCACTCGACCCCTGAGCCAGGTCCCCAGCCCTATTTTGTGTTTTATGTAGAGACAGGGTCTCACTGAGTTGCTTAGCACCTCGCCATTGCTGAGGCTGGCTTTGAACTCGCAGTTCTCCTGTCTCAGCCTCCCTAAGTGCTGGGATTACAGGCTTGCGCCACCGCGCCCAGCTAGGTCTCTTGAGTTTTCTGACCGCTGACTAGGGTATATGGGAAAGTGAGCATACGTAGGGAAGAAGGGCAGTGCCAGGGGCTAAGTCAAGGAGACCAGGTGAGCGATGGAGAGAGCTTGTATCAGGGTGGGAGTGGTGGAGGTAGAAGTGGGCAGCATGTGCACGAGAGGAGCCAAGGGTGACGCCACAGTTTTTGGTCTGACACCAAAAGCATGTAGTTGGTATTTTCCTGGGGTAGAAAGTTATGACTGTTGTGTTGTACGACTCCGGGGGCATCCATTCATATAGAACATAAGGTGGAATACAGCCCTGTGGAGAAAGGCCCAGGAACAGATTTAGAGCCCAGAGCTAGAGTCGAATGTCCTTATTTTACGTGTCTTTTAGATATCCTAGGAGAATGTTCAGTTAGGCAGGATGTGCTAGCATATATTTCCAGTCCAGGCAGAAAATATAAGTTTGAGAGATAGATGATATTTAAAGGGAGGACGCAGGGCAGAAGTTAAAGCTCCATAATAGAGCATGCATGTATTAGCATGTGTGAGGCCCTGGGTTTAATCTCAAAATGAATGAATATATCTTCCCTGTGAGGTAAACACCAATATTGGTCTTTATCATTCCTGACCATTTGGCTAGCATAAACAGGACTTCGTCCTCTGGCAGAAAAAATGTTTCTTAATTTAGTATGAAATATGGAAGACATACCACAAGGCATAAAAATTGTTAGGTAAATCCCTGTCGACTTAAGCAGAAACCCATCTGTATTCTCCTTGTGAGGTAAATACTAACCAATATTGGTCTGTATCACACCTGTCCCTTTAGTTATGTTTTTTCTATAAGTATAGGTATCCCTTAGCAATATGTATTACTGCAGGTTTTAGATTGTTTATGTAAATGTATCCTGTTAGTTTTTGTATTTAGCTTGCTTTTTATGTTCAACATAGTTGACTAGAGTTTACATTGACCAATGTGCTCTAGTGCAGTAATCACTGCTGCAGAGCATGAACATCTTTAAATTTATTAAATACTGCCAAATTGTTTTCTAAAATGGTTATATAAGTATTTTGTCAATCTATTACTAATGATAAATTTCACGAGATTGTTTAAGCTCTGCTGTCAGTCTCGTGTTAGTCTTAAATAGTGTCTGTCTCCTTTTTAATGCATTTAGTATATTACATTCACTAAAGAATGAAGAAATTAGCCGGGTGCGGTGGCGCAAGCCTGTAATCCCAGCACTTAGAGAGGCTGCGACAGGAGAATTGCAAGTTTAAAGCCAGCCTCAGCAATGGAGAGGCACTAAGCAACTCAGTGAGACCCTGTCTCTACATAAAACACAAAATAGGGCTGGGAATGTGACTCAGTGGTTGAGTGCCCCTGAGTTCAATCTCCAGTACCAAAAAAAAAAAGAATGAAGAAATTTTTGTTAAAACCGCAGTTGATATGAAAAAACAGTGGCTGTCTTGTGAGTCGATAACTAGTAAATTTATTTTCATGTTTCTGTCCACTATCCCAGTATTAAATCTGTGCTTGTATAGAGCTTAATAGAAATTATATGTACACTTTGAGAAACTACTTGAAAGATCATTAGTTAAGTTATACCAAAACTACTCAAATCAGAGCCCATTTTTTATGTATACACTTGATCCTCTGTATCTCTGGGATCCACATTTATGGATTCAACCAAATGAGGATCAGAAATATTTGGGGAAAAAATTGAGTTTATACTGAACACATAACAGTTTTATTCTTGTTATTATTTATTTCTTAAATAATACAATATAATTATCAAATAGTGTTTACTTTATATTAGGTGTTATAAGTAGTAGAGAGATAATTTCAAGTATGCTGGAGGATCATCCTAGGTTATGTGCAAATACTACATCATTTTATATAAGAGAGTTGAGCATCTGTGGATTTGGATATTCAAGGGAGAGGGAGTGCTAGAACTAGTCCCCCATGAATAAGAAGGGACCACTGTATGTATCCATGTGTAACTTTATTTCAGGTGGTAATTTATTCACATTCACTATAGATAGTGATCTCCCTTTCACACAAGACCAGGCTTTTTGCTGTTCTACCTTCCTATCAATAAGTAGCCTTTTTCTCTTGGTGATGAAAAAACAGTAATTTGGTTGCCAAAACTATGAAGATAGTGATTACAAAGAAGACACTGTATAAGTCCTGTAATCTGCGCTCAACTGTTACTAACACACCCTCACAACGCTTAGTTCAGTTGCTCTTTCCTTTTTTTCTTTTTATTACTGGGGATTGAACCCAGGGGCATTTAACCACTAAGCCATATCTCCAGCCCTTTTTAAATATTTTATTTAGAGACAAGGTCTCACTGAGTTGCTAAGTACCTTACTAAGTTGCTGAGGCTGACTTTGAACTCTCAATCCTCCTGCCTCAGCCTCCCGAGCTGCTGAGGTTGCATGCATGCACTACGGTGCCTGGCTCTCTTTTCTTCTTTAAACCAGTTTTGGGGGCAAATTACTATTTTGCTGACTTCTTTTAAATCAGTGTCCAACATATAGTTCTGAATGGGTGCTTAGTAAATTTTTACTTACTTAATTTCACTTAATCTAAATTTATTTTAAAGCCCTTAGAATTATAAAATAAATAAAATTTAGTGGCAAAAACCATTGGAGCCATGAACTAGAAGATCTGTAAGCTCATCTCAGCTTCGCTGTTGATACATTATGCCACTGATGTTGATACATTATGCCACTGTTGATACGTTATGCCACTGTAATACATTTCTTATTTTTAGCCTTTAATTTCTTTTTTAAAAAATTTTTTAGTTGTAGATGAACACAATACCTTTATTTATTTTTATGTGGTGCTAAGGTTCTAACCCAATGCCTTGCATTTGCTGGGCAAGTGCTCTGCCACCAAGCCACAACCCCAGGCTTTAATTTCTTTTTATAAACCTGAAAAAAAGGACATTTGGACTGACTGATCTTTAAAGTAGCTACTAGAGGGCTGGGATTGTGGCTCAGTGGTAGAGTGCTTGCCTCGCATGCGTGAGGCACTGGGTTTGATCCTCAGCACCACATAAAAATAAATAAATAAAATAAAGATCGTGTCCATCTACAACTAAAAAAAAAATTTTTAAAAATAGCTACTAGATATTTGAAAAAATTCCAAGAAGTGGATGCAGAAATTCTTGGAAGAGCCACGCACAATGGTGCACACCTGTAATCCCAGTGGCTCAGGAGGCCGACGCAGGAGGATCACAAGTTCAAAGCCAGCCTCACCAACTTAGCGAGGTTCTAAAGCAACTCAGCAAGACCCTGTCTCTAAATAAAATATAAAAAAGGTTGAGGATGTGGCTCACTGGTTAAGCACCACTGGGTTCAATCCTTGGTACCAAAAAAATGAATAAAAAAAAAAGGAAGAAAGAAAGAAATTCCTGGAAGAGCCAACAGTTAAATATAGTTATAAAACAACAATAAATAAAAATTTTGATAAAAACTTAGCAGTCTTAAGAGATGATAAGGTTTGAGATGTGGTTATGAGTCAAACCCTTCTAGGTTGGTAAATTCCAGGAAGGCAGGAACCTTTGTGTCTTCCATTCATTGATGAACTTGGTGCCTAAAATAATGCTTATTAACCTGTTTAGAATTTGAGTTTGAAAAGTGAGCGTTTCAAAGCTTCATGCTGTTTCCTATACCATGTCACCTTCCATTGCTCATCTCATTTGAATGAGCAAAAGTCTGTTATTTATCCAGTGAGAATTCTGTGAACTCATATTCTTTCTGTGAAAATAGGGTTTTTTTTCCTCCTATAATTTAAGAGTATTTTCAGGCTTCTTCTCTATTATGAATTCTCTAGTGCTGAGTAAGGGTGGAAGTTTAGCACAAGGGATTTGTACATTTGTTAATCTCTAATATGATTTCTGGTGTTAATTTGAAGCCCAGCTTTTACCAAGGCTTTTCACATTTCTAATATACATAGATCTTTCCATATGCTTTCTCCTTTGACCATGAAGAGTTTTTTCCTATTAGAAAGCTCTTGGACAGACTTGACTGTATTCTGAAGGTTGTGTTATTACATTCTTAGGGTTTTTAATTTTGCCTGCTGTGAATACCCTGATGCTCTACAGAGCTTGTATTTCTTCTGAAGGCACTGCCACATTTATTACACCAGTGTGTTTCCCTTCACAGTGAGTTTTGGGCCATTCAGCACAGGTTAGGTTATGACAGACTGGTGGCTTGCCAATCTAGTTTTTCTCTTCAGTTGCAGTTCTCTGGCTTTTTCGATTAGTTTTAAGCAAGAGGTGATTTGTACTTGAAATCCACACTTTAGTTATAACATTGGGTAACATTTACCTCTTTCAGAAGAATCTGAAGTGTTCATAAAGTGACAAGCTTTACCTGAAAGTCTTCTAATAGATATAGCATTCAAAGAAGAAAGTTCCTCCCTTGAGTTCTAGAGGATCAATACAGTAAGTCATTTAGATTACAGTTGTCCATCTGTATCTGCAGGTTCTGCATTCAGGAATTTAATCAACCACAGATGAAAAATACTTGGAAAAAAATTGCATCTGTACTAACTAAACATATATAGCATTTTTTCCTTGTCATTTTCCTCTAAACAGAGTACAACCGTTACACTTTGAGCAGATCTCATCTGAAAATCCAAAGAATTTTGGAGCATTTCATTTGGAATGTTCAGCTTGTAGTCTTTGTAAAGACTTTCCAAAATCTGAAACACTTATGGTCCCAACCATTTCTGATAAGGGATAC
The DNA here is from genome assembly GCA_028644305.1 of Xerus rutilus. NCBI lineage: Eukaryota > Metazoa > Chordata > Mammalia > Rodentia > Sciuridae > Xerus > Xerus rutilus. The sequence goes on along the minus strand of CM053410.1, from coordinate 80,360,877 downwards.
TCAACCTGTATAAATTAAAATATGAACTAGATAATAATACTTCGCTGTTACAGTGTAAATTTGTTCAGACCTTTTAGTCAATTTACTAATACTTATCATTTGAAGCATTTCAGATAGGGATATTCAACCTATATTTAAATAACATTTACATTGTATTAGGTATTATGGGTAATGTTGAAATACTTTAAAGTATTTGCTGTGCAAATACTATGCTATTTTATATAATGAGTCTTCAGCATCTGCAGGTTTTGGTTGCCTAAGGTTAGGGGAGGGTCCTGGGACCAATCCTCTAGTGCATGTTGAAAGCAGACTATATAGCAACAAACAGATATTAAATAAAAGTAAATAAAGCTCTTCTGTACATCTGGGGTACAATAGAGATTGAGAAGATTATTCATTAAGTGAGGAATCTTTTAAAAATGTTTCTGAAAGTTTTACAGTTGAGGTTTTTTTTTGGCAGTGTGTATACAAAGAGCTTTCTCTAGGCAGACTTTTTTTTTTTTAATATTTTTTTTAGTTGTTGATGGACACAATGTCTTTATTTTATTGTTTTGTATGTGGTGCTGAGGATCGAACCCAGGGCCTCACGCATGCGAGGCAAGTGATCTACCGCTGAGCTACAATCCGAGCCCTCTAGGCAGACTTTTTTGTGTTGACTATAATCATGGCAACATCCAAAGGTCTAATATCAGAAATATCATTATTCTATCCTTGTTTTTAATGAAACCTATCATTTGCATTAAAACATAAGCAATCTATCTAAATAAAGATTGAAGATAGCTATTTTAGTCAGCTTTGTGTAGCTGTAACCAAAAGGCCTGACAGTAACAAGTTAGAGGAGAAGTTTATTTTGGCTCATGGTTTCAGAGGTTCAGTCCACATTTGGCTGACCCCATAGCTCTGGACCCAAGGTGAGGCAGAACATGCTAGCAGAGGGCTGTGGCAGCAGAAGGAAGCTCAGGACATGACAGTCCACAAGCAGAGAGAAGGGGGAAGGGGCCACAGGAAAGGTGCACCTTCCAGGGCACGCCCCCCAGTGACCCATCTCCTCTAGGCACACTCCACCTGCCTACAAATTTACCATCCAGATAATCTGTTCTAGTGGTTTGACCCACTGATGAGATATAGCTCTCATAATCTAATCCTTTCACTTTGAACATGTTTGCATTGTCTCACACGTGAGCTTTTAGGGGACACCTCATATCCAAACTGTAGCAATAGCACAGACTTGAAGCTTTAATAGTAGACTGGAATAAACTTATTGTCCTGTTAGAAGCAAAATGCAGCTGCTTTTTCAGTGTGTATTATTGCTGTTCATTGCAGTGAACTTCTTCCTATGTAGTAAGGTAAGGCTTAGATTAGGACTGGAGAAGTTCATGAAGAAAGTGCTGTTTAGGAGAGTTGTACATCAGGGTGTTTATGGAAGGAGAAGATAGCTCCTGTCTTTCTTTTTGATCTCATTACAGAGATAACTTTAACATATTGAGAAGAGGGAGGAAAAGAGGGCATGAGTACGTTAGGAAAGAGAAAGGGTAATTTTAATTTATCCTGTTACATTGGAGTTGTATAGTTTCAAAGTGTATTTTGTGGGTTAAACAATAGGGGCAGTAGTGAGTACTTCATCTGTGGCCGAAACTTCTTTCTGTGTAGCAGTATAGGCTGAATACTGGTGGATACATCATTTCTTTTTTAAGCTTTCCACTGTTGAGCATTGAGATTCCTCAACAAGTTATCTTTTCCTCCTGAGAATTCTCATTCCAGTCACTCCCCCCAGGCTCTTTAGCTTCATCAAATTTTCTTTTCTTCTCTCAATCTCTGTCTACATGCTGGTCTATATTGGCCTTTTCTCTTCTTCTATCTATAGGTATCCCTACATCATCACCCTTAGAACAGTCCTTTTAAGAATGTTGGAACCTACAAGATGAAATTTAGATCAAGAATTTCCCTTTACAAATCAGACCTACAAGACATAAGAGAAGCTATGACTCCTGTGAATTCAGTAAATCTTGAATAGGGTAGGTGGTCAACAGTTGTGTGGTTTTTGCCTTCCCATGTGTTTCCAAAATAAATGAAACTGAAGATTGGGCTTAGTAGTTTCATGATTCAAAATGAATCCATGAATATTCTTTTAAATATATTTTCATTGATTTTTAATAAATTGCCTTTATACATCTGAGTTATTATTCAAAGATTTCTGTTTGCTGTTTAAGTTTAAAACTGCAAGTTAAAGGCTGGGGTATAGCATGCACAAGGCCACGGGAGTGAACCCCAGTGCCACAAAAAACAAACTGGAAAAGTTAAATCCATTGGAATAAATTTTAAGGGGTGTCAAGGCTGCTATATTTCATTTAGCACTAGAGAAGGTTAAGAAGAAAGTGCTGTTTTGGAGAGTTGTACATCAGGGTGTTTCTGGAAGGAGAAGATAGCTCCTGTCTATTTACATAGAGTTTACGTAGAGTTTCAGTTGGCTTTTTCACCACTGTGACCAAAAGACCTGACAAGAACTATTTTAGAGGAAAAGTTTGCTTGGGCTTACAGTTGCAGAGATCTCAGTCCATAGACAGCCAACCCCATTGCTTTGGGCCCAAGTGAGGCAGAACATTATGGTGAGAGGGACATGGCAGTGGAAGGCAGCTCATGACGTCATCACCATGAAGCTGAGAGAGACTTCTCTCACCAAGGACAAAATATGTACCCCACAGGCACACCCCAATGGCCTACCTCTTTCAGCCACACTCTACCTGCCTACAGTTACCACCCATTTAATCCCTATGAAGTGATTAACACAGTGATAAGGTCAAAACTCTTATAATTCAGTCATTTCACCTTTAAACTTTCTTGCATTGTCTCACATGTGAGCTTTTGGGGAACACTAATATTTAAACTATAACACATAGTATACCTCAAACAATCCTATTCTTAAGTCAAACTCTAAAAAAGCATCCTTTGAATCACTAAAATTGCTTTGATTTTGTGGTGTTCATGTGAGATGCTTTGGTATAGATTCTCTTTAAATAATTTATCGGTGCATTATAATTATACACAGTAATAGGATCATTATGCTATATTTGCAGATTTTCATAATATAATGACCACAGTCTCATTCCACTATACTTTTCCTTTCCTTTGCCTCTTAACCTCCCCCTCATCTGCTTGCTCTCCTCTACCGATCTTCTATTATTGTTAGTGCACTTTTCAGTGTGTGTGGGTGTGTCTGTGTCTGCAGGACTCATTGTAGCCTGTTCATAGCATAATTTGACAGATTTCATACCCCAGTACTTTCCCATGTACTCCCATCCCCCCTAGTTCTCTTCCTGTACTCTATTTGTCTTCTGTTTGTGCCCCCCCCCCACCTTTTTAAATTCCTTCTACCGGAACTCCCACCCTCAACCCCTAATTTCCATATGAGAGAAAACATGTGACTTTTAACTATCTGCATTTGACGTATTTCACTTTGTAGGATGTTCTTCAGTTTCATTCATTTACTAGCAAATAACATAATTTCATTTTTCTTTATGGCTGAGTAAAACACAATTGTGTATGTATACTGCCTATTCTTTATTCATTTGCCTGTTGATGGTCTGGTTCCATAACTACACTATTGTAAGTGGCACTACTATAAACACTTAATGTGGCTGTATCATTGTGGTATGCTGATTTTAGTTCTTTTGAATAAATACCAAGGAGTGGGATAGCTGGATCATATGGTGGTTCTGTCTTTTGACCAGGCCAATAAGCTGTCAATATAAAGGTGACACTTGTGGCAGAATTTATTTCTTAGATTATATTCTAGTGTGACTTGGAGGGAGGTTCTAGAGTCTTAAGACAAAAAGAAAAATAGAGACTGTAGGGAAGTTAAAAATTTTCTCTTTTCTTCCCAAAAGAGGTTCAGTAATTTTAGTCACATGAAATGAGTTAACAATAGATAGATCAATAGAAAAACTAAACAAAAACTTACTATATGCCTAGGCATAGGAGCCGTACATATTGTATGAGACTCAAGAAAAGGGCATGATGATTGCCATTTATATAATACACTGACACAATTCACTCTTCTTTCCCCCTCTAGTTTATCGTGGTTTGACTGTGTAACTATATTCTTTACTGTTGAGCTGTGACTATTCAAATTTTGTTTTCCTTGCACTGAAAATTTACTTGGTTCACTCTGTATCTATCACCAATTTTCTGCCAAAAGTCAATGTAGTAAATTTCTTTTCTTAATATGTTCAAACACATCAGGAATTTGATTTCATTTTTCCAGATTTTTCTCTTGTGAAATCTCTTCTCTTGCTTCTCTCTTAACTCTTCTTAAGGTCCCAGGATCACCGTAAGGGATTAATCGGGAGATTTCAAATACCTTGTTTCCATGTCAGTTCCTCCATTTCCTGGATCTCATGTATTCCATTTTCCTTTTCCTTTTTCTTTCTTGGTGCTGGAAATTGGACCCAGGGCCTTCTGCTTGCTAAAGGACATGCCATACACTCAACTCCTTTCTCTTTTCTTGGTTTGCGAATTTATTTTGATGGAGCATGTGTTATACTGGCTCTCTTTAGACAGCAGGCAAATTGAGATGTTCAGGTCTAAAAATATCTGTAGTTTTTTTTTCATACTTAATTGATATTTTTGTTGGATGTAGAGCTCAAGGATTTCAAAGACACTGCTTCCTTCAGTTGTCCAATAACTTCAGGGCTGCTTTTGAAATAGCTGATATTTTCTGGTCCCTGTTTTTCTATATGTGATCTATTTTTTGTTGTTGTTTTTGAATCTCTGACAGACTTTGTCTCTTGATCAGTATTCTGCAATTTTGTGATGTCATGCTCTGGTTTACATTTTTTTTTTTTTAATCATGTTGAGCAGTAGGCAAGCCATTTCTTAAATTTCTAGGAATTGAATTAACTTTCACTAAATTTACTTTTCTCTTATTTCTTTATTTTCTTTTAAAATTCCTGTTGTTTAGATATTGACTCTTACAGACTTTCCATTAACAAAATTAATTTGTACCTAATTTTAGCTTTTTGTTTAAAAGATTTTATCACCTTTATCTCATTTCTATTGATTTTATAATTTCTCTAATATTTTTTGTTTTGAAAAGCCCTATTTTATTCTCTCAGTATTTCTTTTTTATATCTTGTTTTTGCCCAATTGGATAAAATAGCTTTGCTTGTCTAAAAATAATAATTATATGATTTTTAAAAAAAATTTTTTAGTTGTTGATTGACCTTTATTCATTTATTTATATGCAGTGCTGAGGATCGAACCCAGTGCCTCCCCCATAAGAGGCAAGTGCTGTACCACTGAGCCACAATCCCAACCCTAATTATATGATTTTATCTTTTTCTTTTCTCAGTTTTCTTCTGTTCCTTGGCCTAACTCAAGAGTTCTTTTTCTTCTTTTTCTATGGATGGTCTGTCTCTCTGCATCTTTTCCTCTCTCTCTGTTTGGTGGCTATTGCTGTATTCCAGAGGGTTATTAACCCACATGGGACCATGGACGCCTTTCACAGACAGAAACTCTTTAAAATCAAAGGAAATTGGTTCTAGTAAAGTATACTTATCTGAATATTTTTCAAAATTGTTCTATAGCAATATATGTGCTTCTTTATTAACATATTCAGTAAATAAGAGGTACATCTAATAATGATCATAATTTTGAAGTTAATGAGTATAAATATTTTTGAGATATCTGCACCAACTGTAATATATGAAAGTATCTGATTTTTATTGGTGATAACTACACGTATTGCCAATACTACTGTAATCTATAGCCTATATTTATAATTATAAAAAATGTCTCATTTTAGATAGAGGTTAGTAAAAAGTTGTTTTTTACATTCAAGTTCTTGGGCCCTTGGATGTCTGTTGATCAGTCCTAGGGGGATTAAGAACTCTTTTATTAGAGGTTTTTTCAAATATCTAGAGTCAGGTTTTTCAAATATCAACTGTTAAGTCAGAGTAAGATACTGTAAAGCTGATTGTGGGAGCTCTGGTGACAGAATGGGACTTGATAGCTAGGAGTCTTCACTGTGAGTTGTGAGGTGCTCAGCTTCTGTTACTTCTGCATCTTTCCTTTTAGGACTCAAATCTCTTCCCAGAAGAATCCACTAATAGTTTGTGTATGAATTTCAGTTTACCTGTGCTCTCTCATATTCTTCCAGCAGAATTTGCTTTTGTGATTTTACTGAATGGTTATATTAGATATGTTCTTATTAAACATGGTCATTCCACAAAAAGAGCACATATTCTCTTTTAATGTTCTAAAATCCTTAATATGACAAGAAAATAGGGCTATTTCTCTAATTTGTATTTAATTTTCACCCTGATTTTCCAGGAGCTTTCAAGTTGTGGATGGAATAAGAAGGAAAAATATAGTTCTGCACCAAATGCAGTTGCCTTCACAAGAAGATTTAATCACGTGAGTTGTTTATAATTTTGTTGCTTAGTTTCTGAAATTCAGTTCCTTGGTACATAATTTTTCTTTAAGGAATAGTTTTCATTTTCGCATCAATTCTGGAATATTTTTGGCCAATATTTCTTCAAATATTGTCTCAAGATTTTTGCTTTTTTCCCCCTCTATAATTACTTTTGTAATTTTGTTAAAAGTTGCCCCTTTTTTTGCTTGTCTCTCAACCTTTCCTGTTTTCATACCTCTCTTTTTGTTCCATCCTGAGAGATTTCTTCAAATCTGTATTTCAGCTCACAGATTCTCTCACATGTGTTCTGTTTCAAACTACGTGGTTTTACAATAGTGCTATGTTCTTAGTTTAGAAAGTAAAAAGTTTCTTAAATAATTTTGGGCAATTTATTTTATAGTTTCTGTGTTATCATCTGAAATTCTTGGGATACTTCTCTATTTCTACTAACCCGTACAGTGGTTTGTTTTCTTAGCTGATTGTTAAGTGTGCATGGAAAGTTCATGCCTATGTAAGCTTAGTCTGTGGAAACTTACTGCTGCTCAGATTGAGGGTATAGCCCTTCGGGGTGCTGCTTGCTTTGCTAGTTGCTGGAGCTGTCACAGGCCTGGGACTATTCCTTATGTTAAATGTTTTGGTTGGGGGATATCTGTACTTCTCTATAATGGGACTTCAAACTCCAAATCCAGCTAAGGGCAGGCTTTTGGTTACAAATTCTAATGAGAGACTAATTTTTTCTTCTTGATACCCCAAAGCTTACATCTAAATAAACTTGTGTGTTATCTCCCTCTTCCAGGAGATGAATTTGGTTTACCTTTTCACTGAGATTACAGCCCTTTGAGGGGCCCTTAGATAGAAACAGAGGTAGAAGGGAGAAGTGTGAGGCCTGTGTTATCTTCTAAAGGAGTCTGAATTCCCAAGCTTCTGTTATTGAGTCAGGAAACTTTGCAAGGACCACTATGGTGTCCGCTTTTGTACCCACTGCTTTGCTGTTTTCTTCTTTGTGTTTGGTCTCTAGGGAAGTCCTTTCATCTCAGACATACATGTCTGTGTGTGTGGTGGTGGTGTTAACTTTTTAAAATTTAATCCAGCATTTTTAGAGATTTATAGCAAACAGTTCCTCATGTTATTCACTGAACTCCCCCAAATAGAACTTTTTAAGAATTAGATTAAACCCATTAGAGGCACATAGAGAAGACATGTTTTATACTAAATTGCATATCTGAGCTATGTAACTGTTACTTGAAATTTTTTTCTGAAGTGGTCAGAATTTATCATCACAGTAAACTTTAACATACAAAAATATTATTAGAATATTCAAAAATTTGATCTTAGCTTTTAATCTCTCATGCTTAAGTAAGCCAAAATATTGTCAGTTAAACACATCACAAAATATCCAAACTTTTGTCCTTATTCCAGATTGTAGTTGATCTTCTTATAAGCTTTTTTACATAGTTATTCCATTACTTTATTATTTTCACAGGAGATCTGAAATTGAACATTAGAAAAGAAGTTGGGAAGAATCTTTTAGAGAGAACCTATGTGCATTTGTTTGAATAATTTTTATGGTCCTGGAGATCATGCATCTTTTTTTTTTTTTTTTTTTCAGTACCAGGGATTGAACTCAGGGGCACTTGACCACTGAGCCACATCCCCAGCCCTGTTTTGTGTTTTATGTAGAGACAGGGTCTCACTGAGTTGCTTAGCACCTCACCGTTGCTGAGGCTGGCTTTGAACTCGTGATCCTCCTGTCTCAGCCTCCCAAAGTGCTGGGAGTATAGGCGTGCACCACCACGCCCAGCACATCTTTATTTTTTAGGAGTGTCTTGTGGACAGCTGTATCCAATGTGAACAAAAGGAAGTCTAGTTTAGACTTAGGAAAAAATGAAATAATAGTGCAGAGAGTTTCTGTCTATCCATATTCCCTCTCCCCACCATGTCAGCAGCTTTTGTAACTAGTACAGTTAACAGAATCAGGAGGTTAACATTGATGAAGTATTATTAACTAAAGACCTTATTCAGATTTCTTTAGTTTTCCCACTAAGAGCCTTTCTGTTATTGTTCAAAGATACTATTTTGGACCCCATGTCATTGCATTTGGTTTTCACTAATTCTAACAAAATAGTTATTTGGGGGTGTCTGTTTCTATTGCATGTTTTTTCTCTCTCTTTTGGGGAGTGAAGGTGGTATATCAGGCATTGAACCCAGAGGTGCTTTACCACTAAAGTACATCCTGTGCCCTTTTTAAAAATTTTTATTTTGAGACAGAGTCTCACTAAGTTGCCCAGGGCTGGCCTCAAACATCTTGTGATCCTCTTGCCACAGCCTCCCGAGTCACTGGGATTACAGGCATGCACCATTGTACCCAGCAAATGCTTTCTCTCATCAATTCTCAGTGTGTTTCTCTGCATGTCTGTTAGTCTTTTTCATGTGTGTAGTAAGCATTGTGGACAATGTTACAGAGATTTTGGACTCTTGTTTTATTTTGAGGGTGTTGGTTTTGGCCTGACTGATGATAACTCCAAATTCTGTTTCTCTTTAGAGAGAAGATTAATTTCTTTCAGCCCTCTAGGTTTTGTTTTCCATGGGTCTTATAGTTTCCTCTCCACAAGCACCAGGGTCCAAGGTCAGCTGGAGATTTGATTACAGAGTTATCTTATCTATCTATTGGGACATTTCCTTCTCTCTCTCCTCCTCCTTTCTAGAATTTTCCCTAAATCACGATAGCAGCCTAAGTACTGTCTTGGCTTTTCAAGCCATTAGGACTGACCACCTGCTTGAGTTTTATTTTGACTGCCCTAAACTAGCGGTGACTTACCCTGTGCACTTCGCTGCTTTCAGGAATCAATTTTTCAGTTTTCGAATTTCTTCTTCTGTTCTTTTTCTTGTACTTTTAAGTAGATTTTTATATTTTGTTACTTGAACATATCATTCTTGAATAATCACTCTATCTTGGATATTTTTCTGGTAACATGATCATGTCTTCCTGCCCCCACCCCTTTAATTTGAGAGAAAATTGTCAGTTCTTTTCAGTGCTCTCTTACTCTGTTTAGGTAATAGGAAATTCAGCTAGATATATGATAGTGTTAAAGATTAGCTTTTTTAAAAAAAGGAATTAAAAGGTTATGTTTATTGAAAAGGACTTTAAAAAGAAAAACATTTACAGAAGTCACGTTGTCTCATTTGCTTCACTGTTTTACCAGGGCTTGGGAGTATGACAATTGAGGTAAAAAGCTTGGCAATGATGTGATTTGTTAAGAGTAGTTGGTGTGTACTGTGACTTCATTATTATCTTCTGTTCAGTTCAGTAAACATTTGTGGTTTTCTATAACAAAAAGTTAAGGAACTGTCTTTAAGGTGTAACATATATTTTTGGCTATGAATGGAGATTTGTACACATGATTATAAAACCCTGAATAAAGCAACTATAGTTGATATCTTATGAATAAATGTTCTCTAGGATTGACTTTTTATGAACCAACTGATATATTTCAAAGAGTGTGTTAAGTATTTATTTGAGTCATATGAAATTTCTCACTTACGGCCATTTTTAGCCTCCAAAAATGACCAATTTATATGACTAACCCAATATATATTAAAAAGCATTATAATAAACAACTGAATTCACCACGTAATATTACTAGGGGCTGGAGATATAGCTCAGTTGATAGAGTGCTTGCCTCACATGCACAAGGCCCTGGGTTCAATCCCCAGCACCCCCCTCTCCCCAAAAGGAATATTACTAAACACTGTTGGCATGTTTTTGTGTGCTTTTCCCTCTACTTTTACTCAGTAGATAACCATTATTTAGAAATCTGTGTATGTGTTTTTTTCCCTTTATCTGTTTTTAGTTGATTTTTTAACTCCTTCATAATTTCTTTCACAGAAATATTTGTGTCCTTACCCAGGAATATAGATTTGTATTAACATGTTGTATAATCATGCTTATGTTTCATCTTTGTACATTATACTCTCTTGTAACTGAATGTAATGTGTTCCCATCTTGGTGAGCACAAAGCCAAAAACTGCAAGTAGGAGATAAGAATTGAGAAAGATCATTAACTGCAGCAGGGAAGGGAGCACTACGATTATTTCTAACGCTGAGAAATGGAGGCATGGGGATTTTATTCAGGCAGCTTATACATGTTCATATAGGAAAATGTCATAGGCACAGACATGTTCCTTAGCATGCACAATTTAAAGTGTGTATTTCTGAGCATGCTCAGTTTAAAGTCATATTTCAAGAAGGTAAGATGGCAGACATATTTCTGGGCATGCTTAACTCATGGTCATAGACCACATGGTCAAAAAGGTTTAGATGGTGGACCCAAACACTTTCAGGCATGTTCTGGCCAATATTATAAGAAGCCAGGCGTACTCCAATTCGCCTAAAAGAATGAGTCAGGAGGCCACGCACAGTGGCACATGCCTGTAATCCAGTGGCTCGGGAGGCTGAGGCAGGAGGATTGCGAGTTCAAAGCCAGCCTCAGCAAAAGCAAGGTGGTAAGCAACACAGTGAGACACTGTCTCTAAATAAAATACAAACTAGGGCTGGGGATGTGGCTCAGTGGTCAAGTGCCCTAGAGTTCAATCCCCAGTATCCCCCCAAAAAAGGAAGTGGCCTGGTGACCTTGGTTGGTCTTCTGCAAGTTGTTTCAAAGACACTTGACTGAAACAAAAAGAAAGGACAATTTGGGGGGGAGGGTGTTAAATGGGGATTGAACTCAGGGGTTCTCAATCATTGAGCTACATCCCCAGCCCTATTTTATATTTTATTTAGAGACAGGGTCTCACTAAGTTGCTTAGTGAGTCACTTTTACTGAGGCTGGCTTTGAATTTGTGATTCTCCTGCCTCGGCCTTCCGAGCTGCTGGGATTACAGGCGTGTGCCACCGTGTGTGGCAAGAAAGGACAATTTTGAAGGTGCTTTATATTTTTTATTTTTTTTTTAATTTTTTTTTAGTTGTAGCTGGACACAATGTCTTTATTTTATTGCTGTGTATGTGGTGCTGAGGATCGAACCCAAGGCCTCATGCATGCGAGGCAAGCGCTCTACCACTGAGCTACAATCCCAGCCCCTTGAAGGTGCTTTTTAATACAGTTGTTCCCTGAATATGCCTGCCTTGCTTAGCATCAACAGTCATGCTAGATATATGCTACTGTGAAGTTTTGCATCAGGTGTGGTTCTCTGGGGTATCCATGGTGATGGATGTAGCTCTAGTTCTTTTTTTTTTCACTGGTCTGTAGGATTTTATTGCATGAATATATCAGAATGAATTTATTATTCTTTTGAAGTTGGCCATGAGGTATGTTTCCTAATATTTTGCTCTTAACAAAGAATGTTGTTGTGAATATTCTAGGAGTCTTTTGCTACGCTTGTTTAATACATTCTCTAGGCAGTGGCTTTCAGACTATTGACTGTGACATATAGTAATATAAAATACATGTTGCAACTCAACACATAACACAGCCAAAACAGTATTTACTTGTATTAGATGATATGTAGTTTGATCTTTTCTTTCACAAAAATCAATTGAATGCTGGGGTTGTGGCTCAGTGATAGAGCACTTGCTTAGCATGTGTGAGGCACTGGGTTCGATCCTCAGCACCACATAAAAATAAATAAAATAAAAAAATTAGTTGAAAAAAATTGCTGCTTAGACTCACTAAATTAATATTATGAAATGGGTAAAGAACATAGTGATCTATTTGAAAAATATGCACCTTAATATAAAATTTGAGTCAGAATATACTCATACTTAGCTAAAGGAGACAGTGTCTTATTTTCCAAACCTGTACAATTTATGTTCCTACCAACAGAGTAGTATTAGGAGAGTTTTCATTTCTGCATATTCTTATCAATACTATCATCACACTTTGTAGTCCAATTTTTGTAAAATGACTTCATCTTTCATTTTCTTTTGATAAATTTTTATTAAATTCCTCCTGTGTCCTGGCACTGTTCTGTAGGTTTGGGGTATGTCAGTGAACAAGGAAAACAAAGATACTACCTTCAGGGAATTTTCATTCTTGCTAATCTAAGTTTTTAATTTTTTAAACTGACAAATTGTATACTTTCATGTTTTCAACATGGTATTTTGATACATGCATACATTATAAAATAATTAAATCAAGTTAATTGAGATCTGGTACCTCATATAATGACATTTTTATGAGAGCATTTAAAATCTGTTCTCTTAGCAAATTTAAGTACAATATGCTTTATTAATTATACTCTTCCATACTGTATAATAGATCTACCAGAACCTTCATTTTTGTTCCCATTTTTAGAAGTTCTACCATTTCCAGACTTTCTGGTCTTTTTTTTTTTCCTTATTTCTTATTTGCTTTAAACTGCTTACTGTAAAATAAAACATGAGTACAACCACAAAACAAATGTATGGTTTAATTATCATCAGGCAAATATTCTTGTAATCAATCACTACTCAGGTCAAAAAATAAAATTTCCAGCTGCCCTTGATGCTCCATCCATGTGCCCCACCCCAGTCACACCCTTTTTCCTCCAAAAGTTACCATTCTCTTGACTTAACAGTACTCACTTCCTTACATTTCTTGTTTTGTCTCCTAAATTTGGATCCTGGACACTAGATTTTTGCCAGTTTGTAAATATTGATGTTTAAGATTTTTTTAACCTATAATTTCCCCCTTTATGTTTTTCTTTTCTTTACCGATTATCTATGGCAGAACCCAGGCATTTTGATTTGTGCGGTGTCCCACACCTACATTGCATCATGTGTAGTATAACATACTCTGTTTTTTGCAAATAGCTCCTGGTTCCAAAGGTTCAGTCTCCTTGGCAAGAATATAGATTGTGTTGTGCTTTACTTATCAGGAGACACACAATATCTGGTTGTCTCTTTGATAATTGCATGCAAATTCGTTAATTAACTGGGCTTATTACAGGTGAATTCTCACCTCCTGGTTTCTTTTCTCTTTTTTCACTGGAATACTTCTATAAAGAGACATTTTCTCTCACTTGATATTTGCTTGCCCAGAAGTCCATTTTCCTAGGAGAGGAGGAGTAGTTTTGAAGATAATGAATTGGTGATATGTCATCCTTAAATGGTGACCAGACTTTTTTTTTAATATATCATTATGAATTGGTAGATTTAAGCCTGAGTTTCAGTCTATTTTCATGTTGTCCCATTTTTGGCCAATAGGAGTCTATTCAGATTGACTTTCCTGTCTTTGTCATAACCCTAGTAGTTTTTAATAATTTCTTTTTTTTAAATATTTTTTTAGTTGTAGATGGACACAATATCTTTATTTAATTTATTTATTTTTATGTGGTGCTGAGGATCAAACCCAGTGACTCACACATGCGAGGCAAGTGCTCCACCACTGAGCCACAATCCCAGCCCCCAATAATTTCTTTTTACCCTCTGGTAGGCCAGGATGTTACGGGTTCATTTTGTGTATTTTCTCCCTTCTGTGTGGAATCAACATTTCTGTAAGAAGTCCTGGTTTCTTATAGTAGAAAGTGGATCTGGATGCCAAGGATGCTTATTGATATTTGGATGATCATGATTTCTAAGCCTTTTTAGCAGATATAGCTAGGATATCTGTATATCCACATGTAAGATACAGCTGTTTGAAGTATCACATGAATTCATATTGATATTTCACATTCTCAGGACTAGTTTTTATTTCAACTCTTCATGTCCTTTCTTCTACATCTTCCTGGTTTCTTTCCAAAGAACACAAAGCATGATACACTCTAATAGTTCACTCATTTGCTTTATCCTCCATAATAAACAGCAGTCTCAGAATAATATACAGGTTGAACTTTTTTTTTTTTTTTTGGTACTGGGGATTGAACTTAGGGGCTCTCGACCACTGAGCCACATCCCCAGCCCTATTTTGTGTTTTTTTTTTTTATGTAGAGACAGAGTCTCACTGAGTTGCTTAACGCCTCGCCATTGCTGAGGCTAGCTTTGAACTCGCAATTCTCCTGTCTCAGCCTCCCTAAGTGCTGGGATTACAGGCTTGCGCCACCGCGCCCGGCTTAGGTTGAACATTCTTAATCTGAAAATCCAAATGTGAAATGCTTCAAAATTCAAAACTTTCTGAGCACTGGCATGATACCACAGCTGGAAAATTCACATCAAGAAGATGATTTTTTTCAATTAGAAAGCATCAAATTTTTGAAATGCAGTCTTAATTTGAGAATGCTAACTTGGATATGTATATGTATATATATATGTATGTGTGTGTGTGTGTGTGTGTGTGTGTATATATATATATATATATATATATATATATATATATATTTTATGGCATTTTATTTTGTTTTAGTCATAAGAAAACCATACTTGGGAACCTTCATACTTAACAGTTCTGCTCAGTATAAACAAATGACAGTGTAGGATCCCACAACCACAGAAAAACATACTATTAGTAGTGTCTTCTATAATGTCTGATTTTAAAACTTAACCTAATTCTGCCAAAACATTTCAAAATACAGGAAGAAAATTGTATTTGTGTAGTTTCATATTGTACTGTTCTGGTTGTGTTGCATTCTCAACTCTTTTCTCAAAAACTTCATATAAACTTTCACTAATGATATTTTTATGTTTGTGCACACATACATCTGTATTTCTGTATGAAGAGTGTACAATATTTGAAGATTGGCTGTGTCTATCTTATAAGTTAAGAGCAAAAGAAAGCATTGTTTTTTAAGCCAATTAGGAAGTTCATCAAGTAGTTTTCATCATTAGTTTGATCCCAGCAAGTAAATAATCTTGCCCTTCAACTGTTTTTAATTTTTATTCACAGGTAAGCTTTTGGGTTGTGAGAGAAATTCTTCATGCTCAAACATTAAAAATTAGAGCAGAAGTTTTGAGCCACTATATTAAAACTGCTAAGGTAAGAAAAACTTGTTTTTATTTTGTAATACAACTATTCACAAATGTTTTTATTCGTGTTTGCCAGTAATACTTTATTTACTGTTTTATTGATAACCAGAAAATAGTACCTATTGATTAATATGTCAGTTTTTTATTGAATGCTTGTTTTACCTGCCTTTTCTTTTATTCCTCATGTTTTCCTCCTCCTTGTTTTATATCCTTTGTCCTCTCTCAGTAGTTAAATTACACGGTCTATTTCACTGAATAAGTAAACAGAGGTCAAATTATGATATTTATGAAATATGAGACTATTCTGAAAGTGGTAGAGAAAGCTGTATATGATAGAGTAGGCGAAAACAAAATTACTTCTGAAATAGATCAACCCCCACCAGCTATGGGGAGAATGACTTAAAAATATAGTGTATGTGATGTTACCAAATGTGTGAACTTACTAACAGTTATTGTGTGGCATAGATAATACATATAGCAGGAGCAACAGAACATTGATTTCATGGATACTTGGAATTTAAAGAGGATAGTGAGATAAACCTGAAGCAACTCTAGATTTATATTAAGTTCACTAAGAAGTATGGTAATTGTAGCCAAACTCATTGTTCGTGATTTTTATAATAAATACATAATTAACTCACTCGTGAATGAAAGAAGGTAAAATAAGGTGAGAATACCATGTTTACAGCTACTGTAAGGCATGACTCTTCCCATGTTTTCCTTGAGTGCGTGGAAACAATTCTGTGGCACTAGGTGGCAGAGCTAGCCTTCTACAAACATGTTTTGCGGAAGTGTTATAAAATTAACATTCTTTGTGATAAGTCAGATAAATACTGATTTTTAGCTAGTAGAAATTAATAACTTTTCTCATAGATTCTGGATTGCCATTGTTTTCTGATTTTTTAAAAATTTATTTATATATTTTTGATAACAATGTGTGTTACACTGAAAATCACCAAATTTTGCTCATCAGACATACCCTCGCTTTCTCATCAAATAATCATTTTAATTCTTCAACTTTTAGGCCTTAAGTTATATTTGACAGCCTTTGCCTTTATCCCAAGCCCTAATTCATAATTGATTTTTTTTTTCTCACCATTCTCTTAAGTTGCTATATTCTGACTCTCTGCATTCTGTATTCAGTTTGTTATAAAACTGACAGGTGTGACTCTTCTTTTAGTAGTTAGTGTCAGTCAGTGTTCTCCAGAAAGACAGAACCAATAACACTCCATATAAATGTGTATGAAGAGATTTTAAGAACTGGCTCATGAGGTTATAGGAGCTGGCAAGTCTGAAATCTGTAAGGCATGCCAGCAGGCTGGAAACAGAGGCAGGAGTTCTCTTCCTTATAGATCTTTTTTATTTTTGCATATGTAGAGTCAAACATGGTACCTGGTCTATATTAAATGCTTCATATATGATATTGAATGAATAGTTTCTGAACTAGGTTAGATAACCTTGTTGTGTAAAGTTTTATATCCTGTTTTATATTTGTTATTTTGTTTTTATTTGTTTTCTTTGGGTTTCATTTAAGTGTCCTACCCACAACATTTTCTAGACCTGGATTTACCTGCTAGCAGAGTTAGGACTGTTCCAAAATGACTGAATTTTAGATAGGACCTTTGGAATTTTAAGTATGAGGAAGTATGACAAAATGGTACCAGGCAAATTAGAATAAATGTCAGATCTCTAGGCAAATGAATGGAACCTAGAGTTAGATAGGCATTATCTGTTTGCACACTGTAAAATGAATGAGAAGCAAAGGATCTGGGGTTTTAGGCAGGAAGAAGCAAGAAATTGAGGTGATCTGGAATAATGGGAGGGAAACAAGATGAGCATCCTGGGTAGAATGTTTGTTAAATCTTGGAACACAAAGCAGAGGCTTAGTAATATTTCAGTGTAAGGAATGAGTTTTCTACTAGAGTTGAGGTATGTGTTCATACAAGGTAAACTTGATAACCGTAACTGTCATTTTTTAAAATATATTACCCTTTTAGAGGCAGATTTATTCCCAGTGCTTGGAGATATCAGGGTTAAACATGGAAGTTGTTTGTGGGCTGAAAACAATCTACTGTAAACAGACTAGGTACTCTAAATACAGATCTCAGCAGTGAGGATAGTAAATCCTAGAACATTACCACCTGCCTACATGTACTTACTAATCTTTATTTTCTTGTATTTAAATTTCTTGTCCATTGTTCCCCCTTTTCTTAATCTTCAGAAACTCTATGAGCTGAATAACCTTCATGCACTCATGGCAGTGGTTTCTGGCTTACAGAGTGCCCCAATTTTCAGATTGACAAAAACATGGGCGGTGAGTATTCTTCCTTAATTAATGAAATGTTAGACTTCCTGTGGGAAGTAAAGATACATTAATTTCTTTTGTATTTCTTACAAAGGTTAATATTATGACAATAGATAAGAATTTTTAAATTATTTTGTACTTTATTCTTTGAAACCTGCATTTTTCTCTCCTTAAGCGATTCACCAGATTTGTCAGGTAATTTGATTACAATTTGATACTTTAGTTTCTTCTCTTTAGACAGTCGTTTTTGTATTCTCTTTAAGTATCTTTGACATAGTGTTTCATATTTGCCAATGGGAAAGTATAAAGGAAAAGAAATTGCATTTATTTAATCATGATTATAATTATGATTTTGGGGATTGGGGTTATGACTGAGTAGTAGAGTACTCACCTAGCACATGTGATACACTGGGTTCGATCCTCAGCACCACATAAAGATAAATAAATAAGGGTATTGTGTTCATCTACAACTAAAAATATTTTTTAAAAGATGATGATTTTGGTCAGTTTGCAGAAAATCTAAATTTACTGTTTTCAATTTCCATTATTTTTTAGTCATAATCCTTATGGTTTTTTCTTTAGGATTAATGGAAAATCTGATGGTAAACATGGACTTATGTGATATTGCTATACATTCTGATGATGTTGTGTTAATCATTTTTGGTTCTTTTACATGACAAGGTTAGAGTTTGAATTTTTGACATCTGCACATTTATATATCTTCATCTTTGAGTGCATGATTCTGTACTCAATCTTTCCAGGTATTTTTAACTTAGATTTTATACATGTAATATTTTAGACTGAATTAAATGTGTTTATATTCAATACTATTTAATGTTAAAAACCAGGGATTTGGTTTATGTATTTACAAAGGATTGTTGTGTTTTAAAGGTCTCGTGCTTAAAGACCTGACTTTGAAAAGGTATTTTTATTATCAAAATATCACTTTGTTTTTACTTAGCCAAGTGCTGCTTTTGCCCTTCCTAGTATCTGAAGAGTCATTTTTTTTTTTTTTAATGAAAACCAGGTGGATTTCTATATTAGAAAAACAGTGAGGAAGAACTTACCCTTTTCAGTTGTACTATAGGAACACCTGAGTGAAAGGTTTTCCTACTTTAAAAATTCTTTTTAATTATGGCCTTTATTCTCTTAATTTGAATTTCATGGACTAATGGAAATGCTTATAAATATACAATTATGAGTTCCATCTTTAAAGTTTTAGGATAAAGCATTGTACTCTGACTTTACTGTTCTTTAGAAATGAAATACATTTCCTTCAAGTTAATTTTTATTCTCCTTGATATTTTTGTTATCTTTCGTGTATTTGCATGGAAGGGTTATTTTATTTGATAACAACTACATTAATCTGAAATGAAGTTTTGGTGTTGTATTAAATTTTAAAATATTCCATGCTGTGTCAGGCACTATCTAATTGCCTCAATGATACAAAGTCCCATTCTT
>CM053410.1:80276920-80341327 GCA_028644305.1 Xerus rutilus | reverse complement strand
TCATCTCTGAATATTATAATCACTGAGATTTATGATAAGGATAATTTTGTTTCACAAGCTCTTTTTCTCTACTAAAGTCTTTAGGACATAGGGGGAAAATAACAGTAGGTAAATAAGTGACAATAATATATTAAAATCTTATGCAGTGTTATCTACCATGATAACCACTAGCCACATGTTGCTATTAAATTTTAATTATTAAAATAAAAATTCAGAGCCAGGCGCAGTGGTGCACGCCTGTAATCCCAGCACTTTGGGAGGCTGAGACAGGAGAATTGCGAGTTCAAAGCCAGCCTCAGCAATGGCAAGGTGCTAAGCAACTCAGTGAGACCCTGTCCCTAAATAAAAAACACAGAACTAGGGCTGGAGATGTGACTCAGTGGTCGAGTACTCCTGAGTTCAATCCCCAGTACCAAAAAAATAAAAATTCAGTTCTTCAGCTATAGTAGCCACGTTGCAAGTGCTCCATAGTCACATTACTGGCTAGTGGCTATTGTATTGGAGAGCACTGATCTACTAGTGCTTTGAACTTAATAGATGCCAGGGGATTTTAGGGAGGAAAGTGGGATAATAAACTGGAAGAGATTGTGAAGAGCAAGTAGTGGGATTATGTCTACCTGCCTCCAAGCTCAAGTTATAAGAAAAGAGGATGTTTGAGGAAAGGCTAAGAATAAGAATGGGATTTTGCAGAGGAGGACCAAGAGTTCCAGAGAATACAGTGAGAAAGGTTTGGAGGATTGATTAGGTCAAGTTAGAGAATAAATAAAGCTTGAATGGGTTTCATGCCTATTTGGGTTACAAGTTTTAATGACTAAAGAATTGAAAGTTTTTGTTTTGTTTTGTTAACTGACAAAGGGAATGTACCAAAAAGTCTAAAACATCTTATAATAGAGAAAATATTAGGAGCATTCTTCATAGCATCAAGGAAAAAGATGTCCATTTTCCTTATTTTTTTTTTCAACATAGAGATCTTAGCTATCATAGTAAAATGAAAGAAACTTTTTTCTGTAAGGAATAGGAAAGGGGAAATTTTATTTATGATTGTTTATGATACCTTACTCATCTATAGAAAACTCAAATTATAGATGAAACATGATTGAAAACATTTCTCCTAAACTTGATACAGAATTGCCATGTGATTCAGCATGTTTCTGAGTGTATGCTAAAACCATGGAAAGCAGAGACGTAAACAAATATTTTTGCATCAGTGTTCATAGTAACATTTTTAACAGCAATCAAAAAGTAGAAACAACCCATACGTCTGTAAGGGGATGAATAAATGAAATGTTGTATATGTGTATAATGGAATATTATTTAGCATTAAAAAGAATGGAATTCTGCAATATGCTACAACATGGATGATCCTTGCAGATTTATGCTGTGCGAAATGAGTAAATATAAAAAGACAGATATGATTGATTCTTGTATAAGATACCTAGCATAGTCGGATTTATAGAGGCAGAGTAGAATCGTGGTTACCAGTGACTGGGAAAGATGCAAACAGGGAGAAATTGTTTCCTGAGCATAGAGCTATGATTTGGATGTTCCCCAAAGTCAGGTGTTAAAGGCTTGGTCCCCAGATGATGGTGTTCTTTGGAGGTGGTGGAACTTTAGGAAGTGGGAACTGGTGGAAAGAAGTCAGGTCATTGGGCATGTGCCCTCAAAAGGTAAACACTGGGACCATGGTCCCTTTCTGTCTGTCTTTGCTTCCCAGCTGCTTTGAGGTAAACAACTTCGCCTCATGCTCTGCTCCCCACCATGACGTTCTGTCTTGCAACAGGGCTAGGAGATCATGGACCGAAACCATGAGTCAAGATGAATTGTTTCCTTCTTAAGAGTAGGTTTATCTCAGGTATTTGTAACAGCAAAGGAAAGCTGACTAACATGGCTGAGAATTGGGGTTGTTGGTGTGACTATATCTGATGATGTGATTCAGAAAGGCCTTTAAAATTGGTTTCTGGGGGAGAATTTCGAAAAGTTTGGAGAAGCAGGCTGGAGAAGGCTTGGAACATTGTAAGCAAAACATAATGGGTGATTCTGGTACAGGAGCTCAGAAGACCAGAATGGTAACAGGAATATGAACAGTGAAGGTGAAGGCTGTGCTTATGAGGTTTCAGAAGGAAATGAGAACTCTATTGGGAGTTGGACTAGTGGCCATTTGTGTTACATTCCGGCATGGAACAGCTTGTCCACATTTTGTCCATACCCTGAGACTTTGTGGGAGGCTGAGTTTAAAGGTGACAGGGCTAGAGAACCTACAAACAGGCTGGTTTATCTGACAGAAGAAATTTCAAGGCACCACAGCATTCAGGCAGTGGCATGGATATGGAATGGGGAGCAAAAGGGAGAGTGAAAAGTTCTGAAAAGCTTGCATTGTGGCCAGAAAAGAAATGTGTTTAAATTTGTATGGGTGCCTACGATATTAGTGCCATCAAAAAAAAAAAAAACAAGTACTTTGCACCTGCACAATAGGAAAGATGTCTTGAGGTCATCTCGGGAATCATCAAGATTACACCCATCCACAGAATTGTTGAATTTTGTTTGGGAATCCTGAGGATCCTTGCTCACCCGAGGGCACCTATGGAATTGTCTCCCCAGGACTCCTTTGCCTTGTTCAGCAATCTGCGTACTTGGGGCTGCAGCTGTGGTATACCCAGGTACTAGGAGAGCTTTGGCATCATCTATGTGACACTAGTTTTGCAGGCATTCAGAATGGAAGTCATGGAGGCCTCTGCAGAGATTTCAAAGGAAAGTATGGGAGGCCAGGCAAAGGTGGCAGAGTTAGAGTCCCTGCAAACAGACCCCAACAGGATAGTACATGCCATTGTGAGAGTAAAGCGAAGGCTGCAGTAGAGACCATAGGAATTCAGAGGTGCCAGAAGCATGGAATGCTACTAAGGACAGTGAGCAGAGTTGTCCCAAGAGAGTGGCCATCTGTGCTACAGCCAGCAAGGCTACAGCTCACACCATGCCAGTGTTACTTGGATACCAGACGTGGAGCTAAAGGATTTGTTTGCCCTGCTGTGATTCACTCTTGATTTGATCTAATTCTTCCTTGGTGTTTTCTTACCATTGGAATGAGAATGTTTACCCTGTGTCATTATATCTAGAAGCATGTAACCTGTTTTTTGATTTCTGCAGGGGCGCACATCTAAGAGTTTGCATTGAGTTTCTAAGGAGACTTTGGACTTGGACTTTTGAGCAATACTGGAGCTGTTAAGACTTTGGGGACTCTTGGAAGTGGTCTAAATACATTTTGCATTATAAGATAGACATAATAAGCCTTTGGGAACAAGAGACAGAATGTTATGATTTGATTCTTAAATTCCCTTCAAAGCCTTGGTTGGTAGCATGTGGCCCTGTTCGGAAATGATAGAAACTTAAGGAGGTGTGGCTTTGTGAAGAAGTTAGGTCATTGGAATGTGTCCTTGCAGGGTATATTGGGACCCCGGTCGGTGGGTCAATCTCTTGCTCTCGCTCTTGCGCTTTCTCTCTCTAGAGCTCTTGCTTCTGGTAAAAAATTAAGTGAGCAGCTTTTGGCTAGCCACATCCTCCCCACCATGATATTCCACCTCGTTGCAGGCCCCAAAACAAAGGAGCCAAGCAGTGATGGATTGAAGCCAAAATAAATCTTTCCTCCTTTTAAGTTGATAATCTCACATAGACAGAAATGTGACTTATTAGGGGTCCAGTTTGAGAAAATGAACAAGTTCTGGTGATAATAATAGTGCAAATGTAATCACTGCCCTTTAATTATTTATTTTAAAATGATTAAAGGAATCAATTTTGTGTCATTCCTATTTTACCACAGTTTAATTATTTGAAGTACAACCCATTGAAGTACAAATGGGTGGTACTTCAAACAATTCAAACATATCGTTTAAAAGAACACCTTTTATAATATCAGCAGAAGAAACAAAAAAGTATCTGCAAATGTGTAAGATCTATGTATAGAAAATTATAAAGCCATAGAAGATGAAGCAACATCTCATGTTTGGGAAAGGAAAATTTAAAGAATCGGTTCTCCCTGGGTATATATAAATTATCTACATCATGAATCAAAATCCCAATCTAGGCAGGTGAAATGATCTTACAGATAGAAAACCCTATAGACTCCATAAAATAACTGTTAGAGCTAATAAGCTCATTCGGTAATATTTTAAGATATAAAATCAATGTAAAGAATTCCATTATGTTTCTGAATACTAATAACAAACTATCTGAAAAATTAAGAAAAATAATCTGTTATAGTAACATCCAAAAGAACAAAATATCAAGGAGGTAAAAATATTTGTACACTGAAAACTTTAAAATATTGATGAAAGAAAAGATACATGAAAATGGAAGGTACCCTGTCTTTGTGGGTTGAAAGAATTCATCTTGTTAAAATGTCCATAATGCTTAAAGTGATCTATAGATTCAGTACAATTCCCATCAAAATTCCAGTGGCACTTTTCTTAGCAATAGAAAAAGTAATTCTAAAATTCATACAGAGTCCTAAGAAGCCCAAAGTAGCCAAAGCACTCTTAAGTAAAAACAAAGGCAGCACACTGCCTGATTTCAAAATATACTACAAAGTTATAATTATCAAAACAATGTTTGCTGGCTAGATTTAATCATTCTGCAGTGTATATATACTTCAAAACACGGTGTTATACATGACAATATGTATTATTTTTGTCAATTAAAAAAGTGTGTCATAGTACAAAAACATCCAGACATATAGAACAAAATAAAAGTTAAAATAAATAGACTTACAGTCAACTGATCTTTAACAAAAGTGCCTCAATGTAGGCTAGGGAAAGGATAGTCTTTTCAAGGAGTGGTGTTAGAAAACTGGTTGTTAACATGCAAAAGAATGAAATTGGACCCTTATCTCATACCATATACAAAAATGAAATGGATTAAAGACTTAAATGTGGGCTGGGGTTGTAGCTCAGTAGTAGAGCACTTGCCTAGCAAGGGCGAGGCACTGGTTTTGATCCTCAGAACCACATTAAAAATACACACACAATAAAGGTTAAATTCTTAAAAAAAAAAAAAAAAAAGAATCCACAAATGTGAGACCTAAAACTGAAACTATCGGGGGTGGGGGGACAGAAGAAAAGCTTCTTAACATTGGTGTTAAGACCCCATATAATCCCATATCCAAAAAATCATTACCAGGCAACAAAATACAATCCACCAAAACAAAAATAGACAAATGAGGCTGCATCAAACTAAAACGTTGCTACACAAGCAAAGAAGACAATCCACAGTGAAGAGAGTCTACAGAATAGAGAGGATGTTTGCTGAACATACATCTACTAAGGGGTTAATAGTCCAAAATCTGATGCAAGAGGAAGAAAACAACCTATTTTAAAATTGGCAAAAGGATCTGAGTAGACATTTTTCAAAAGACATCAATGAGGGCTGATGTCTTTTGAAAAGACAGTGGCAGAACTCGTGCCTAGCATGTGTGAGGCACTGAGTTCGATTCTCAGCACCACATATAAATAAATGAATAAAATAAAGGCCCATCAATGTCTAAAAAAAATTTTAAAAAAAATCAATGACCAGCAGGTATATGAGAAGGTCTTCAACATTACTAATCATTAGGCCAAATGCAAATCAAAACAACATATCACTGCATACATGTTAGAATGGTGGTTATCAAAGACAAGAGATAATAAATGTTAGGATGTGGAGAAAAAGGAACCCTTGTACACTGTTGGTGGGAATGTAAATTGTTAGTTATTAGGTAAAATAGCATGGAGGTTCCTCAAAATTAAAATAAATCTGCCATAACATCCAGCAATTAAACTTCTAGGTATATATCCAAAGGACTTGAAATCAGAATCTTTTTTTTTTTTATAAATTTTTTTAGTTATAGATGGACACAATGTCTTTATTTTATTGCTTTGTATGTGGTGCTGAGGATCGAACCCAGGGCCTCACGCATGTGAGGCAAGCGCTCTGCCGCTGAGCTACAATCCCAGCCCCTTGAAATCAGAATCTTAAAGAGATATCTGTACTTTGCATGTTCATTGCAGCATTACTCAAAAAAGCCAAGATATGAAAGCAGCCAGGGGTCAGTGGATGAATGGATAAAATGTGATATATGTACATGGTGGAATATCATTTAGCCTTAAAAAGAAGGAAATTGTCATTTGCAATAGCATGGATAAACTTGAAGAACATTATCCTAAAGTGAAATAAGCCAGATACAGAGAAATACTGTATCTCACACATGTAATCTAAAGTTGAAGCAGAGAATAGAAGGATATTTTCTCAGGTGGGAATATTAGGAGATGGTAGTCAGTGGGTACCAAGTTTCAGTTATGTAGAGTAAGATTCAGAGACCTAATATACAACAAGGTGACTAGTTAATAATTCTACATTATATAGTTTAAATTTGCTCAAATTGTAAATGTTCTTACTATACATATGTAAAGGTAAATAACTACATGAGGTGAGGGGTATATTAATAGCTTGATAATCATTTTACAACATGCATATCAAAGCAGATTCTGCACCTTGAATATATACAATTTTAGTTTCTCATTTATACCCTAATAATGCTGGTTGGAAATGATTGGTTGTAAAATTATATGGAGACACACAGATTTAGAACAAGCCAAGACATTCCTGAAAAGAAAATGGGGGTTAGGGACATGGGCACTTGGTCTAACCAATCTCAAGATTATTGTATAATTTGGACAGTGCATATCTTCAAATGACACAGGAAAACATAGAAATATATCTTTGCTTTAGAACTCTGACATATGACAGCACTATAAATCAGTAAGGAAACAGGGACTGTTTTAGTTGGAGCAGGTATCAGTTTGGAGAAAAAAATTAATTCAAGCCCCTAAACCATGTTTTTTAAATCATTGTCAGATGAATTAAAGACTGGAATATAAAATACAAAACTTTAAAGTTACAGGTATGTAGTTCTTATAAAGGAAGGTGATACATGTATGTTTGTTATAAAACTTAAAAATCAAATTAACAAAGTCATGCCAGAGACAAATAATAATTGAGTTTCATAACCAAAGACATAATCTGTGCCCAAGGCCAAGATTAAAAAAAGGTTTACTTAGGCAAATGCACACATATATACATATTATATGGGAAGACAAGTGAAGGGAGTGATGGGTAATTTGAAAGTATTGGATTTCTGTGGTGATTGACATGAGCAGGCAGATGGTGATGTTAAGATGTTAGAGATGTAACCAGAAACATCTGGAAATCTGTGGTCTTCTTTTTCATTGATACCAATGAAAGCATGAAGAGTTTGCCCCCATGCACCTGTCCTACTCTTGGCCAAAAGAAGAGTGATGGA
This sequence comes from Xerus rutilus, assembly GCA_028644305.1. Lineage (NCBI taxonomy): Eukaryota > Metazoa > Chordata > Mammalia > Rodentia > Sciuridae > Xerus > Xerus rutilus. Next base: position 80,334,003 of record CM053410.1, on the reverse strand, counting down.
ACCAAAATCATGTTGAGTTGGAACATTGTGAAGTACTTTGACCCTCCCCACCCTTTTTGCTTCTGGAACGGGGAATGTAATGAAGTTACAGTATAAACATAAGAAAAAGATTTGAATAGAAAACCAAAACTTCATAGTTATATCGTTTGAACTATCACTAGAGAAGTTACCTATATTAACATCTCATTAATTCTTTTTTTTTTTATTTAAATGCATTTCAAGTCATAGTACATAAACAGAGCTCAGTTTTTCCATTTCTCTGGTTGCAAATCATAAAGAGTCACACTATTTGTGTCTTCATTAATTCTTTATATCCATTATTCTTCTTTTGAATAATTCTGCATCTCAGATTGAATCCTATTAATCTAGTTACTGATTTATTTTGAAAATTGCAAAATATGTTTATATACTTTACTATAAGTTTATTTCTCAGATGTGGCAAGATGAATTAAGAATTCAAGTAACTTACTGCTCTTGATATTGTACCAAAGTTGTTAAATAATTGATTTAGGAAAAAGAGAATAGGTTTATTGTAATCCCTACAACATTCCCTGTTTTGTATATCTGACTGCTTGTTGTGCATAAGAGATGGATAATAGCAAGCTGGGGTTTACACTCAGTCTAGAGAACGCTAATAAAAATGTGTTCAAGTGGGGCCAGGGGAAAATTGTAAAACTGCAGTTTTAGACCATGGAATATCTTAAGACATTATAGCAAAGGACTCTTTGAAATTATATTTTAAAGAGGGATAGTGTTCATTTTTGGGGTAGAGATTATCAGCAGTTAATTTGCAACTTTGAGTATGAACTCACAGATCCCACCTGTACTATTTGTAATATTAGAAGGTATAGTGGATTAGGTGTCAGAATACTCTATATCCAGAACTTGTCTTTGAGACACTGAAAAACGGGAACAGACACCTTCATGAGTGAGTGGATGACTAAGTATTAATATATTCTGCTACTTGCAAACCCTGTGATCACCTCTGAATCTGTCTCCTCATCTGTGATGCTCAAACTTCTCTATTAACCTTATAGAATTAGATGAGAATTGTATAGGTGGAAATGTTTTACATAATATAAAATAACAGTATTTTGACAAAAAATGAAGTGAAATCTTATCACATAGTAGTGGAATAATAACTTCATATGTTTAAGGAAAAAATATTTTTCCAGTCTTTGAAATGGGAAAAAAAATTTTCCTGAACCTTGTAATTAACACTATTGTGGGTGACTGTCCTTGCTTGTCTTTTACTCTCCTCAGTTATCTCTACTGTGCTCAAAGGACATTCACTACAAATGTACCCTTCAAGTTTCTTAAAATAATATCTCTTAGTTGTGTGAGATAAAGCACTAATCAAAAAGAAAAAGTCTTGTCAGAAGTCTGAAAAGATAAGGAATTACAAGTTTTACAGTTATTAGGACTAGCCAACATTAGACTTGTTAAGAAAAATTATGAGTTACATCACAAAATTCAGTATCTCTTAATGATTCTGTAAGCATGAACTTACTGTTTGAGGAGATAGTCAATTAAAATATTTGGGCATTTGAGCTGAATGTAAATACATATTTTAAATTAGGAAAACCATCCAAAATTAATTTAGAATAGCAAAGATAGAAATAATGTGCTATAATTTGCTACTGAATCAATTTTATGTACATGCAAAGGATATTTTACAAATAATTTTGAGTTATTAATAGACATGTCTGATTTTGTTTTACTTGTATGCTACCAAAATATAATTAAAGAAAGTATAACTTTGAAATTAAAATCCAAATTTGTACTAAATACAGCTTAAGAACTTTGTTACAATAAAATGGAATTTGTAAATAACTTAGGCTTTTCTGTTTGCTTTTTAGTTATTAAGTCGAAAAGACAAAACTACCTTTGAAAAATTAGAATATGTAATGAGTAAAGAAGATAACTACAAGAGACTCAGAGACTATATAAGTAGCTTAAAGATGACGCCTTGCATTCCCTATTTAGGTGAGTTACGTCGCTGTGTTCGTTATTCCTAGTTATTGCTCTTCCTTAATTCAGTAATTTAAAAGAAATTCAAGGCATTGTAAAAGAGTATGTATCTTGAAAATAAATAATTGAAAGATTGCTAAGCTGAAAAAATTGACAAAAGGAAACTGTTGCCTTCTTATCTAGATTGTATTTTCATATTAAATTAGCCTTTTGACCTTAAGGTTTTTTCATAGACAAAATCATTTCTTCAAAATGGGCCAAATGGTAAAATGATGTTTTAACTGTTTTAATAATGCTTTTAAATAATGAGCTGGTATTTTATAATGAAGTTTAATATATTAACTGAACATTGATCAAAGTTTTTGACAGATACTTCAATGTGAGTTGTGAAGAGTAGTCTCAATGTATATTGGTTTTAGCATTTGCCTGGATGAAGTGAGTCATTTAACTGTAGAAATTTAGCCTATGGCTGGGACAGTTCTGTACTTTATATATCATATGACTAAGAATTTATCTCCTTACTATATGTCTTACATTGTTTATAAATACAAAAAACTTTTTAATCGTAGCATTATACTACTGTTTTCAACAAAATATGAATAACACTGTTAGGTGTTTGAATGAAAAGAAGTCTCAAATAAGCTGTCCTTTTACATTTGTATATAAATTAAATATGTAGAAAAAAACTCTAGATGATATATACCTAAAATACACTAAAATTAATTGGTCTGATCCTAGTAGAGAATAAGCAAATGATAAACATTTATTTTTTTCTAATATCCACATTCTCCATCTTTACCCTGTCTCTTAAATAGCTGTTCATATGGGATTTCAAGATAACTATTTCTGTAATTGAGAAGTCTGTTGTTTAAGAGTCTCCACAGTGTGACTTTCAAAGTCTTTGCAATACTAGTTAACTAGAAGACAAAGCAGGGCCAGAGGCAGTGGACACAGACCATTCAACTGCTATAGAGTGTCAGCCTTAGTTCCTATAAAAAAAGTTAAGCTTATTAGAACATTGTGGGATGTCCTAGCATTCCAGGAGGAATGGGGACATGTTGTACAGAATAACCCTAAGAATAGTGTAGTTAGTAGCCACTACACAGCGTGTGTTCCACTTTTTACCATAGCCATGGATGTAGCCATACTTGAAGATGTAATTTGGAGAAAAGGAGGAATAGAGAATTTTTTTTTAAAAAAATAGTATCTTCATAATCCACAAGAATATAAGCTTTTAAGCCGGGTGCAGTGACACAAGCCTATAATCCTAGCACTTTGGGAGGCTGAGACAGGACAATTGCGAATTCAAAGCCAGCCTTAGCAAGGGCTAAGCACTAAGCAACTCAGTGAGACTTTGTCTCTACATAAAATACAAAATAGAGCTGGGGATGTGGCTCAGTGGTCGAGTACCCTTGAGTTCAATCCCTAGTACCACAAAAAAAAAAGAATATAAGCTTTTATAGCATTAAGCACATTAGACTAAGAATTGACAATCCTTATTTCCAAAATGGCTCTACTATCAAATCATTGATTTGACCCTTTTCCTTTGAACCTTTTTCTCGTGCACAGGATCAGAATCATGTTCTTCTTTAGGCTGATGGGGGCATCTTGATGTCTTTTAATACACTTATTTTATAATTTAGAAAATCAAAGTCCAGAAAGTGGAAGAACATTACAGTTCGCACAATCCAGTCATTTCAGCTCTAGATATTCCGACCTTAACATAGAACCTTTTGAGGGACATCTCATATCCAAACTGTACTCGCAGTCTTCATATACTCCATCTACTGTCATGTGAAGAAGCATATAGATTGTGAGATGATTGTGGACCATTTGGCATAAATACTCAAAAAAATAAAATATCAGATAAGCTACTGTGACTCAGTTTAGTTAGATTCCAGCATGAAAATCATCATGTAATGTAGTGACAGTTTGGTTTTCTTAAGAAATGTGAGGTATATTTTTTTACGACTTTATTTTTTTTTAAATTTTTTTAGTTGTTTATGGATCTTTATTTTATTCATTTATTATTTATATGTGGTGCTGAGGATTGAGCCCAGTGCCTCACGCATGCTAGGCAAACGCTCTACCACTGAGCTACAGCCCCAGCCCCTTTTTTTACAACTTTAAAACTGATTTACATCATAGAAAGATAGTCATTTTTTTATTCCTGATCTTCAGTACTAAAGTGCATTGAATGCAGATTTAATTAACCTTAGTTTATTTCCTGTTAATATTTGTTTTTCTTAATTCTAATTTATAATTAGGTCTTGATTTTTTCAATTTAACTTGCCTTGATTTCAGAATCCTTTCCCACTCATCTGAAAATTGACCTAGTACTGCTGCCAAAAATTTAAGCCTTTATAAATACTGTACATTTAATAAGATGGACCTTGCCCTGAAGACATTTGGAAGATAATACTCCTTATGCAATTTGGTGGCTTCTAAAACTGTTCTTCAGGTATACAAGATTTGCATAATATTATCCTTTATTCCTTATGTCTACAGAGGTTTTTATGGAAATAGTATATTAACCATAAAGAATCTAGTGTATAGAGAAGAGGTAACATGAGAGGGGTAGTCTAAACTGATAGTGTTTTTTCTGCTAAAAATAATAAATCCAAATCAACCATTCTTTGTGGTGCTTAAAAAAAGATATAGGGCTTATATGGTGATAACACCCTTGAGTTTGTTATTGTTTTGGTACCAGGGGTGCTTAACCTCTGGGCCACATCCCTGGGCCTTTTTATTTTGAGACAGGGTCTTGCTAAGTTGCTGAGGCTGGCTCTGAACTTCAGCCTCCCAAACCACTGGGATTAGAGACATGCACCACTGCACTCAGCAAAAACACTTGTTTTCAGTACTGCCAGATGTATCCGTAACTTAGTGTAAATTGACTTAAAAGAAATAGAAAATGTCTTCTTGGCTCCCCACTCCTCATCCCTTGAAAAATTGCCTGTTCTGTTGGTTTGCATTCAAAGTAAAAAAGTAGTCGGCCTGGACAATATAGTGAAAAATTCTTAGTGCAAGGATGCGATTTGTCTAGAGGGGAATAGTTTGGCAATTCTTAAGGAAAATTTTGTTTTATATGAGAATTATTGCTTTAAATCTGAAAGTCATTAACAGTACTCATTTGTTCTTGTCATTGGAAAACAATCTTAAAGGGCTTGTTGAAGAATTTGGTCTGGGATGTTTTGCTTTGCTGCAGAGATAGAACAAAATTGTACAAAAAGAATTTAGTTCTATGAAATATGGTAAATACTCCTTCCTGTGTGTTTTCTAAAGCCTCATTTCTATTTTATTCATATAATGGGAAGATGCAGTAGTTAACCAGATGAGGTAGCTTTCTGGGAAAGAAGGCATGTTTTTTAAACTATGGAAATAAGTAAAGTATTTTAGTACTATATATTGCTTTCTATTAAGTAGAAGCAGAATGTTAGAGAAGTTTTTGTAAAAGCTCCAGCCTTGTAGGAAGCTTGTTTGTTGTTTTGATGTGTCTAGATGCATAACTCCTTCTCACTCTTGGAGAGCTCTACTTCCCTTTCATTTTCAATTTAAAGTATCAAGAGGGCTGCCTCTATCATAGCCTTCTGTAGTATCAGTCTTAACCACTGCTCTCTGAAAAATACCCTGTTTTATTTCTATAATATTTTCATTAGTCATCTCACCCCCAACAAAAGTGGAAACCCTTGTTTTGTCTTGGTTCAAGGTTTTAGCATGTGATCAAAAGTAAGAATTTAATAAATATTTGTTGGTTCAACAAATTAATTAAAGGATCTTTTTTTGGCCCTTCCAACTTTGTTTTAATTTCTGTTTAACTACAATAAATGTGTGACGTGTTTGCATGGATCAACTTTGTACCCACCCCAGTTTTCTCTTGATGCCCCAACTGGCAACCAGCTTTTGCTTAGCATTGTGCTTGGTGCTAGATATGTCCATACCCTTGTGGGACTTAGTATCGCTTTAATAACCATCATTCAGGTTGATATCATTGCCTCATGAGTCACTCTCCTTTATTCTGTTGTGGGAGAAGTGTGTCATCATCGTTTGTATTGCGTTGTTAGTGGTATCTTCATCACAGTGAATGAAATTTTTAAAGCATAACTAAACTCAGAAGAATCTTAAGATTGTTATCTGATCCTTTTTTGTTTTTCAGTAGTTTTTGCATGTATAGTCATGTCGAATACTGTTCTCTCAGTAGAATACATTTCTTTAATTTTACATTAATTTAAGAAATTTCTTTTAACCTATTACAAATATTTTTTAAATGATAGCTTTCAGTCACATTTCTATTCAGATAATTTCAGTAAAACCCAGGACTTTGTACAGTTCTGTATGAATGAATGGGCTATTTTTATTTCCCTTTGATACGATTTTACTTGATTAAATACATAAAAGACTCTGTGATCTCAGAAATGCCTTAGGTGTAAAAATGACATTGGCTTTTAATATTTTAAGAGTTTTACTCCATTTTCTTTTCTTTGGTTTGATTTGTAGATAGTACACCATGGATTACTTGACCCTGTTGTTTTGGTTACATGTTGTTATATATTGTGTTCTAAAACAGCAACAAAGCATGTTCTGACATTTTTCTTTGAATCCTGAGAATGAGCTCTGACCAAATGGCAGCTCGCCCTAGCTTTTTCTTTAGCCAAAATTACATTCTCTTTTTCCATTACCTCATTTATATCCTTTTTTACCCTTTCTTGTGTGCTTAAAATTCCTCTAGTTTGGGGGGTTTGAGGTTTGTTTTTTTCTTTCTTATTCTTTCTTTCTTTTTTGGGGGGGTATGTATTTTCTGAAGATTACTTTAGACAAGAGACTTATAGTGTAAAAGAACTGAGCGTGGCGTTGCATTGATTTCATTCTTATGTTTGTAGTTTTTAAGAACTTTTATCTTTCTTTAAAAAAAGAAAAATACAGCAATGCAGCTCTGCTTACTAAACATCAACAGAATCAGATTCTCCCAGTCTGAGTAGCTTTGCCAGTGTTGTTTCCAGCTATTGATACTGCTAAACTATTTTTTATGATTTTTTTGAGCAAACCTTAACAGGACAGTAAAAATTTTAAGAACTACCATGCCTGACACTTTGTACTTTACATAAATTATCTAACACCTGACAATTTTATAAAGTAGTTCATATCATATTTAATATATAAAGAAAATGAGGCAAGGGAGGTTAAATTGACTTGCCAAAAAGATATGCATTACAGCCATTTTATTTATAGTTTAAAGAAAACATGATGAATTACATTAAAGGTTGTGGAATCTATAAATGGGTTAAAATTTTGGATTTATTTATCCATCTTTCCTATAGTTTACTATAGAATTAAAATTTGATAGCTGTTACCTTCACTGATAAAATTGAAAAGTGAGCTTGTATTTTTTTCGGGGGTGTTGTAGGTAGAATCATTCATTTTTTGCTTGGTTATCTTTCACAGGCTCTAAAATAACAGTCAGAAAGCTGGTTAGGGTATAATAATCTTTATTATTATGATTAACTTAAATATACTATACATAAATCATGTAAGATTAGTATGGATTTACAAATAAGTTAACAGTTTCATGATTTTAGAAGCTTTTATAGACTTCACTGTATTATTATTAGGAGTCTTAAAAATATAATGCTAAATAAAACAATTAGCACTCTCATATCATGACACAAGAGTAAAGTAAACATTAGACTAAAAATTTATCTTTATGTTGTACCAGAGTTGGATCCCTGGGGTAAGTTTATTTGTAGTCATCTACAAATTTTCAAGGTAGTGTCTAATTTTGGCCTTATCCAAAATCTCAAGTTCTAAAAAAATTTACTTTAGAGAGGCCAAGTATTCTAGACATGGATGGCCTCCCACTGATGATAGAATAGAATCTAATTCTCTTATAGGATAAACTTAACTGCATGTGTTAACAATAATTGAACATAAGGAATCCTTCTATAAACTCCAAGGAAAAGTTATATGAGTTCAATTTTACTACAGATAAGACAACCACATCTTTATCCCTAGCTAACCTAGAAAGTAGGTAGATATTAGACCTTACCACACAATTGACCTAACCTAATCTTGCACAAAACTCATTTTAGACTGGAATTCCTATTGTGAGCTATTCTTGCCTTGATTTTGTTTTAATAATGAATAACTTTTTATTTTTTTCAAAATGTTTTTTGTATCACAGTTTCAGTTTCTAAGGATAACAATAAATAATTCACTATATTACTCATTACTATAAAATAATGATGAGATGATACCTAAGTTATACTAAGCTACTCCTTTACTAACCTCATTTAACTTAACTACATAATATCAGAATTTCATGTGACTTCATGTTTCCTATCAGTATCTTTCTGCTATTTTTAATGACATGATATATATATATATGGTGTGGTTCTGAATACAAAAATATGTTCTACATTTCAAACCAAAAACTTATTCTAAGCAGCAATAATTTTTCTTCCTATTTTGACATATTTACACAAACATGGGGTATATCTTATTCTAATTAGGATCTCAGTCTTGTGGATGTACATGATGTTGAGATTCACTGTGGTGTATTCATATATGTACATGGGAAAGTTATGTCAGATTCATTTACCTTGACTTTTCATTTTGTTTTTAAATCAGTTATTTGCTGTAACAGCTGACTTAACTCTATTATGTTTGCAAGTTAAGATCGTGGATCAATGTAAAAACTTGGATTTTGTGTACTTTAAATTTTATTGATTACCTCTATGCAAGGTGTCATCATTACAAAAAGCACATACGTGACTAGAAATAATGTGATAGCTACAATCTACTGGTTACTTATGAATGATTCTGTGTGTTTTACATGTATTACTTCATTTGATCTTCACAATAACCACATGGTTATTATCCCATTTATAGATAAGGAAACCAAGGCAAGAGTGTATAAATTGCCAAAGGTAACAGAGCTGGCAAATGGTAATGCTGAGCCACAAGCCCAAGCCATTTTGACTTTAGAACCTATACTAACCATCATATAATACTTGCTTTTATTCTGCTCTATCAGGAACTTGGTTACCCAAGTTATTATTAAGCTTTCTAGAACCTGCATAGCAGAGCTACATGAAGAAGACTAGAATGAGCCCATTGGCTAAAGCAGTTTAGCATTCAGAACAGTTTCCTAGTTTATTATGTTGACTTCCATATTATTCTAGTTTTAATAATGTTGTGTGAAAATTCTATAAGACTTGCCTTTGATGAGGTTTTGGGTGTTTTAAGTAGAAAGCTTATAATTCTTTTGATAAATGGAATGTCTTGATACAGTTTTATTCAATTAAATTTAGTATACAAATTAGATGCCCAGGGCTGGGGTTGTGGCTCAGTGGTTGCGCACTTGCCTAGCATGTGTGAGGCACTGGGTTCGATTCTCAGCACCACATGTAAATAAATGAAAAAAACAAAAGTCCATCAACAACTAAAAAAAATATTTAAAAATTTGATGCCCAATACCTCCTTGAAATCTTAACAACAGATTTCTTTTTGGTTCTGGGAATGATAGAGAGGGAACTCAAAACCATCTTAAGATAACCAAAGAATAATGCAATTATGAAAGTATAACTTTGACCAGAAGTTTTATTTTGAGATGTGGCAGATGAAAAACATTGGTCTAGTTGATAAACTTGACTTGTTCAAATAGTTACCTTCAGATCAACCCATTCCTGTTAGACAGTTTGCCTTACACATTTTAGTTCTGATTGAATTTGCTTCTTGCTAAGGCAGAGGTCTCATGGTATTCCTTTAAATTTTTAGTTTCACAAGTGACTTAAGGTAGGGTCAACTCTGAGCAGTGAAAGTATTTCTGGAAGGAAATTGTTACAGAAGGTCTCTAATAAAGCTGATTGCAAAGACGAGTTTAAGGTAGTGTAAGGCTAAGTCAGTCATACATACTGTGAAGTGATATTAACTTTGCTCTGAAGCTCTTAAATTCTTCTAATTACTTTAGTACCACTGGGATGTATACACTAATACTTGTGAAAGCTGTGTAAGCTTCCTAACTCAAATAGCTGAAGGGATTTTTTTTTTAACACTAAACATCAATCAGGGAAAAAAACATTAATAAATACATTTAAAATTATAATTCAAGTCTATAAAACATTGGTGCAATAAATACTCTTTTTGTAATGTAAATTTTCTAATTTTATAACTATGTAAAATATATTTTAGGACATTTGATGTTGACCATATCAAATGAAGATAATATTAAATTTATACATTTTAAAATAAATTTTCCATTTAAGTTATTCATGTATTATTTACACATTTTTTGTTTTAAAATATAATATATGTATTCCAATACTGTGCATCATTTATTTCTTTGGGGAAGGTAGTTATATAGAATACATTGTCAAGAATTCAAATGTAATCATACACATGAAAGCCACAAATTCACTTTTAAGTAACTTTTATTCATTGGAAAAATGTGTTTTCTATTGACAAAACTAGAGATTTCTCTCTAATTTCCTGTCTATATTTTTATAAATAAAATGTATTATTTGATTGAAATCTTAAAATTATTTTTCATTGGAAGTTAGAGTGATCTCATGGTTTTTAAATAAATTGCTAAGTATCTTGAACATGTATTCAGTTTTGATTTAAAAAATAAAGCTAAGATTTGTTTTACATTGTTGGCAAATATTTACATTTTAGAAAACAAACATTGCTTGTATTCAGTCAATATAATTTTAAAATAACTAGGATATGGATACAGATTATCATATTTAGGATATGACAAGAAGATGAAACTACATTCATAGATCCCTTTTTATAATTATGGTAAAATTCCTTTTACAAACTTTATCAGTAGAAATAAATTGTGCAAAGAAATATACATGTAACATTTATATTCTTGGGAACTAAAAAAATACAAGTGTCTTTGTCATTTAAGTTGGGGGCCATCCTCAGTCAATAGGCTTGATCATCATCTGAACTGCTCTCAAGGAGTATGACCCGCCTCTGTATTCCGCCCAAAAAATCCCGTCTTGGTGCTTGCTTCTGTAATGGCCTCCTCTGTACCATACTCCATTTAGGTTAGAATGTGCACAGGCGTTGTACCACCAGCCTCCTTTATGAAAGTGGGCGCAGTTTCCTTTGAGGGAAAAAATACAAATATCAAAGTGAAAGTTCCTTCTAAGTATGGTACCTTGTAAACTCAAAAATGTATTGTACCTTTGGAAAAATTTAAGTTGAGCTTTCCTTACTGATATTAGTCAACCTTATCTTAGTTTTCTTTCATTTATTCTATTGCTCTACTTGAAAGACTATTGAATTTCTTTTTTTATTTTACTTTTTGCTTGCTTGATATGTGCATGTTTTTTGTTTTCATTTTTGTTTCAAGATATAAGTTTCTAAGTAGCAGGGTAAGTAAAATGCCCAGTGTTTGTATGTGAGACATACAGGGAAAGATTGGGAAAAGAGACACAGAGTAGGCTAAAGCAGAGGGTCAAGTGTGGGGAAAATTGAAATCTCAAACTAAAATAGCATACAGTAAAATAGCTCTACCAACAATTAATTAGCTTTCCATAAACAAACAAGGCATATGTCATGGTCATATCTTTCATCTCCCTCTTTTTTTGCCAGTATGTAATAGGTTAAAACAGAGACCTGTATGCTGTCTGTTAAGACAACAACTAAAGAGAAAAATAAATCATTTTTCTTGGTAGATATGTCTTTATCAGTGTCAGAAACCTGGGCTTAAAAGGCAGAGTATATAAGAATTAAATTTAGTATTATATGGATGGTTTAATTAGTTCTTTCTAATGAAAATATTAGTTTTCTCTCTGAATCAAGCTATTTTTGCATTCCTGTTTCACATTTCACCATTGTCTTGCTGCTCCCCTCTAAGAAATATCCTTACACCATATATCCATATGGCTTGCCCTCTTCGCTTCCTGTGGGTCTCTAGTCAAATAAAACTTTCTCACAATAACTTTTCTGGCCAACCTGCATAAAACAGAACCTGCCCTAGGCCCTACTACCTGTCACTTTCTGTTCTCTTACTTGGTTTTATTTTCGTTAGAGTCTACACCAATACCCAATAAATGATTTTTGTATCCTCCTAGTGGTAAGTACCAAAAGGTAGAAACTTTGTTCTCTGCTGTACCTCCAGCACCTGCAGCAGTGCCTGGTATATGGTAGGTATATAATGAGCATTTGAATTTGAGGGAGTTTTATTTTCAAATGAATTTGGTTTCATTTTGCTTTGTTTTTACACAGAACTTTGTCTTTCACAAAGATCACACTTTGAAGAGATCCCAAAGACTGTTTTTTTCAATAGGTTATATTCCCTTTGACCATGTCCAAAATGAACTTTTGGAAAAGATTTAGTAGCATGTACTTTAGTGGAGTGACTTTTATGAAGTTTATTTTATTTTTGGTGTTTTTGTGTTCCTCTGTGTGGTGCTGGGGATCAAACCCATGGCCTTGTGCATGCTAGGAAAGCACTCTGCTGCTGAGCTGTAGCCCTACCCGAAGACATTTTTTCTTACTCACCTGCATACATATCTTTATCTCTGTCCAGTGTGGTGAACTGTTTTCCATTATGCCACATCATAGAATCCCCTGCATTTCCCTGGTAAGTTCCCAGGCGCAGTCTGTAGAATTCACTTTCAGGTTCCAGACGAAAGCTACTGTATTCTGCATAGACTTTTTTATCACTCCAGTCTTCTAATTCAATTAACAACTTATAATTATCTTGATTGCTAAGCATATAGATGTTTTCCAGTCCAAGCCAATATTCTCCATCAATGTTTCCAAACCCTTTCTGTTAATAAAAAAGAAACATGAGTGCACAACAAAGTGTAGAGATAGTCAACGTTAGCATAGATAAATTTTAAACATTCAGTAACAAAAGGATATTGGCCATTTATCTAGTACAGGTGAGCATCTGCTTTAGTAAATCACCTGATTTTTTTTTTTTTTTAATAAGCTCCACACTGCCACTTGGTTTCACTTTGCTTTCTCTTAATATGTCAAGGGGTTTCGTGGTTTGTTTTTTTTTTTTTTTTTTTTGTTGTTGTTGTTGTTGTTTTGCATAGCTAGCTAGCTTTGAACTCTACAAATAAGACAAAGGCAAAAGAGAACAATATATATTTATAGTTACTGAAAACATTAACTAGTGAACTACCTACATGCTTAGAAAGGTTTCCTTATCTGTCTCATACTCATCCAGAGAGCCATTTTTTCCCTGACAGTATGTGATTTCTGTCCTCATCTTTGTCAAAAGATATGTAATAATATTGTGGGTTATTCATTAAAAATGACAGCATATGTTTTAGAAAAGATTATCCCCTTTAGCTCCATTATAAATAAAGTTAATATATAAGAAGATAATGTACTGCAGTAATATTCAAAGTTCCCTTTTTGAAAAATCATAAAAAATTAGTGTTTAAAAAAAGTAAATTAATTAACTGTCCTGTTTTTTATACCTTTAGCTATTTGTATGTCTTTTTAAAATTTGTTCTTTTTAGATATACATGACAGTAGAATGTATTTTGACATATTATACATATGTGAAGTATAACTTCCCATTCTTGAAGGTGCAAATTATGTGGAGTTACACTGGTCGTGTTTTCATGTATGAACATAGGAAAGTTATATCTGATTCATTCTACTGTATTTCCTATTCCCATCCCCCCTCCTTTCCCTTCATTCGCCTTTATCTAATCCAGTGAACTTCTATTCTTCCCACTGCCCCCTTATTATGTGTTAGCATCCACATATCAGAGAGAACATTCAGCCTTTGGTTTTTTGGGATTGGGTTATTTTACTAAGCGTGGTAGTCTCCAGTTGCATCCGTTTACCAGCAAATGGTGTAAACATTGATATCGCCATATCACTATAACTATCCCATTTTAATAAGTATCTGACATTGCAAGTGTGGAGCAAAATTTAGTAAACCTGAACTTAACACTGGATTTTTTTCACCCTCTCCTTTTCACTGGTTACTTGTTTAAAGTTTTACAAAACTTCCGACATGGATGTATTAATGTCTCATTCTTAGTTGCCAGTATAATTTCATCTCAGTGAGTAAATTACATGTTACTTCACAGTTTTAAATGGGCAGTTAACCATCTAGAAAATACATTTTCTGTCATTCTTTAACTGAAAGTGGCCCTCTTTCTTTTTATATATGTACACAAATATGTGTATGTGTGTGGTTCACATATGTGTGTATATATAACACTTTATGAATGATAACTCATAAAATTAACATGAAGATCTGAATTATTAACAAAGACCAGTTGTTTACCTTTTTAAAATTTTAACCACATGATCTTGTTCTATATGAAAATCTAGGTGTATGTCAAATCCCAGCAGCACATGTTATTATCAACTTAAAACATAATTATCAGAGGCAAGTAGTCCAAAAAAAGGGTTATTTTTTTCCAAGTTCTATACTTAGTTATTGCTTAAATATATTTGATATAACAAATGTGATTGTAATTTTTTTTTAAAAGTCCTAGAAAATGGAATTGGAATCTACAATAATTCTACATTTAAGTTCTCCAGACCTAAAGGGTGCATTTTAAAGTACATCTTCTGTTTCCCTTTTATACTTAATTTTGGCTTTAAAATTGGGATGACAGTATTCTTTTTGATAGATTTAAGTAAGGAAAATCACGTGGATAGTTGTGGTTTGGTTTTTTTTGTTTTTTTTTTTAAATATTTTTTTAGTTGTAGTTGGACACAATATCTTTATTTATTTTTATGTGGTGCTGAGGATCGAACTCAGTGCCTCACGCATGCGAGGCAAGCGCCCTACCACCGAGCTACAATCCCAGCCCTAGTTGTGGTTTTGACTATGTTTGTTGCATAAACTGACCAGTACTGCAAGTACTGCTTTGTTTCACCTCCGCTAAGTCTGAACCCAGTCATTTACCTTATAATTCTCCCAGTTTCTGAAGAAGTTGACAGAGCCATCTGTTCTTTTCTGAATTACAGTCCAACCCCCAGGATCCAAACTATTCTCACACCATAACTGCATTGGTCCATTGCTGTTTTCAGGTTTGATCATATAAATCCCACTGAGTGAATGTCCAGCTTCTTTTGCTTGCTGACAGTCTTTGAATGGCCCTATAATTTAAATATTATTAATCACCAGAAAACTTAATATGAAAAGATAGATATTTTAAAAATTTTAGTTGAGATTCTTACCTTTACATCTTTCTTTACAAATACCACTCTTTATCTCTTGAGTACACAATACTACAAAAGTTAAAGAAACTAAGTAAAAGTATTATTCTACTTCCTTTATTTGTAACATTAACTCATTTCATTTCTTCTCTGCGTGTATGTTTATTGTTATAATCCTAAAACAAGCAGAAAATTGAATTGTCTTCTAATTTAACAAACATTTCCGTGAAGCTATCGTGTCTATTCTAACATTTGTAATTGCTACGATATAGTCCTTGACATTGATGAATGAATGTTTATTTCCATCATTGGACGTGGAAGTTTCATTTGATTTTTGTCATTACTGTACAAAGTATCGTCACTTTTATTGGCTTCCTTTTTTATATTATAAAAATGCTGTGGGATTGATCAAGGAGATTTAAACACACTTATATATCATCATGGTAACCAATTTACAATTTCTTAAACTTAACTTTAGTGGGACACTCTGGTCCTTTGAGATACTCATGAAAATGAAGTAACACAGTCAACTAAATATGAAAAATCCTAAAAGTTTCCCTTTTAGAAACTCACAATACACATTCATATATTAAAACTGAGAAGCCCTGAATGAAACCAGTTTCCCAAACTTTTATTTTCCCTCATTCAACAGTTACTAACCACCCATAAAAAACACATTTCAAGAATGTTGACCTAAATACCTTTTTTACACATTGTATCAGTTTATGACTGTGCACAGGGACCCTGTGAAAGTTGACAGACTTTATGCAGATAGAACGGTTAGAGAAGGGCTGTATCTTGGGTGGTAATAAACCTGGACTTAAGCTCATTTCTTTTTGGTCCCAGAGTCCATGCCCTGAACTGCTGTGCTGCATTTGCTCTGTTTTTTATAGTTTTAGATATTCTATTTTTATTTATTTGTTTGTTTGTTTGTTTGTTTGTTTTTTGGTGCCGGGGATTGAACTCGGGGGCTCTCGACCACTGAGCCACATCCCCAGCCCTATTTTGTGTTTTATGTAGAGACAGGGTCTCACTGAGTTGCTTAGTGCCTCGCCATTGCTGAGGTTGGCTTTGAACTCACGATTCTCCTGTCTCAGCCTCCCTAAGTGCTAGGATTACAAGCGTGAGCCACCGCGCCCAGCTGATATTCTATTTTTAATCAAGTAATAAGTTCTTCAAAAATTTTAAATGACATAGCATTTTATAAAGTCATGTATAGAATCTCTGTTTCTTTTTTTTTTTTTTTTTTTGGTACTAGAGATTGAACTCGAGGCACTCTACCACTGAGCCACATCCTCAGTCCTATTTTGTGTTTTCTGTAGAGACAGGGTCTCACTGAGTTGCTTAGCTCCTCGCCGTTGCTGAGGCTGGCCTTGAACTCACGATTCTCCTGTATCAGCCTCCCAAAGTGCTAGGATTACAGGCGTGCACCACCACGCCTGGCTCGAATCTCTATTTCTTGAACTTGTGATTTCTGCATTTTGGGATCTAGAGAAAGGTAGTGTCTGGTTTTATTAAATATTCTTCAGTTTCACCTATTACTAGTATTTTGAGCTCTCTTTTTTTTTTTTATAAGCTTGGGAAAAATTATGATTCAGAAATGAGAATTACCCTAAAGATTTATTAGAAGAAAAGTATAAAAATTTCAACTGCTGAATTTTTTGTTTTGCTAAAATTTTTAAAATTCTGACATGCATAGTTTGTAGAAATTGAGTGAAAATAGTCGAGTAAAGTTCTTACAAGAATTTGTGTTTGATAAGGGTAATAGAATTGTGAAAACTTTGAGAAATATGTTGCATATACTGTGCAAAGAATTTAGTGTCCCTTTTGGGCCTTATTGGAATAGAATTAATCTCATTAAATACTTATGCATCTATCATTAGAAGGGATTCTCAGAGATTGTGAGCTCTTCCTTCAGGGCTATTTTTTGGGGAAGGAGACGATTTTTGTTTTTCTTCTAATTTCATGTTTCAGCAGTTATAATTTTTAGTATCAAAATTTTTTTGTTAAATAAATGAGTCAAGTCTGCTCAAGGAAATTGAGTAGTACACACAAAAGGTAAGAGAACATCAGTTTCTCTGTAGTCCATATTTATTATGTTTCATAGATATTTCACTGTTTCAGATTTTCAAAAATTATAACATGTAAAACAAACACTACAGATTACTAGTAAAAAAAAATTGAGAAACTGGAAAGACTTATGATATCCTTCCTGGGTTATATTATTTTAGATAGTACATTTAAGATAGCGTTTCAATTTCACTTATTTTTCTTTTCTGAGATTTCCTTATTTTTGTTTTCTTTATGAATGCCTCAAGATAGCTATAATAACTACTTTTAAAATTCTTGTTCTTTGTATTCCTAGTTTGCTAAGAGCTCGTTTATTTGTTTTTGTTTGTCATTAATGGATTTTGTATTTTTTCAAAGGCTTTTTATATGTCTACTGAGACAGTAATGGGGTTTTTCTTTGTTAATATGAGAAATTGTGTCAATTATAATTTGAATGTTATTTGTATTCCTGCAACGGAATAATCTTGATCAAAATATTCAGAGCCCTTAACATAGTACTTTGCAAAGTAACTGTTGGTCCCTTCTTTACTCTTTTATTTCTGATCTTGACACATAGTAATAACTTACTTAATAACTTCACTGGCTTTTTAATAAACATGCTTATTTAATTTATAAATTTAATATGGCCAAATGAAGATTAATGTATAGTTATTTCTACTGCAGAGAAATATTTCTCTTCTGCAAGTTTGTGAACTAAAAATAATAGCTGGTTTTAGCTGTTATCATACTTCGTATTCATCTGTAGTTTGTTGTGGCACCAAACATTAAAATACTTGGAAAAATCCCGTGTAAACCAATGTGACTTCTTTCTTTCGGTGATATTAAATATTCCCCTTTTTCCCAGTCACATATGAGCTACTTCATATTACAGAAGCGAGCATTGTAATCAAAGAGTAGAGAGGCTTATTTCAGATAGGATGAAATTAACAACTTGAATTTTGTATGTGGGAAAGAGAAAAAAGGAGATGTGACATCTGACACCCAGGTGCATGGTGAGGTTTGTGTAATGTGTGGTAATATATGTGTTTACTCTAGGCAACGACTTTGTCTTTGTTATGTGTCCACAATTTGAGTCCACTAAGGAATGAAGGTATTTGAACTAAATGATCTTATAGGCACGGTTTCCATATTCTCCTTAGTTCTGCATTAAGAAATTTCTGCATCTACTCTATTCTGGGCTAAAGGAATAGAGAAACAACCTCAGAGTCAAGGGGGAGGTAGGAGAAATGACAAGAGGAAAATTCCATTACAGTGTTTAAGTATTTTGTTGGTAACCATAGCTAAGAAATAACTGAAATTTGAGGGAAGGAGTTGGGTCCTACCTCTGAACTCAGGTGTAAAGGTGATGAAGCCTTTGGGGGTAGGAGGTCTAATTAAGGTCACACATGGGTAACATGGGTTGAGGCATGAAGATAGAAGAGCACTTGGTCTTAACAGAGCAGTTACCAAGTTTCTGAAACATAAGTGTCTGAGTGTGATGCTTAGAGCTTTTCAGATAGGCTATAGAGCCTAGCACAGTTGTTTGAAAGAAAAGTATCAACTCAATATTGACAGTACTCTTTTGCTTCTGTTTAAAAATGCAGTCATGGTTATTTCCAAAGTTAGAAATTTTTCCCAAAGTTGTCACTTTCAGAAAAGTCGAGGATATCTGAGGAGCATTTCTTTTATTTTAAAATCTATTGGTACTGTAGTTAGCACATATATGAAATGGTTTTATTGTAATACACATAAATATTTCATTTCAGAAGTTTGTATATTCTGTCTGTTCTGATTGTCATCTTTGTAAATGTTTACTGTGCATTCGTTTGCGCATAATTTTGACAGTTTATATTTTACATGTATGTGTATATGTGAAAGTTGGACTTTTATTGGGCTATTTGAATTGCTGTAAGATATTTAGAAATGTCAAGGTGTTAAATGTTGACAGAATTCAGGTTGAATATCCCTTATCCAAAATACTTGGGACCAAAATTGTTTCCAGTTTTGATAATTTCTCGGTTTTGGAATATTTGCATAGACTTTACCAGTTGAGGATTTACTGCCAGCATTCAAAAAAGTTTCATATTTTGGGGACATTTCAGATTTTCAGATTAACCTGTACTTGTCAACTACCATTTGTTACATATTCCTAACCTTTTCTGTTGTTTAGTGGGTACTCAGATGTTTAATTGATTTTCTGAATTTAGCCTTGATTTGATAAAACTTCAATTTATGCAAATTTAAAATTACTTTCAACTTTAATTTTCATTCTGTTTTTTGGCAATAGGCTTCATGTTTATTTTGGTTGTCCATTAGACTTTATTAATATAAAGACTTAGGAAAATTTAGTTGGAATCCTTTTCCAGAACACATGGATAAAATTAGCAGTGCTTTTGTTTCCTCCCAAGTAAAGATAATATCAGAATTCAATATTTGTTTATTTTAATAAATATACCATTAATCTGTCTTAGCCCAATGTAGACTGTTGATAGTGCCAGAAACATTCTTGTTATTATTTGCATATCTTACTTTCTGCTCTAGAATTAGATTATACACTATTCCTATATTAAATGTTTTAATTCTTTTCTCAGTGTCATACAAGGCACCAGATATTGGAATTCTTTTTTTTTTTAGTTGTAGATGGACACCATATCTTTGTTTTTATGTGGTGCTGAGGATCGAACCCAGTGCCTCACATGTGCAAGACAAACGCTCTGCCACTGGGCTGCAACCCCAGTTCCAATTGGAATAATATCCAATTGGAATTCTTAAACCTCTAATAGAAAATTACCAGCTTTATTCTCAAGAGGTCAAATTTAACTTGCTGGCTTGCATATTATCAGAAACAAATTTTGACATGTGAGTCAGGAATTTGTTAAAAATAGTTAAAAGGATGTGTATCTTTCCTTTAAAATAAGACATATTAATCTTATGTTGAATAATCTTGAAATAGTCTTCATTTTTCATGATACACATTTGGATTCTTCTTAAAGCAGAAAACTGGAATTATGTATATTGAATTGAAGTACCAAACTCTTCTGTAGTTTGTGATGATTAAAGTTTATATAGTACTAAAAACCTCCAATTGATAGAATTTGGTACATAGAAAAATATTGAGTACCACTTCTCCACCTTTTGGCTGTCAAGTGTAGAAAAATATTTACTAGTCATGCCACATTATTTTCCAAAATGTATTTTTCATTAAAAGCCCATGTTTTAAATAGAACAATGGAACCATCTTTAACATGAACTTTTTTTTTTTTTTTTTTGGTACTAGGGATTGAACTCGGGTACTGAACCACTGAGCCACATCCCCAACCCCCCAGCCCTATTTTGTGTTTTCGGTAGAGACAGGGTCTCACTGAGTTGCTTAGAGCCTCGCCATTGCTGAGGCTGGCCTTGAACTCAGGATTCTCCTGTCTCAGCCTCCCAATTTGCTAGGATTACAGGCATGTGCCGCCGCACCCAGCTCAACATGAACGTTTTTTTAGTAACTTAAATTATAAGAGGGGCTGGGGTTATGGCGCAGTGGTAGCGTGCTCGCCTAGCACTGGGTTCGATCCTCAGCACCACATAAAAATAAAATAAAGATATTCTGTCCACCTACAACTGAAAAAATAAATAAATATTTTTAAAAAATGATAAGAAAAATCCTTCATGATAAGAGAAATAAAAAGCATAAATTTAGAGAATTGGTTAGCAAATAGAATCTTCTATGAGGTAAACTTTTTAATCTGGTTGTGATTAAAGTATAAGATAATTATGTTCATTTCGAGAGAAATTTGAGACAAGTATTTTTTAAAGTATTAATATAAATATTCCACTGAATATTGAACCTAAAAAATTGAGCCTAAGAAATTTACTAATAGAAGGCATTACAAATGATTTCAAAAACAAATATTCTATGATTTAAAACAAGCCCAACACTAAAAAGCACATTTTTAAATATCTAATGACTGCTCCTCAAATTTAACTTTTTAAGCTTCCCCTTTAAGGTCCCCATTTATCTAACATGGCAAGGTACATAAATAGATGTGCATAAAAAATGTAAAAATGTATGATGACCACACCAGAACATGCAGAGTGAATGCGTTTCTGCATGCATCTCCTCATGCAGCCATCACAAATCTCTACACAAAAAGGGGCGGGGACAGGGCAGTAAATCTTTACAAAAAGACAGTTTGGGCTTGGAAAAGCTGGCTAAAATCCAAGCTTCCTGATAGTCAAATCTTTACTCTTATACTGTGAAGGAGCTTTCTCAACTCCATTCAATTTTTAAAATTTTGTTTGTAAAAATTTTAAATTTTCTTTTATAAAAGACTAACCCAGGAAGCTGTGACAGCTTTCCAGATGTATAATTATGTTCTCAAATACTTTATTTTTAAGGTAGCAAAGGTAATATTTCTGGAAAACATTTTTTAACTAAAACATTATTTTATTATTTCCTATAAGTTTTTTGAGGTGCATTTTCTTATAACCTTTTCAAAAGAAAATATGAAATTTTTGTCATATCATCTTTTAAAAAAATTGTAATGTCTTCATTTACCTCTCCCCCAAAACCTGGCAACAGCCATTCTCCATTCTCCTTTCTGTCTCTGTGAATTTGACTACTCTACCTCGTATGAGGAGAATCACACAGTCTTTGTCTTTTTGTAACTGGCTGAACACCTTTCAAAATAATTGTCATTATTTTCACATTATACACTTAAGAATGACCATGTGGAGTACAGTGTGCCAGAAGTGTGCTAACAGCAGTTGACAGCCTCACTGCCCTTTTTGTGCAAGTGCTCAAACAACATTAGAAGTTATTTCCAGAGAGATGTCAAATAACATGAGCAAATAATTCAGCATATTATATAAAGAAAACAGCAAGCCTATTTATTGTTTATATTAACTTATATTTGGTAATAGAGTATCAGAACTGTAAAAGCACATCAGAATAATCTAGTCCAATCAGCACTCTCCTTATACAAAGGAGAACACAGAAAAAGTCAGAAAAATTGACTTACCCAATGCCACATGGGTAAGTGATGCAACCAAGATAATGGTGCAACCAGGTTTTCCAAATTGTGTGCTCTTCTCTCGTTCATTAGTCTACTGAGTAGTGTGATAATTCTTATGGTGTAGCTAATTATTGACTTGAATTTAAGAGACCGTATTTATAGAATAAGAAGGTAGAATTTACTGAAAATAACAAATCATGAATAAAAGAAAAAGTTAACTATCCTTAATTTTTATGTTAAAAATTGGCTTACTGGGAGCTGGGCACCGTGGCTCAAGCCTGTAATCCCAGCACTTTGGGAGGCTGATACAGGAGAATCACGAGTTCAAAGCCAGCCTCAGCAAGGGCGAGGTGCTAAGCAACTCAGTGAGACCCTGTCTCTACATAAAACACAAAATAGGGCTGGGAATGCGGCTCAGTGGTCAAGTGCCCCTGAGTTCAATCTCTAGTACCAAAAAAAAAATTGGCTTACTGGGGATATGCACAACATTATTTCATTAAAGCAAATTATGTGTAAAATATTTGGACATGCTAAATCTCTAGCATAGGATTTGTTTCTGTAACATTAGAGGAATTTTGTTGTTGTTTTAGAGCTCAATAAAACGTGGAACTGATAATTTTCATTTTGTTATAAGCATTTTCATTGTCACTTTGTCACTGTGTAAATATGTGATTAATCATTTCTGCTAGAATTGGTGATACTGTCCACTTAAGATTGATGGACTATATAGAATGCTTTGCAGCAGTTATCTCCACACTTACATAATTGTACACAACATCAGTTTTTAAAAATCTGCATGCCTTTGTTATGTTTATAAATTATATATACAAACTACCATGTTGATAAATTATACTTTAAAGGCTTACACAAAACAATTTTTCTAAAGTCTATCAAAAATTAATTTCTTAGGGCTGGGATTGTGGCTCAGTGGTAGAGCACTTGCCTCGCATGTGGGAGGCTCTGGGTTTGATCCCCAGCACTGCATATAAATAAATAAATAAAGGTCAATCAACAACTAAAAGAAATTTTTTTAAATTAATTTCTTTCTATATTCAGTGGATCATTTTAAATACCTCTTCGTTTTGAAAATCATCGTTTACCTAATTTAATGATACTCTGGACTGTTGCTACTGTTAGAAGAGTTTATACTGAGTGAATTTATACTGAGTGAATCAAGTACAGTATAATGTATTAAGTAAGGTAGTCTCATGAATCTTTGGAATGACAACTTTAAAATGCTACATAAAATGCCATAAAATCAGCTAATGTTTATTTCAGCTTCAAAAGAGACATAATATCCATCTACCAAGAAGGAACTTATAATATAGTTGGAAAGCATTTTACTTAGATGTACTGTCCACACATGTAACAATAACTGATAATCCAAGAGGGACCATGTGAAATACCACCTGTATCACAGAGAGTAGAAGTGTTCCTGGAGAAGAACAGTCACTTGAAGCCTGTAGGAATGAACAAGGGCTTCAGGGAGAAATTGCCATTTGTTTATTTCATTTGGTTTCAGCCTTATAATTTGAATGAGCAAAAGTCATGGAAAATATTTAGGAGAAAATGAGTAGATTCATTTCATTGGAGCAGAGGTGGGTTTTTTGAAGAAAAGTAATGGAAGGAAAACTAACACAACAGTCTGTTCTTTAGGGGAGGACATTATTCTTAGCCAGACTAAGCTAATTGGACTTTTTCTGGTTTGGGTGGGGAACTGTTGAGCCAGAATTGTGATGTATGGATAGTTGAAGAAAATGAATCTGGTGGCAGTGCAGAATCTATTTTGATGGAGAGAGAAAACAGGTAGAACAGTTGACAGACTATTGTACAGTTATTAGTAAAAGGAAACATCTGAGTGCCAAGCACTACTATAAAAGCTCTCAAACTCTGAGGTATAAGCAGTATTACCATTTTACTGATGAGGAAACTGAAATACACAGAATTCTGTCCCCCACCTCCTACGCCACATAGCTAGTAAGTAACCCAGAAAGCCTCTTCTAGCAAGTCCCATGGATAATTTGAATCTGTTAACAGTTCTGGCTCTCAGCAAAAATGGGGGGCATAGATGGAATTCAGTTAAGCATGTGTGTAAGCCAGATGGGAAGTGTCAAAGATGAGCCAGGCTAATTCAGAATAAGCAGCAACATAAGTCAGAAAACAGAGAAATTAAAAGAATTTGATCTATTGATGTTTTACGTACAGGAATTTATCCTAACGAAATAATAGAAAAACAAAGTAAAGAAAAATTATTATTAAAAGTCACAAAAGTATTGATTACCATGTTTATGAAAGAGAAAAAGAAAGACTTGAAGATTATTACCAAAATGTTAGCTATTTATTTATTCAGTGATACTTTTAAAAAAAAAGCTTATTTCTATTTTCAAGATTTTCTTCAATAAATTATTGCTTTAATACTGATAATTATAACTAAAAGAAGAATGCTAGTTTGAGGAAAGGATGATTTTATAGTTTAGTTACTAATTTATTCCTTCATTCATTCCTCAAGTACCTTCATTATGATGAGCACAGTATGCCAGATCTGATCCTGACTAGATGCTGAGATGGAATGATGAAAAGAAATTGCGTCATCGTGCAGAAACATTCAGGCCAGCAGGGAAACAGACAAATAAATTAGTAACTTCAATGTAATAAGATATAGAAAATACTTAAAGGGCTGGGGCTGGGGCTCAGTGGCAGAGCGCTTGCCTCACACTTGCGAGGCATTGGGTTCAATCCTCAGAACCACATAAAAATAAAATGAAGGTGTATCCATCTAGAACTAAAAAATTTTTTAAAATATATTTTAAAAAAATACTTTCAAGAATTAACCGTGCTTTGGGGAGAGATCTAGATAGATATGTTTGAATCTGGGAAGGCAAAACATTAACTTTTCAACCTAAATTTTAAGCCTTAATCTGCTCAATTGACAGATAACCTGTATCTCAGTAGAACAAGCCATGACATGAGTAGTCGTCATGGAGTATCCAGATGCAGGCGTGCAGCTTAGATTAGGATCAGGAGGCAGAGCTCCTGGGCAGTGGTGATACTTGAAGCCTTAATGATATATGAAACCTCTAAAATAGAATACTGGGAAGAAGGCTTTTTTACAGTATAGGAAGAGGATGAAAGACCTAGAAAAGTAAGAAGAATCAGAATACTATAAGGAAAGCCAGAAAAGCAAAAAGGTGGATGGATGGTCAGTGGTGTCCTTCATCACAGAGAGTCACTTTGCAGTGTATTTCTTTCCTGCCTTTGTTTTATAGTTTTGTTGTTGTTTAAAGTTATCTCATGGTCTGTGTACAGTTTTATGTCCAGCCTTTTCAGTAAGTGAATGAGTGTGATTTTCATACGTCTTTACTTTTGGCATTTAAGTTTCCCCTCCATTCAAAGGAAGGAAATGAGTTCATAAAGGATTTGGGAGGATGGCTTATGAGAAAATGGATGCAAGTGAAAAATAAATGAAAGATTTTCATTCAGAAATTTGGCGGTGAGCTTACTAAAATAAAACAGAGGAATTATTCATCTTTGTTTTCTGCGCTTATGAATCTGAGACTGAGAGTGAATGAAGGAAGGAATGAAATGAAGAAATAGATGCACAGAATCTTAGATCAGTGCCTGGTGGTTTATGGTAATGAAAACTTATTTGTATTTATTTGAATACGAGGTACAAATTATTATTTGTTTAGTCTTGGAAAATAGGAAGATATCCTTTTGTCTTTAGGCTGAGGGCCAGAAGACTGGGATTTTGTCCAGCTGTTTTTTTTTTTTTTTTTTTTTTTTTGTAGGTGGACACAATGTCTTTATTTTATTGCTCTGTATGTGGTGCTGAGGATCGAACCCAGGGCCTTACGCATGCGAGACAAGCACTCTACCGCTGAGCCACAATCCCAGCCCCCTGTCCAGCTGTTTTCAAGGTGGGAAGGGGCTAAGAATGCAGGACCTGGGCTGGGGTTGTGACTCAGTGGTAGAGCACTTGCCTTGCATGCGTGGGGCACTGGGCACCACATATAAATAAATAAAATATTGTGGCCATCTGCAACAAAAAAAAATGCAGGACCCTAATTAGACTTACTCTCTAATAATAAATGTAATATTTGAGTGATTTGAGTAATAAATGAGCAATCTGAGAGTAGAGCTAAGGACACATGATTGCAAGCCTGAAGAGAATGGAAGCAAATCTTAAGTGCTCCTTTTAAAAAGGAAGCTGGTAAGAGCAGCAAGAAAGGAGTACAAGGACTATTGATTGAGCAGCAGTGAGGTCCCAGCTGGAGGTTTGATGGGTGGTTACAGAGCAGGCTCATCCTGTCACTGACAGTAACCCAGACTCTAGGAGCTTGGAGGGAGACTTCTTTTCAGAGTAACCACTTTCTTAAAATCCTAGAAATTTGAAGCAGGGAGAGGAAGTGTATTTGAGTTCGATTCTTGATGCTCTTCGTTGAAAACAAAAATTGAAATCTTTTTTTTGTACTGGAGATTGAACTCAGAGGTACTCGACCACTGAGCCACATCCCCAGCCCTATTTTGTGTTTTATGTAGAGACAGGGTCTCACTGAGTTGCTTAGCCCCTCGCCGTTGCTAAAGCTGGCTTTGAACTCGTGATTCTCCTGTCTCAGCCTCCCTAAGTGCTGGGATTACAGGCTTGTGCCACCGCGCTCGGCTTTTATGTAGAGACAGGGTCTCACTGAGTTTCTTAACGCCTCACTGTTGCTGAGGCTGGCTTTGAACTCATGATTCTCCTGTCTCAGCCTTCCAAAGTGCTGGGATTACAGGCACCCGGCTAGAAATTGAAATCTTAATTTGTATGTATAGCGGCACCAGAATGAAGAATAAGCATTTGTTATATGAGCATTGTTTCATAAATAATAAAACATATTAACCTCATACTTCTGTTTTTACCTGTAGGAAGTAACTCACCTTCATTGATGAAAGTTACTGGTGGTATCTTGAAAGGGCTTTTGGTGGGAGAAGTTGCCAAATCAGGTGGTGGCATTAAGTCTCTGGGATAACCTGGATCCCTCTGTATCTCATTACCTGCCAGCAGACCAGGGGTGTACTGATGACTGTTAGGAATGTGTTGTGGTACCACCTGGACGAGAGGGGGAGACATGTGGGTGTCTTGTCGGTTAAATATCCTCAAGCACTGCTCTTCCAACAAAGTGATCATCACAGACTGGTTATTGACAAGATCCGTCAGGGAAGCATATTTCACCTCCAATTCCCTATACCTTGTTGCCATCTTCAGCATTTCTGTAGTGACATTGAGGATTTTATTTTCCAACTGGGAAAGTTCAAGTGAATTATCCCTCTTACGGATAATCTCATGCAATAGTTGCATGTAGAGTTGAGTGACACGAGAGTTCATGTTACGACTTTCTTTCCTCAGTAGCTTTACCTCATTTACAATGTTTCCATCTACATCCACCACCAGTTGCAGAACATCTATCTCTTGCTTCTGCCTGGAGAGCACGTCCTTCAGGTTTTCCAGGTCCATCCTGGTGATCATGTCTTTGATGGCACCTGCGTCTTGTCCTTTGGTATTGACACAGATCGGCCCTGTTATTTTTTGTTCAGGTACCAGGAATGTGTATGCACATTTCTTTGTTTCCTCTTTACTGTCTGTGGCACGCGGGTATCTCCTCTGGTTTATTTTTTTTATTTTCAACTGCCCACCTCTGCAATGTCCAGTGCCCATTAGTAGAAAGAGTAGCACACCTATGGTCCAAATAAAAGCCTTCATTTTGAAATGGGGTTGTATAGTGATGTCTCTTGAAAACAAATCACTGAGGGGGAAAAGTAAAGAGTTCATGTTAACCTACACATTTAAAGTCAGTACTATAAAAAAGCATCTAAAGGAAAATATGAATACTTTATAAATTAGAATTAAACATTATTTCTTAAATTGAACACTAACTTATTATAGTGCTTTGATATTTGTTTCAAGATGAGATCTTAGTGGATAGCCCTTCAGCTGCCACCTTAATGTAATGCCTTTTGTTCCCAAGCTCATGGAGCAGATTTCATCAGTGCCTACTGTTTGCAAGGTTCCGCAAAGGCACTGGTAGGTACTATTGGGCTTTGGAAACCCCAGTAAGACACGTTTCTTACCTTGAGAAAGCTCTCTCTTAAGACCATGTTTACAGGTTTAATGAAAATATTCTTGCCTAACTAGAACTGAAATTACCAGCTACTTTTATTAGTCAGTGTTTTAGATTTATATCATACAATTTCAATTAAATTGATTCCTTTCCATAAATATTATGTCTTTTAAAAATATCTTTATTTTATTTATTTATTTTCATGTGGTGCTGAGGATCAAACCCAGTGACTCACACATGCAAGGCAAGCACTCTGCCACTGAGCCACAACCCCAGCCCTATTATGTCTTTTTTTACCTGTCAAATAAACAAATGTAAACTCAATTTTGCCATCATATGTTGATTTTTGTTTTTATAGTATCTGCTTTTGGGATTGCTGACAGGTTTAAAGGTCATAGAATGCTCACAGTCATTACTGTAATAATCACATACATGCTCTAAGCTTATAGATGATTCAGCAAAGGAGGGAAGCTACCTATAAACAACTATGCAGAACCTCTATGGGCCCATGTGCATTTTTACAGCCAAGGCCACACTATCAGATGGGCCCATCTGATAGGAGTAACACATACACCCAAATGTGTGCTTGGAATGGTTTGTGTTTGCTATGGCAGATGAGAAGAACTTCTTGTTTACAGTACAGTTCTGAGGAAATGCTGGAACTAGTTCCGAGAGCCAGGTTCTTCCTCTCCTCTTCCCAGAGGAGGAGTAACCCTAGGACAGAGCCAGGTGTGCATGTCGCCTCATCAGTGTCATTAGCGAGCTGCCTCGTTACAGCCCACCTTCTCATCTTATAAACTTAATTCTCTTTGCTGCTTTTAAAGGATGACAACAGATGCCCCAAGAGCTTTTCTGCCCACTTTTCTGAGTACTTGTTGCATGATTTGAGAAGGCAGATCCCAAATTAGTGATGCCCACCATGAACTATAGCAGTACCAGGAACAGTATTTAGTGCCTAGCACTCTCAGTGCTAGCACTACTTTGAGCCCTTTACCTGTATTAAATCATGTACTTCTCACCACAACCTGATGAGGTCAACTGTTATGATCCCCATTTTCAGATAAAATTGACATCCAGAAGTTGAGTGCTTTTTTAAGAGTCATACAGCTTTTAAGAGAGAGCCAGAATTTGAATCCAGGCAGACTCTGGAGTTCGTGTTTTTAGTTAACCACTGCATTTTTATGGCGCCATATTCTGTTTTCTGTCAGCAAAGCTGTGACAATTCCTTATATTATGTAGTACTTCACACATGGTAACTGTTTGCATTCACAACAGCACTGTGAATGAAGTAAATGCTGCATCATTTTACAAAGGAATAAAGTCCTGTAGAAGCTATAGACCATTCAAATGAGGTTCAGAATTTCTACTCCCGTATTTCTATACCTGCTGTTTTTTCTTAGTCATGTCATGACTACAGAGGGGACGTAATGTGTTTCTGTGTTTCATGGTCCTTTCTTGGCTTGTATCTCTTTTCATTGACTGATTACCCAGTTATGCAAAAGTGCTTGTAAGTCATTTTTGTTAGGATATGATTCCACCATATTTACATCCCCAGCTTTTTTTGCTGCCGTCCCATTCCTCCGTATGTGTTCTGTCAGTTGATGTTTATGTGATCTGACTTTGAGATTGTGATCCCCCCCCAAAAGTTGTCTCAGGAAGCAGAGGCTCCTCAGCTGGGGGAGGAGGGGCTGTACCACTTCACTCTACAGTGTAGCTCCTTGGTTCTGGTTCTTCAATGAGTGATGTGCTCAGTATGGACATAGGTAAGGCAAGTAATGCAAAGAATAAGTGAAGCTCGGACAATTTCTTGTACTTAGTCAAGATAGGGAAGATGAGTATCATATGTCAGAGCTTTTTATTGTTGACTGGTGGCCAAAAGCACACATGAGTAAGTACTTTAATTTTTTTTTTTTATGCCATGCCATGCAACACTGGTAGAAAATTTAGACTTTAAGAGTACTAATTCCATTTTATTTTTAAAAAAGACTTATTACACAAAATTAATATTATAATAACTAATACTAATATTAGTTTTATTATACTAAAAACTAATTAAAAGATTTAATATTCTGTTTCCAGATTCTGGGAATTTAGAAGTAGTTTATTTTAAAAATGAGAGAGTTAAAAAATGTTATCATTTCAGCTTTTTAACTTACCTAGTGTTCACATCCCTTTGTTTCTTTTAAATAATAGAATGTAAACTCTTAAATTGTAAAATTATTTTATTTAAATCCTACTATGAAACAAGCTACAGAAACAAGGAAAATTCAGAAAGTGTCATGAAACTTCAATTCAAAACAAGTGGAATTTTATAAATAATAGCCTGATTCAACAACTTGTATTAACATCAGACAGATTTTTTCTATTTGTTCTAATTAGTGAGACACAGATTTTTTTTTTTTTTTTTACAATATCTTTATTTATTTTATGTGGTGCTGAGGATCGAACCCAGTGCCTCACATATGCGAGGCAAGCGCTCAACCGCTGAGCCATAGCCCCAGCCCCGAGACACAGATTTTTATAGAACAACTAAGAACATGTTATCCAAGACTTTGTATCAGTATTATCATTGGAGAACCAAAAAAAAAAAAAAGTTTACTCAATCAAAATTTTTAAAAAACTTAATCTTTTAGGGTCATTATGGTTCCAATAAAATTATATCATAAGATTTAGTATTTAAAGGAAGCAACTAAAAGTTTTTTTAAAAAAAAATATAATCCCCTAGTCCCTACAAAAGTAATGACTTTGTTGTCACTTAAAGCAGAGCAAGGAGCCACATTTTTTAAGTAGTAGACTGACTACATCATGAGTAAAGAACTGGTTTTTAAAATACATGACTATTACATTTTCTAAAAATATTCTCTTATTTAATATTTTCCCACATGTTCAGTTTTAAAAGTGAAAGATCCATAAATCTGTGTTACCTCATAAAACCTTTCTGTATATGTTAAATTTTTCCTAGATCCCCAGAGAATGTTATAAATTAGTTACAGTATACTTAAGTCTAAATCTACATCTTTGCTTGGTTGTTTTTAGAAAAGAAAATAATGTCTTATATGCATTTGGGTTGATTTTTATTAGCACTGTTTCTCTTCATAGTTACTACATTGCCAGCTATTAGAAAAAATAAAAGCCAAGATTTACTTTCTTGCAGATGGTAAACTCGTAGAGGCTTTTAATTGGCTGTGTCATGCATCAAAAACAGCATGAGGCAATGAAGTTAAATTTATACAGCATTGAGGATGCTGATATAAAGAACTTCTAGGTTGTGAAATATGCTCTAGGAAGAGATTTGGGAACAACCTCATTCTCTGGATATATTTCAGAAAAGGATGATTATCTGTGGGTTTCAGTTGAAATGCCTGCCCAAGGCTTCGGGAAGAACTGAGGCTTAATGATAAGATCCTGAACTTTTCATAGCAAGCAGCAACAGAGAGATGACAGTGTTTCAGATTCAGTCTTGCTTAGAAATTTTATCAGAATCTCTTGTAAAATACGTGCTTAACAGAGATCTTCATAATACTTAGAGTCTAGAATCTTTAAGGAAAGGACATGAAAGTAAAGTTGAAAAAAAGCTTTTTACCATTATTTGCCTGTTGAAAATTCTTAGCATTAAAAATTAAAAGGTCAGAGAATACTCAAATGATAACAAACTTAAGTGTCTTTGGTATTAAGGCTTAATTTGGTAACTAGTAATTTTACTTTTAATAATTCTGTAATTTAAACATCACCCCCAGGTAGAATGTTGAAGGACACCTCTTACGTGTGGTTAACAATTTTATTTCTTTTTAAAAATATTACATGTTTTTGGCCTTTTAATCATGGATTTAAGTAATTTCCTCTTTGGGTTTCATGTTTTCTATTGTTTAGCGCTACTACTTAATACTTTTCAATCCTAACCTATAAGAAGGTTTAGATTTTTTGTATGTATATCAACAACTTTGCCTTTCCAAGTAATTCCAATTGTAGCAGTTTTAATTTGTTAGCTAAATTAAATTACTGTTACATGGAAAACTGTAAAATTTTGAAGTATAGCAAGAAATACCCTGATCTTTACAAGACTTTGCTTAATATTTTATTAGAGTATAATTAAATTTTGTTGCAAAGCCTTTGGTTATTTTATATTTTCTTAGCTTTGTCTTGTAGCCATACTTTGAGAAATCCAACAGTTTGTGTGTATCTTCTGCATGTATATACCATAGCTATGAGAGGAGAAAGTGATCATGTTTACACCTATTTAGATTCCTTTGCTGTTGATTACTATGCTATAAACTGGATACATTTAATTGGTTCTTTAAAATGTCTTTCTAGAGTCCTGAAAGCATTTGTTTGCAGACGCAGAGCATGTATGTGTCAGTCTATAATCACTAAATATCATTAAATCAAACCTCAAATAATACATTAAACATCATAAAGTACTTAATGACTAGTTTTTACATAAAGTTACAAAATAAAATATTTTTCAGATGAGATGGATTATAGCATATTCTAAAGTCCTTTAATAGATTTTGAAATTACTACTAAAATATAAATAATTATGCATTTTGATATATATATTATTGTTAATAAAAATAAAAGAAATATTAAAATACCTTTTTGTGCCTGTTGATAAAGCAACTCCCGAAACTTGCTGCTCTTATTCTTGATTTTTAAAAGTCAACGTAGAAGTTTGTTCATCTGTGACTTTAATGGCAACTGCATTTTTGTTTTGGACTGTTGAATCCAAGCTGTAATAAGGAGCTTCTTTTTTCTTTTTATAGTACTGACTAATTGAACTTGACAAGCCACCTATGTAATTTTAAGTAGTGTAGTGGAAGTTCTGGTCTGTGGGCTGTGCCTAGTCCCTCAGAGAAAGCCTTGTGGCTTTACCCTGTCTGCCACATGGAGAAGCGCAGTAACCAGCTGCAGCTGACAGACTGTACACCCCTTAAGAGTGATTCCCTGTCTTTCTCTGCAGAGTTCAGCCCACATATTATGTCACCAAAAAATAGCTGGAGAGACTAGGAGGGAAAGTCTCCTCCTCCTTAGGATTTCCTCTCTGTAGCCTTAAATAGGGGTGGGGGTGGTGGGATCAGCAGGAGGTTGCGTAGCTCTGAACAAGGGGAGATTGTGTGCAGGTTGAAGGAAGGGCACCATCTGGAAACAGACTATCATTTTATAGTTCAGCGGGCAATTATAAAACAAACATTTTAGTCTGCTGGCCAGAGAGATTTTAAGTTGCTGAAAAAATAGTACTCAACTGCACTTTAGAAGTAGTTGCAGGCTGATGAGTTTGGCTTTTGTTACAAAGAAGAGGAGTTAGACTTTGCCAGGAGGCAGCCACCTAAATAATAATAATGTTCTTTATAGCCTACAGGAGTTTTTAAGCATTTTATTTAAGAAGTTGCCATTTCAGAAGATTTTAAACTTACAAGAAATTTGATGTTGTTGTGTTATATCTTACTGTGTAATGTTTCTTAGGATAAAACTTCTCTAATTACCAAAAATAAGTGAAATTTTAGAAACCTAATACTTTTAAATTCTGAAGTTATATAATATCTCATTCTCCTACAAAATGACCCCTCTTGTCTAAATAAGGTTATTCTGGTTATTGGTTGATGTGCTGCCATTTAAAAACAAACACGGCCCTGAGCTGAATGAAAAACACAGGAGCTCTGACTCCCCACTGGCTATGTGGACTTCGACAACTCACTTCACCCTCTTCTGGCCCGGTTTCTCCTACATGAAAACAGGGTGCTGGGGAGGGAATTCCTAAGTGTTCAGTACCAACTGTGCTATTTTGTTTCATTAAATCAAGAAATATTAAGTAATTCAATAGCTGAGGAAACAAACAGGCATCTCAGGTGACTTCGCTTAGTGCTGAGAAGTACAAGTGGGATTTGAACCTAACGCCAAAGCATCATACCACCCTCTCACCGGATTACCCAGTTGCCGAGTGCTGCTTCTCGACAGAACCTTTGGACTCCTGCTCCTGGTACACACCATGTGCTCTCCTCTCCTTGTTGCCTTAGCTTGTTCTGTTTTTCTTGTCCCCATAGACCCTACAGATCAACATTCCTCATTTAAAGTCTGTGCGTAGGGCTGGGCATGTAGCTCAGGGATAAAGCACTTGCCTGGCATGTACCAGGCCCTCCCTGGGTTCAGTCTCAAGCACCAAAAAAGAAAAGAGTGGGAGTAAAGACTGAGTTTAATTTCTATCTCTTGCACCAAGTTGTTTGTTCAAATTCCTATGTCCTATAGGTGTATACCAGGATTACAAACTAAAGGCCTAATAAAGGCAAATGCTCTAAACAAGAATGAAGCAGGTTGTATAAATAAGTGAAGTAAACCATAAGTAAGATAATAAAGGAAAATGAAGGTTATAATGAACTGGAATCCTTACCATTAGCTTAAAAGGTTCTGCCCCTTCTCAGAGGCACCTCAATGGTGGCCATGAAGGATTATGAGACAGTGTTTCAAGGTCTTCCCATTTTTCAGGAAAATAAAGTCATTTAGATTTTTCCTATGCTTTTACCTGAGTTTTAAAACATTAGGACAGATGGTTTGCCAACTTCTAGCCACTGATGTATTTCGTATAATATATTACTTGGTCATTCAGTGATTACATTTTAGTCACTCAGTTTAACTTGGGTAAAATATGAGATAGTTAAATTCCTTCTCTGCTTTTTATTTAAGCAATTTTGAGCTTTGTTACTTGAGCAATAAGTACAATCACTAACCGGCACAGGAAATTGAAATGGCAGATGTTTAGGAACAAATAATAGTTGGTTTGGCTTGTTAAGTTGAAAACGAAAGTTGGGAATTGAGTTCTATACAGAGACCCGAAAATTAATCAGCAATCAGCAATTAGGTGATAGCAGAAGCTGTAGAACCAAGATGTCATAGAGCAGGCACATGTAAAATGAGAAGATTTAATGACAGACCCTGTGAAATACCAACTTCCAGGGAACATGAGGAAGAAGATGAAAGCAAAAAAAAAAAAAAAAGTCTAGGAAAGTTTAAGCTGGGAAAAACCAAGGAGAAGAAGTGGTTAAAATATTGCAGAGACACCAGGTAGGAGGAGGAGACCAAAAGAATGTTTAAACATTTAGATTGAGGAAGTAATTAATGGCTTTGCCAGAATGAATTTTAGCACCATGGCAGATAGTTCAGGTTATTTAGTAGATTAAGAAATGATTGGGGGGCTGGGACTGTAGCTCAGCGGTAGAGCACTTGCCTCGCATGCGTGAGGCCCTGGGTTCGATCCTCAGCACCACATACAAAGCAATAAAATAAAGACATCATGTCCATCTACAACTAAAAAAAAAAAGAAATGATTGGATAATATGTAACTAACAAATGGATCAGTATTCACAATGTACTAAAACATAAAAATGAACAAGAAAAAAACAAAAGACATTACTAATCAGGGAAATTAAAATTAAGACACCAAGTGATACCATTTTATACTGGTAAGATTGGCAAATTAATATTAACAAGTGTTCGCACAGATATGAATCAATAGAAACGTAATGTCAGTAGCTTGAATTGGTAAAGCTTTGAAAAACAATGTTGGCATCATCTTATAAAGTTGAATATTAATAGATCTCTGAACTTTAGCA
The DNA here is from genome assembly GCA_028644305.1 of Xerus rutilus. NCBI lineage: Eukaryota > Metazoa > Chordata > Mammalia > Rodentia > Sciuridae > Xerus > Xerus rutilus. Next base: position 80,298,126 of record CM053410.1, on the reverse strand, counting down.
GTTCAGTGGGGTGAGGGGCTTGCAGGGAAATTCTGCACATGTGCACGAGGAGGTGCACAGGTGTCTGGCAACATGGAGGGAGGAGGGAAGCAATTCAGAAGTCTGTCCGATAAAATCAGTAAGTAAATTGTGATGCAGTTACACATTGGTTTATTCTCAATATAAGGAATTAAAGTGCATTTAATAGCAGAAACAAAACTAATAAAAAAAGTGAGACACAGCAATCACCATGTTTTTTTAAATTATTTTTTAAATGCTTGAAAATTACTTAGAATATACTGAACATTTTTCTGACTATACAAATATTCAATTTTAATCACACATGTAAAAATATGATTTTTTAAATTTAAAGCTAAGCAAAAGTAAATATTATGTGGGGATACAGGCTTGTGTTGGGGAAGAAAGTATTGAGAATAGTGGTTACTTCTGGAAGGAAGGGGCATACAGACAGATGGAACAGCACTGGTGATGTTCTGGGTCTTGTTTAAAGTCATATCTTATTTAAACATTATCAATTCAGAATAAACACTTCTGAAATAATCCTCGCATGTAGCAGTGGTTGTTGTCATCTGGATTTCGTAAAGAATGCTAAGAGTTGGCCCATTAAGTGCCCGGCTCACTTCTGCCTCGAAGCTGCCTCTGATGTCACCAACAGGGAATGATTTTTTTGTTGTTGTTTTTTGGTGTGTGTTTGTTTTTGTTTGTTGCTCCTAGGGATTGAACCCAGGGCTGCTTTACAACTGAGCTACATCGCCAGCCCTCTTTTACTTTTTATTTTGAAACAGGATCTTACTAAGTTGCTGAAGGCCTTGCTAAGTTGTTGAGGCTGGCCTCAAACTTGGATCCTCCTGTCTCAGCCTCCAATTACTGCAATTACAGGTGTGCAGCCTGGTGCAAATGATATTTTCTTGCATAGAACTTTTGTGAATAAAACTTGGCTTTAACCCATTCTGTGTTACTTTGAATGTATCTTTTTTTTTTTTTTTTTTTTTTTTGGTACTGAGGACTGAACCCAGGGGTGCTTAACCATTGAGCCACATCCCCCGCCCTTTTTGATATTTTATTTAGAGACAGATTCTCACTGATTTGCTAAGTGCCTAAGTTGCTGAGGCTGGCTTTGGACTCAAGATCCTCCTGCCTCAGCTTCCCAAGCCACTGGGATTACAGGGGCACCTAGCCCCTTTTTAATTTATCTTTTATTGCTATTACTGATGTACATGTGCTAACATCCTGTGTCATTTCCTTGAGGAACCTTTCGCTCTCCTTAGGGATGCTATAACTCTGAAATTGTGGTCTTTGATAAACATTGATAAATACTACATGTGTCAAACAATTGTTTTAAAGATAAACTCATGATTCACAAATACAAAATCAGTGTGTCAAAAAGAATTTAAGTCATTAAATTTATAAGGGAGTCAGGAAGATGGAACCATTTCAAGGAATGCTTCAAAGCTAATAAACATATAAATAGTTAGGAATGCTGAAATGAATTAACAGTTGCAAAATTGGTCAGTATCCAAGGGAAATAGTCAGTTATATCCTACTGGACATAACTCATTGGCATTGTTTGGGTCAAGAATTTGTATTATTATGAGACTTCAGCAACGTATAGGGCCAAAATGATGCACTGAACACAGGATACTTAGTAATCTTTTTTGTCCATTTCAGAGTTTTTTACAGGTTTTTTTCTGACCCATGTTAGCTTTATGTGCATCAGATATTACATTAAAATAGAGAATAAGTGTGCTATTGTGTATTTCTCTTTCAGGGTGTTTGTTGAGGGGATAAGGTCAAGGTTCCTTTCCTGAGGATGGGATAAGATTTGAAGAAAGGGTTGCTTTGATTTTGTTTTCTTAAATAGGAGAGAGTTGTGTGTGTGTTGACTCTGAAAAGGGAGCCAGAGGCAGCAGTGGTATCTGGAAGGAGGCGATAGTTATTCAGAATTGCAGTTCAGATTTTAAAAAAAGAGAATGGGATTCTCCTCATAGATTGGAAGAACTCAGAAAGATCCAGGCTGTAGGTCATTTGAAGACATAGGGGAAAAAAGTATTTCAAGGTAACGTAAAAGATGCTATAAGGAGTTACTCAGGGAAGATGAATGGTGCAAAGATGAGTGAAAGGATTACCATGCCAACCTGTTAACCTTGCATTAAATACTACCTGTCGTCAAAACATTAACCAGGATTCTCTGAGAGGACAAGATAGAGCAACTGGGTTGGGGCTGTAGCTCAGTAGCGGAGCACTTGCCTAGCATCTGTGAGGATCTGGGTTCAGTCCTCAGCACCACATAAAAATGAAACAAAATAAAGACATACTGTCCATCTACAACTACAAAATAAGAAAGGGCAGCTGCCTTAAACAAGTTTATAATCTTGAGCAGATGAGAAAATTTAAACAGCTGAAGAGATTATGTAGTCATAAAAGTTATTAAGTGAATAGTATAGATAAGGCATAAGTTTATAATAGAGTGCAGTCTTTTTTCAAAACTGGGGATTGAACCTTTATTCTTTATTTTGAGACCTGGTCTTGCTAAGTTGCCTACGCTGGTCATGAACTTGCAATCCTCTTACCTCACTCTCCTGAGTAGAGGGATTTTTAGGCATGCACCCTCCACACCCAGTTCAGTATGTAGTTTTTTAAAAATGTAGACCTAACTCTGTTACTAACAGGTTGCATGGCATTAGACACATCCTTTTAATAACTGTGCTTTTCAGGTTCTTTATCTATAAAAACTAGACAGATTCTAAAGGTACTTCTTGAAATCTGTGAGCAAACTAGAGAATAGTTGATAGTGAACTGGATATGTAAGATTTTGAATGGGCAGAGATGTGTCTAGAAAACATCCAAGGTGCGGGGGGGGGCTTATTTAGAAGACATTATGTATGTAATTTTGGTTGTATTTACCCTGAGAATTCATGAAAGTGGAATAGTAAGGTAAAACTTAGGGAAGTATATATTTTTTTCTCTTGAGCTATAGTTGTATACATTTTACATGTGCATGGTAAACTCTTAGGAAATATTCTTAATGAGTAACCTTCCATGTTTGAGACTAGTAAAACCAAATTATTTTGGGAGATGTATTATTTTTTATTGGTACAGAGAACATGGAAAGGGAGGTAAGTTAATTTGTAGTCGCATAAATACTTTCAGAAATCAAACTGTCAATCTTTAAAACTTAAGGTATTTCTTCCTGATGGAGACAATTTTCAAGGTGGTTAAGACCCAGATGATGGTAGTTGTCAACTCAAGGTAGGGGTATAAGACTGATATTAAGTAACTTCGCTATGCAATTCATTGGCTAGGCTGGCCAAGGTAACTTCTTTAGACCATAAGGAAACTTGGAAAATAGGTAATAGTTGTGTAAATGTAAAAACTGAGATTCGATGATTGAAATGGCTTTCTCTACCACACAACTTAGTTATAGGCAGAGCCTGTTCAGGAGCTCGACTTCTTTCCATTAAGTCCCATCCATGCTGGAGTTTTTAGTTGGAACCTTAAACTATACATTAAAAAGGTATCGTGGGAAGACATTTACAAGGAACATATTATTTGCATGTCTGACTCCAACTTTATAGACATACAGGCCCCAGGTGGTCCTTTTGTTGATATATTAAGAACAGTATATTCTGAGTATGGCATATATTGAAATCTGTGTATAAACGAGCTGCTTCTCCGCCTCCCCCTCCCATTGTCATGCTCTTCATGCTATAAGCAGAAACATATTGATTTGTCTAAAATTTTATTTCAGGTATCTATTTGTCAGATTTAACATACATTGATTCAGCATACCCATCAACTGGCAGCATTCTAGAAAATGAGCAAAGATCAAATTTAATGAATAACATCCTTCGAATAATTTCTGATTTACAGCAGTCCTGTGAATATGGTAAGTCTCTGGCGGACAGTGCTAAGCCATTACCATGCTCTGATTCCATTGATTCACTGACACATTGATGACCACTTTTCATGCAGCACAGGCATCAATCTCTCATCTCCACTGTAACATAAAGGAAAATAAAGGTTCTTTTATTTCTCCATTTACTATGTAATACCTCCATATACACCCTGAGATTGAACCCAAGGATGCTTCACCAGTGAGCTACATCTCAAGTCCTTATAAGATTATTCTTAAGGAATTGAAGAATTTAGTGTTGAAATTTTTCATTTTCTTACTCTTTTTACTCTTCTGCTATTTTATTGTAACTTTGCTAACAAAGCACAGGGGTAATAGGTAATGTTACCGCTTCACAATTACTCTAGCCCTTTATGAAAGTTCATAAAATTATCTTCTATTGTCTTCATCTCATTTGCTCTCTGCAACCTATTAGGTAAGTAGTACCTAATAGGTACTACTAGCAGAGTAGTTAATTACTAGCAGAGTAGTACTATTAGCAGAGTAGCTGCTATTGTTCCTAATAAGGTGGCTAGCTTTCTTGAGTCAGATACTGAATAGGACAAACAATTTTTGTTCAAGTGGTATTTTATGGAATGACATAAAACAAACTAATATAAATAAGCTCAAATGATTAGAAAAGAGGGGCTGGGATTGTGGCTCAGTGGTAGAGCGCTTGCCTCGCATGCATGAGGCCCTGGGTTCGATCCTCAGCATCACATACAAAGCAATAAAATAAAGACATTGTGTCCATCTACAACTAAAAAAATTTTTAAAAAATGATTAGAAAAGAGTTTTTTAAAAGGTTTGAATGTTTTCATTTATAGGGAATAAAGTCAGATTGTTGATGCATATTTTTATGGTATTAAAAATAATTGAGTCGGGCTGGGATTGTGGCTCCATGGTAGAGCACTTGCCTTACATGTGTGAGGCACTGGGTCTGATCCTCAGCACTGCATTAAAAAATAAATAAATAAAATAATAAAAGTTATAAAAAATAAAATAATGAGTTGACATTATTTAATTTATTTTAAATAAATTTGTTTTAAAGATAACTTTACATATGCACATCTGTACTTTTAAGAAAACCTCAAAAGCTTCTTAAAAGTGATAGTGGATGGGAGGGGGAGTAATAGGATCTGAAATAATCCTTTATGCTGTTCTTTTCCCTGTTTTTGTTTTTAAACATAACACCACATTGTAATGTTAACTTAATCTTCCTTGAAATGTATAATGGGAGTGGGAAACACATTTTTAAATGGGAGCCAAGTTTTGTAAAAAGAAAAATTACTGCCTTCACTTCTTGCATTGAGGCATATATGTCAAACGGTGAACTCTCTGATTATTTTCCATGAAATTTCTCAGATATGTGGGACTTTGTAATTGGAGCTGTTTTGTCATTTTAAAAAAATCACTATATAAGGCACATGCAACTACAGCTTTCTAAATTATCTTCGGCACCCCTACTCCTGCAAAAAATTATCTTCAATTTTCTTTAAATAACGTTTATCTCAGTAATGTGCTTCTATAATTAATTTTAATTTTAGTACCATATGGATTTAGTTTACCTTTAGTTTTCTCAGCTTAACTTTGAGAGTTCTGGTTAAGATATGCATTATCTGATAATTACTTATCACCTTTTGCCTAGATATTCCCATGTTGCCTCATGTCCAAAAATACCTGAACTCTGTTCAATATATAGAGGAACTACAAAAGTTTGTGGAAGATGATAATTACAAGTAAGTTGGGTCTTCAAAATGGGATTGTACTTTGTCTTGTCCTCCACTCTTCGATCCCCATCTACTTAAACATCTAAGTCCTGTATCATGTGCAAATGCCTGATCTAGTGGTCCGTTAACAGTGATAAAAGTGCTTACATTTCTTTTTAGTCAGTTGGTATGATTGAACCAATATACAAATACCTGATTTGTTTCTTTATTTAGAAGTATTTTAAGTTGTAGAGATCTGAGGTTTGATAATTCAGATTTTCAGTTTCTTCCTTTCGCTATCTTAATCATTGAATTTTTATGGAAATTGATCTTTTAATAAAAAATTAAACAGTCTACAAAATAGAAAAATTACTCCTTTTTTAATATATTTTTTAGTTGTAGGTGGACACAATACCTTTATTTTATTTTTATGTGGTACTGAGGATTGAACCCAATGCCAAGCGCTGTACCACTGAGCCACAACCCCAATCCCAAATTACTCCTTTTTTAACAGTTATTTTTGGACACGTCTTTGAGCTTGTTTCCAGTTTTCATGTATTGAGAGATTATTGAACCTTACCTCTAGATTACTGATGAATTGCTCCAATATAGCACCATACTTAACCTTTTCTCTTTATCCTTTATGAAAACTTTTTAAAATACCGTTTCCAAGACCTGATGCCTGATCCTCTTTTTCCTTACCATCTATAGTGTTTCTCAAGGACAGGAATTTTCAAATTGCTATTCCATTGCACTTTTCAGAGATACTGCTTTACATAATAGCTGCGGGTTTTTTCAAAGGATAGAAGGATTAAGAGCTTATTTCTCTAGAGGCTTCTCATTTTTCCTTTAGCTTTATTTGTTTCATTGCCTAGGTCTTTTTTTCTTTTTTAATTTTTCAATAGAGGCAGGATCCACCTATGTTGCCGAGGCTGTTTTCTAAATTCCTGGCCTCAAGTGATCCTCCTGCCTCCTGAGTAGGACTGCAAGTGCACATCACCATGCCCAGCCTTTTGCTTAATTTCATTGTGCCAGTTGTTTTGAAGCTTTCAAATTGAATTTTATGTCTTCCACACATATTTTCACCAATTAAAGGGCATGTTTTTAAATTTTTTTTTTTTAGATGTTGATGGACCTTTATTTTATTCATATTTACATGTGGTGCCGAGAATCGAACCCAGTGCCCCACTCATGCAAGGCAAGCACTCTACCACTGAGCCACAACCCCAGCCTCGTGTTTTTAAAGTTTATCAAAGTAAAAAATTGGGTTATTTTTTAGTATTGAAAAATATTTTTTCTAAACCTCTTTGAAAATCAGTGATTTTCATCTTCCTTGTTCCGTAAGTTTCAACAGTCTTTTAAAAATTCTGCAGCATAGAATTAGTCCCATTGAAAGGCTGAAATTCTGGAAAACAGCTAGAAATAAACTTTTCTTCAAATATAAACGTTAAGCTCTGGATATATATTAAAAGTTTAATTAATGCTCAGAAACATCTTTATTGCTATCTTCCCCACCCCCCATAGACACACCATAATACTAAAATTTTATATTCCTGTACCAAATTTTATTTTACAGAAGATTTTTACATAGTAAGTAGTTTAAAAATATATGAGGTCAGCTTTTTAAGTCTAGAGTTGTTTCACAAATCTCTTGCCCTGGGTTGTAAGTTTCTTGAGTTCAGTCATCTGTTTTTTATTTATTTACCACTATTTTTTCCATCTCTCTTTACTTACTAACATAGAACTTGTGTCTAATAAACACTTAACGGTTTGTAAAATGAGCTATAGAATAGTTGTCTTAAAACTCAAAATTTGAGTATATATTAAAAATTTCTTCATCTAACTCAAGAAACCACTAGATTTTAAAAGAGTTCAAGTGGAAATCTCAGAAAAGTTTGCACAGTTATAAAGATGGTAAATTTTTACTGGCAGCAGTAAAAGTTGAATATTTATTGAAGTTAGTTTTTATTTTGTTGAAAAGATAGATTTAGTCATTGGGCATTATTAAGTAGTTTTGACTGCCCACAGCTGACATGATATATCTTCATTTTTATAGGAAAGCAAATGCTGTTATGTTAACATTATATAAATTTAACAAATATTGATTAAGCATTTGCTATGGTCTGATTACTATGTTAGTTGCTGGGATTATAAAAATAAATAGGATATTGTTCTTGCCCTCGAGAAGCTCAGTCTGATGCATCTAAAACAGATGACTTCAGAACACTGAAACAGTACTGTAGTAGAGCTATGCCCCAGATGCTACGGAAGCATAGATAAGGGGACACCTCACCCAGAATTAAGAGGAAAGTAAGGAGAAGAGAAACGTGGACAGCAGCAGGAGACAGAGTCACCTGAGGCTGCCCCTTAACAGGTGAATGGGCGCCCATGGAGGGAAAGGAGGCACTCCCGGGATAGAATGAGCAGACAAATGGGACAGGAAACTGCTTAGGGAACTCAGGTCATTTGGTGGTGTTGGGACATCATATGAGAGACTGGAGAAAGGTAGATTGTTTTTCTGGAAATGCAGTTATATTGCATGAGCCTACTATTTAAATGTTGAGAGTTAAAGAATTTTAAGAGCTGTTAAAACTATTAGTTAAAAATGATTTTTATGAGCCGGGCGCGGTGGCACAAGCCTGTAATCCCAGCACTTAAGGAGACTGAGACAGGAGAATCGCGAGTTCAAAGCCAGCCTCAGCAACAGCGAGGCGCTAAGCAACTCAGTGAGACCCTGTCTCTACATAAAACACAAAATAGGGCTGGGGATGTGGCTCAGTGGTCGAGTGCCCCTGAGTTCAATCCCCGGTACCAGAAAAAAAAAAAAAAAAAAAGATTTTGATGATAAAGTATATTTAAATAAAAATGACTGTCTAAAGACCTCTGTTTTTCACTTCATCTAAATAGCCAGTGTAAATATACAAATTACATAATATCTTTTAATCAGGGTGAAAATCTGTTGTTTAATTTTAATACCAGACCTTATCTGTGCTTGATGAATTGGCACCACTTATTTTATGGTGCTTTGATGATATTATAAGCAACAGACAGAGTAACAGTCACTCCTATACCCTTTAAGATGCTTCTGCCTTTTATACAGCTGTCATTTATCATCTCTTACAGATAGCAGTGTGATTCTGTTTTGGTGCTGTATTAGGAAATTGTGGTTGTTTTGTTTATTTGTCCTTCACTTACTATACTGTGAGTTTCAGAGGGCTGGGACAACACATTTGCTTTCGTCCTTTTACATAATAGTGCTGAGCACAGTGCCTAACGCAAAGCAGGTATTTAGTAAATATTTGTCAGATGAGTGAACGCAGTATAGTTTGTACCCAAATAAACAAACTACCCTATGAAAAGAAGAAACAGAGTTCTAGTTAATCATTCATCTAGTTAATACGTTCATTTTTTTACATTGTCAAATATTTGGAATATAATCATATTTAATTCCCTCCCAAGTTATCAAGGAAATAATTACTTAAGAACATACATTATATCTGTTTATCATTGTGAAATTCCAGTCAGTAGAATGCTAAATGGTCTTTATGAATTTTCAGATTCTTAGTAATATTAGACTTCATTTATTATACCAAAGCATTTTCTACAACTTTGGTATTCTGTTTCCCAAAATTGCCTCCACTGATAGAAATCATAACTTCTGTGAAACTCAAATCTGGATATATTATTTATTCTAAGTTGAACTTAAAGACTAATAAGACTAGACGGGGTCATGGCTTGGTGGTAGAGAGCTTGCCTAGCATGTGTGAGACCCTGGGTTCAAGCCTCAGCACCACATTAAAAGATAAAGAAAACAATGCATTTTATTAATAATAAGTTGTGTCCAAGTACAATTAAAACAAATATTTTTTAAAAAAGACTAATAAGAAACTTTATTTAGGACAGGGATTTACTAGGAATTTTACAATCAGCCTTTTTCTTTGTATATTCTTTTTTTAAATTTTCTTTTAAGTTTTATTAGTTGTTGCTGGACCTTTATTTATTTATTTACATGTGGTGCTGAGAATCAAACCCAGTGCCTCACACGTGCTAAGCAAGTACTCTACCACTGAGCCACGACCCCAGCCCCCGTATATTCTTTTGATAAGTTGTGTTAAATGGTTTGTAGGATGGTTAGTTTTAAGTAAAGTATTTTTGAAAATTTTGGTGTTATAGTCAAACCAATATCATCGACCAAGCGCGGTGGTGCACACCTGTAATCCCAGCACTTTGAGAGGCTAAGACAGGAGAATTACGAGTTCAAAGCCAGCCTCAGTAATGGCGAGGTACTAAGCAACTCAATGAGACCCTGTCTGTAAATAAAACACAAAACAGGGCTGAGGATGTGGCTCAGTGGTCAAGTGCCCCTGAGTTCAATCCCCAGTACCAAAAATCAAACAAACAAAAAAACCCCAATAGCATCCAATAAAAATGATAGAAATAATTTGCATCATATATTAAATACTACATATGAAGATTCCTAATTTGGTGGCATCTTTGAGATAGTTGGGGGACACATTTGTGTTTTTAAATATAATGTTTCGAGGGCTTGTGGTTGTAGCTCAGTGGTAGAGTGCTTGCCGAGCACATGTGAGGCACTGGCTTTGATCTCAGCACCCACATATATATAGATAGATAGATAGGTAAAGGTATTGTGCCCATCTATAACTAAAAAAATTTTTTAATTAAAATATATGTACATATAACATTTTGATGTTTTTCCCTCCCTAATATTTCCTGGAATAACCATGAGATCAGCTTTGGATGAAAGAGATAGGAGGCTAACATCTAAGTTAAGGATTGCTCTGGAAAAAAAAATAAGTAGCTCAGACAATTTTATAAAAACATTTTTAGTTTTTTTTATGAGAAAATCTGTGACTCTCACATTACTTTGTCAAATGTTAATCATTTCATGTGTTTTGTTTAAAATTCAGGCTCTCCTTGAAGATAGAACCAGGGACAAGTACGCCACGTTCTGCTGCTTCCAGGGAAGACTTAGTAGGTCAGTGTGATGCTTTCTGTCTTCACCAAGTAATGAATCAGAGCACTTGATAGGAAAGAACAGACCCCAAAGCAAATAAATACTTAGTAATCTTGTGATGAATGGAAACGGATGGTTTTGGTATTAAAATCCATCAGTCTTTTCTTGTCAGGTTTTTTTTTTCCTTGTTGTTGTTTTATTTTTTAATTAAGTTGCTTATAGTTTGTCAGTAACAAATAAATGTTACATAATCAAGAAAAACAGATTTTAAGTTTACTTGAATACAGGGCCAATACTGAAATATAAAAATCAGTCCCTGCTTTACCTGTTGCCTTACAATGAGGATATTATTGGTATACTACAAATAATTTTTTTTAAACATTAAACTACTCATTATTAAGAAGTAAGTGCCACGGGCGGAGGGGTGTATTCTGGGGATTGAACTCAGAGCTTTGTACCTCCTAGGCAAACACTCCACCACTGAGCTATATCCCCAGCCTGAGAAGTACCTTTTTAAAAACTACCAGTTCAGTCCTTCTCACAAGCTTTCTGTTGTATATTCTAAGAATATTTGAAGTCTCATCTAACATGATGCGAAGAAGTGAGGGAACAAGCTGTTACAGTATCTGGGGAAGAGCACTATCAGTTTCATCTCTTAAATTTGCTTCTTTTAATTCCTTTATTAAAAATGTTTATTCATGCATTATAATTATATGTAATAGAAGATTCATTGTGCCATATTTGAGTACGCACATAACATAATTTGCTCAATCTTCTTCCCCAGGACCTTCCTTTTCCCTCCCCTCTTCTCTCCCCCGATCCACTTGCTCTGCTGATCTCCCTTTTATTATTATTTTTTATTTCTTTTAATTCTCTTTTTTTAATATCTTTATTTGTTTATCTTTATGTGGTGCTGAGGATCGAACCCAGCGCCTCACGCATGCAAGGCAAGCGCTCTACCACTGAGCCACAACCCCAGCCCCAATTTCTTTTAATTCTTAAAGTGTTATTTTGCAGATCTGTATACTTTTGAGTTGTTTTTATTTCTATAAACTTGAGCAAATTGTCAGTGAAGTTATAATGTCTAACTTGAAAATGTATTCTAAGAGGAAGCTGAAACCATGAGTAAAGAAGCAGTGTGTAAAATAAAAAGCACTGAATCTGGGACTTAAGACCTGGGTATTTAGTACAGACTTGGTCTGTGAGGTGAGATTCCAAGCTGATGTCTTCTAATTCTCCTTGTGTAAGTAGGGGAAATATACAGCCTCTCCTTAGTGCAAGTAAAATGGAAACTAATGGATTTTTGTATGGTTTGTGATTCCATGTTTTAGGATTTGGAAAGGAAATATTTTTCATGTTCAAGTCAGTATAGAACTAACATTAACATTATCTTAAATTTTAAATCTCTTTTTTATACCAAGGGATTAAAAATAAAGTAATCCTTAGAAACCATTTGAAAATTTCCTCCTCCTCTTTTAATTGAACCCTTAGGTCCTGAAGTAGGAGCATCACCCCAGAGTGGAAGAAAAAGCGTAGCTGCTGAAGGAGCCTTGCTGCCACAGACACCCCCTTCCCCCCGGAACCTGATTCCACACGGACACAGGAAGTGTCACAGCCTGGGTTATAAGTAAGCATTCTTTATCTTATCTTTAAATGTTTTCAGTTATTTATAATTGAATTTATTTCCTATTTATTAGTTGAACAGAAAATAATATCTTTCCACAGTTTTTAGGTTTTGGGTTATTTGGGCCTTTTTTTTTTTTTTTTTAATAACACCAGTCTTTCTGATTAAATAAGATAATCTTGTTTGTCTAGAATTTATTTCTTTCACTACTTGAGTTCAGAGATGATGTATCCTCAACAGTCCCTACATATTTGAGGGGGATGAATGAACATTACAGAAAGCCATCATAAATAAAATTGAGATAGCAGTGTACCATTAAATCTTAACCTTTATATCAAGACAGTCCTTGTTTTGTCTAAACTAAAATAAGTAATTAAGGTCTAAAAATCATTTCTAAATATACACAAAGGGAAAATGATTTTTTCTTTGATTTCATTAGTTTTGCAATATTGTTTTCCCAAAAAGGGGACCATGTTCACCTTTTTCATAGTTTTTGTGAAAATACTGTTTTCTAAAACTGTTAAACAATTTAATGTATGTTAGGCTCAAGATGGAATTGAAGTATGCACTAGTTATATAGTTAGATATGTCCAGGTTTCCTAAAAAGAAAATTTCCCTAAACTGTTAGTTTGTGGCTTTGGTAAAATCTGTGCATTCATTTCTATGAGAATTCAGAAGTAAGTTCAGGATAACAGGTAAGTCTTATATATCTTGAATCTTTACATAAAAGTATGTTGTGTATCCTGAATTAGTAACCCGGTGAAAATATTTTCTTTGTTTCCAGTTTCATTCATAAAATGAACACAGCAGAATTTAAGAGTGCAACGTTCCCAAATGCAGGGCCGAGACACCTGTTAGATGATAGCGTCATGGAGCCCCATGCACCATCTCGAGGCCAAGCTGAAAGTTCTACTCTTTCTAGTGGAATATCAATAGGTGAGAGATGCTTCTGAGAGATTTCTACTTATTATAAAATAAGAATTTTGTAATATTATAAAATGAGAATTCAACTTATATAAAATGAGAATTTAAGTAAAACTTAGCTGGAATAAAATTCATTAACATTACCACTAGTAGAGAAAATTTGATGATTAAAAAAAAAAGTAGCAATTACTTACAGAACAAAGGCCATATAATTTGTGATGGTTTTTAAAGTACTGGTTTTTTTTTACTCCAAAAGAGGAAGCATTGGAACACTGGTGGGAAGAGAACCTAGACTGGCTGGATTGCTGAACTGCATGCAATTTGGGTTTGGGAATGAAGACAAGGGTGAAATCAAGATGATTCCAAGTATTCAAATTAAACACCTGCTTAAGTGGTGGTGCTCCTGCCAGAGTGGAGGGGACTGAAAGAGCAATCGCTTGTGGGCACTGAGGTGCTTGTGTAGGCGGCTGATGTGGGGGAATCAAGAATGATTTGGGACATGTTTAGTCCTGTAGTGTCAGGTTGTTGAACGTACAGATCTGGAGCTCAGTAGGGGTAATGTCATTTCTTTTTTGACTATTGTTAAACATCTATATTGTATTTTTTATTATTTATATATATATTTTAAATTCTAATTAAGTGTACATGACAGCAGAATGCACTTTGATTCATTGCACACAAATGGAGCACAACTTTTCACTCCTCTGGTTGTATAAGATGTAGAGTTGCACCCTATGTTGCACCATATGTTCAGTCATACATGCACCTAGGGGCATTCCACCATCTTTTCTGCCCCCATGTCCCTTCTCCTTCTCTCCCTCCCCTTTGACCAAAGTTCCTCCATTCTTCCCATGCCCCCTCCTCCATTATGGATCAGCATCCACTCATCAGAGAAAACATTCAGCCTTTGGTTTTTGGGGGATTGGCTTGCTTCGCTTAGCGTGATGTTCTCCAACTCCATCCATTTACCTACAAATGCCATAATTTTATTCTCTTTTATTGCTTATATTCTATTGTGTATATATGCCACAGTCTCTTTATCTATTCGTCTGTTGAAGGGCATCTAGGTTACTTCCACAGTTATTGTGGAAGTAACTATTGTTACTATTGTGAATTGAGCTGCTATAAAAGTTCAAGTGGCTGTGTCACTGTAGTATGCTGTTTCTAAGTCCTTTGGGTATAGACCAAGGAGTGGGATAGCTGAGTCAAATGATGGTTCCATTCCAAGTTTTCTAAGGAATCTCCATACTGCTTTCCAGTTTGGTTGCACCAATTTGCAGTCCCACCAGTAAAGTATGAATGTGCCTTTTCCCTTACATCCTTGCTAACATTTATTGTTGTTTATATTCTTGGTAACTGCCATTCTGACTGGCATGCGATGAAATCTTAGTTTTGATTTGCATTTCTTTAATGGCTAGAGATGTTGAACATTTTTTCATATATTTGTTGATCAATTATTTATCTTCTGAGAAATGTCTGTTCAGCTCCTTAGCCATTTATTGATTAGGGCGTTTGGTTTTTTTGATGTTAAGTTTTTTGAGTTCTTTATATGCCCTGGAAATCAGTGCTCTATCTGATGTGGATGTGGCAAAAATTTGCTCCCAAAATGTAGGCTCTCTGTTCACCTCATTGATTGTTTCTTTTGCTGAGAAGAAGCTTTTTAGGAATGATGTTGGCCTTTGGTTTAACATAGATAGCTTTTACAATGTTGAGATATGTTCCTACTATCCCTAGTTTTTCTAGTGTTTTGAACATGAATAGGTGCTTTATTTTGTCAAATGCTTTCTTAGAATCTACTGTAATAATCATATGATTCTTGTCTTTAAGTCCATTGATGTGTGAATTACATTTATTGATTTCTGTATGTTGAACCAACCTTGTATACCTGGGATGAAACCCACTTGATTGTGGTGCGCTATCTTTTTAATATGTTTTTGTATGCAATTTGCCAGAATTTTATTGAGAATTTTTGCATCTGTGTTTGTCAGGGATATTGGTCTGAAGTTTTCTTTCTTTGATGTGTCTTCGTCCAGTTTTGGAATCAGGATGCTATTAGCCTCATAAAATGAGTTTGGTAGGGTTCCCTTCTTTTCTGTTTCATGGAATAATTTGAGGAGTATTGCTATTAATTATTCTTTGAAAGTCTTGTAGAACTCAGCTGAGAATCCGTCTGGTCCTGGGCTTTTGATTGGTAAGCTTTTGATGGTGTCTTCTATTTCCTTGCTTGAAATTGATGTGTTTAAGTTGTGTATGTCCTCCTGATTCAGTTTGGGCAGATCATATGCCTCATCTTCTGTATTTCAATAATGTCCTGTGATATTTCCTTGTTCATCATAAATTTTATTAATTTGAGTTTTCTCTCTCCTTCTTGTTAGGATGGCTAAGAGTTTATCAATTCTATTTATTTATTCAAAGAACCAGCTTTTTGTTTTGTCAATTTTTGAATTGTTTCTTGCTTTTCAATTTCATTGATTTCAGCCTTGATTTTAATTATTTCCTGTCTTCTTCTTTTGGTCTCTGGTCTAATTCCCAGGTCCTTGATCCACTTTGAGTTGAATTTTGTGCATGGTGAGAGAGAGAGGGGTTTAGTTTCATTTTGCTGCATATGGATTTCTAGTTTTCCCAGCACCATTTGTTGATGTTGATTTGTTCATCTTTTTCTAGAGCTTTGAGATGTAATGCCAGGTCATTTTTGTTGACTTTTTATTCTTTTAATGAATGAGCTGAATGCAATGAGATTTCCTCTTAACACAGCCTTCATAGTGTCCCAGAGATTTTGACATGTTGTATCAGAGATCTCATTTACGTTTAAGAATTATTTTATCTCCTCCTTGATGTTTTCTGTTTTCCATGCATCATTCAGTAGCACATTATTTAGTCTCCAGGTGTTGGAGTAGCTTCTATTTTTAACTTGCCATTGATTTCTAATTTCATTCCATTATGGTCTGATAGAATGTAGGGTAGTATCTCTATTTTTTTGTATTTGCTAAGACTTGCTTTGTGGCATAACATATGGTCTTTCTTAGAGAAGGATCTGTGTGCTGCTGAGCAAAAAGTGTATTCACTTGTTGATGGATGAAATATTTTGTATGTGTCTGTTAATTCTAAATTATTGATTATATTATTGAGTTCTATAGTTTCTTTGTTTAGTTTTTGTTTGGAAGATCTGTCCAGTGGTGAGAGAGGTGTGTTAAAGTCACCCAGTATTATTGTGTTGTGTTCTATTTGATTCTCGAAATTGAGAAGGGTTTGTTTGATCTACATGGATGCTCCATTGTTTGGGGCATAGATATTTATGATTGTTATGTCTTGTTGATGTATGATTCCCTTAAGCAGTATGAAATGGCCTTCTTTATCCCTCCTATCTTTGGTTTGAAGTCAACTTTATCTGATATGAGGATGGAAACCCCTGCTTGTTTATGCAGTCCCTTTGAGTGGTATGTTTTTTTTTTTTTCCCATCTTTTCACCTTCAATCTGTGTGTGGGTGTCTTTTTCTGAGATGAGTCTCTTGAAGGCTTGGGTCTTCTTTTAATCCAATCTGCCAGTCTGTCTTTTAATTGATTAGTTCAAGCCATTCACATTCAGGGTTATTACTAAAATATGGTTTGTATTCCCATTCATTTTGGTTTATATTTGGTTTTTAACTTGATTTGGTTTCTCTTTGGTTGGTTTTTCCTTTAGTGTAGTTCCTCCCTTTGCTGATTTTCATTGTTTTTCATTTCCTCCTCATGGAATACTTGGCCGAGAATGTTCTGTAGTGCAGGCTTTCTCGTTGTAAATTCTTTTAACTTTGGTTTATCATGGAAGGTTTTTATTTTATCATCAAATCTGAAGCTTAATTTTGCTGGATATAAGATTCTTGGTTGGCATCCATTTTATTTCAGAACTTGATATATGTCGTTCCAGGATCTCTTAGCTTTGAGGGTCTGGGTTGAGAAATCTGCTGAGACCTGAATTGGTTTCCCCCTGTGTGTAATCTGAAACATTTCTTTTGCAGCTTTTAAAATTCTATCCTTATTGTGTATGTTAGGCACTTTCATTATAATGTGCCTTGGTGTGGATCTGTTTTAGTTTTGTACATTTGGTGTCTCATAAGCCTCTTGTATTTGGTTTTCCAGTTCATTCTTCATGTCTGGGAAATTTTCTGATACTATTTCATTGAAGAGATTGTGCATTCCTTTGGTTGGTATCTCTGTGCCTTCCTCTATTCTGATAATTCTTAGATTTGGTCTTTTCATATTAACCCATAATTCTTGGAGCTTCTGTTCATGGTTTCTTATCATCTTCATTGTGTGATCAACTTTATTTTCAAGATTATATACTTTGTCTTCATTGCCTGGAGTTCTGTCTTCCAGGTGATCTAGTCTGTTGGTGATGCTTTCTATTGAATTTTTAATTTGGTTTATTGTTTCTTTCATTTCAAGAATTTGTTTGGATTTTTTGTTCTTCAGTCTCTCTTGAAGTAATCTTTTGCTACCTGTATTTGCTGTCTTATCTCTGTTGGAATGATCAATTGTTGCCTATGTTTGCTCTCTAATCTCTGTTGGTTTGATCAATTCTTACCTCTAATTGCTCTCTTATATTATTCTGTGCTTCACGCATCATTTTAATTATGTGTTTTCTGAACTCTTTCTCTGACATTTCATCTGCTGTGCTGTCAGTGGATTCTGTTACTGTAGCATCTTGGTTTGTTTGGGGCATTTTCTTGTTTTTTTCATGTTGTTCATGTGTCTTCCTCTCTAGTAGTGCCAATCTGAGCTATTACAGTTTCTACCCTGTAATCTTGTAGTGTCCCTGTAGGTTATCAATACCTCACCTCTGGTGTAACTAGGCCTACAGGGGCCTTGGTGATGGTCCTCTTTATCCTGGCTCTTGTCTCTAGATGGGAACAGGCCAGGACAGCCACATATTGGTAGATGGGGGGGCCACAGCACAATCGGTCTCTTCTTCGGCACGGCAGGCCAGAGAAATATTATTTCTGGTGATAGAAGTATGAGAGTTAGCGTATGTACAGTATTTTAAGCCATGAGTTCACCCAAGGAGAGAGTATAAATAAGAACATTCTCACATTTAGAGGTTAAGTTATTTTAAAATGAAAAATGAAGTGTCAAAGAAAACTATGAAGGGGAGACCAGTGAACTGGGGAAAACCAGTGTCTCACAGAAGAGGCAAGTGCTAAATGTAGCAAATATCCAAAGCAAAAAGGAGAACTAAGATGGTGATGATAGTCAGCTTTCTGTCACTATACAAATACTTGAGTTAAATCAGTTTCTAAAGAGAGAGGTGTACATTGACACGCAGCATTGGCGGTTTCAGTCCATGGTCTGTTGACCCTGCTGTTCTGGGCCTTCAACGAGGCAGCACATGATGGCAGAAACACTTTGCAGAGCAAACCATTCATGTCATAGCCAGAAATTAAGAGAGACCTGGGTCACACAGTCCTCCTGCAGGGCATGCCCTCGGTGACCTGAAGACTTCCCACTGGTTCCCATCTCCTAAAGGCTGGACCACCTCCCAGTAATGCCTAATAGGAACCAAGACTTTACACCTGTACCTTTGGGGACATTCCAGATCCACAGTATAGCACATGAGAAAGGGGACTTGACCCGGGGGATTCATCAAGATAAAGGCATTGGTGACCTAGAAGAGAATTGCTTCATAGAATGTGGAGGCAAAGCCCTAGTTGGATTAGATTTGAAAATGAGAGATAAGGAAACAGCTATTCTGAAGGGACTCCAGGAAATGGGGACCACATTGGAAAGTGATATGAGGTTAAGAAAGGGTTTGGTTTGTTTTTACTTCCTAAATATTTATCTTCTGAATCCTCTAAGTAAACATTCTTTTTTCATAAGTAGAAAACATATCCATACTGTGCTGTTTCTACTTTTAAAAAGAAATAAAAGAGGAAAATATCTTTCTTTCGGATTAGCTACCAGGTTGCTAGAGGGCTCAGCTTGTTATTGTTAATATGATGATCTCATTATTCATGAAAAGCCAGTAGAAAGATGCAGATGGAGATTCATTTTCTTGACCATCATGACTTCCTTAGCCCTTCAAAGTTCCAAGCACTGAAAAGGAAATTGTTTCAGAGTTCTCCAGCACTGTTCACCAGTTGTTTATCCAATGTTCCCTTTTGATGAGTGCCACTAATTAAATGACAAAAGTTTTTTGATAAAAGACAATTTTGTCACCTGAAATATGTTCTTATTAATATTCTTAGTTGCTCATGTGTAAATATCAACCTCACTGTAAAAAACAATACACAAAATATTTTGGGGAAAAAAATCTTTTTTTCTAGCTAAAAGCTAGAATTTGTCATGCACCATAAAGCAAAAAATAATTTTCAAAATTACACCTCTCAGGTACATACTATTTGACCTTTTCCCCATCATAAGTATTATAGTAGTAATTATTCTCTAGTTTATTTGTAGCTTTTGCTTTCCATAGATTTTTTTTTTTTTTTTTTTTTGTAAGGAGGATTGAACCCAGGTGCACTCAGCCCCCCACCCCTCCCCCCCCTTTTTTTAATTTAGAGACAGAGTCTCACTGAGTTGTTAGTTAGTGCTTCGCCATTGCTGAGGCTGGCTTTGAACTCACGATCCTTCTGCCTCAGCTTCCTGAGCGGCTGGGATTACAGGCATGCACTACCAAGCCTGGCTATAGCTGTTCTTTTGGTTACTACAAGATAATTATCTAGCTTTTTCATTCAGTTACACAGAGAATCTGTTTGGAGACTGCTCTCTTTTAGACTCTCTTTTGCCTTTATGGGATTTTTTTTTAAATTTTTAATTTTTGTTTATTCCAAGACTATTTAGTAGGTAAACAATAAAAAAATCATTGCATTCTTGTTTGTAAATTAAAGTTACATGGGCATTTTCCTCCCCAAAATTTTGTTTTTTAAAACAAAAGCTTTAGCTTTAACATGAAAAGAAGTAAGTCTGTTACCATAATAGGTATTAATAGGCATACAAAAGAGTGAAGTTTTCAGCTATAAATTTTATATGCAATAATTATACCAGTGCTGGGACAACAGCCTCAAACCTTCTCTAGTATAATGTATCCTGGATAACTTAAGTAGTCTTGCTTAGCTAAAGGAGACTGATCCACTCTGAGCTTCATGCATCTGAGAAAGCTTACATTTTCTTCAAATAAGCCATACTAATTATGTTTAAAAGTTTTTAATCTTGACTACATAATACTGTAAATCAAAAGATAATCTACAAGATCCCATCATCACTATCACCATGTTACCTTTAGTTCCTCGTCTGAGCTACACAACGTAGAAATTTGTTTAGTGACCATTGTCTCAATTCATCCAAAATGGTACATAATTAAAACATGCCAAATATATACAAGGGGTATTAGTCATCTACAATTGATTGTTTACAGCATTAGAGTTCAAGTCTCTTGTGGAACTCTGCTTATAAAAGTTTGATGGATTACTCAACTTGACATATTAATCATCTTAACTTTTTTTTAAGATAATTTTTTAGTTGTTGATAGACCTTTATTTTATTTATTCATATATGATGATGAGAATTGAATCTAGTGCCTCACACATGCCAGGTAGGAGCTCCACCACTGAGCTACAACCCCAGTCTCCATCTTAGAGACAAAATTAAGCTATTGTGGATTTTTTTTTTTTTTGGTACCGGGGATTGAACTCAGGGGTACTCGACCACTGAGCCACATCCCTAGCCCTATTTTGTGTTTTATGTAGAGACAGAGTCTCACTGAGTTGCTTAGCGCCTCGCCGTTGCTGAGGCTGGCTTTGAACTCACGATTCTCCTGTCTCAGCCTCCCAAAGTGCTGGGATTACAAACATGAGCCACCACTCCAGCTTATTTATCATCTGTAGATTCTTCAGATTCATTCCCCTTAAGATTTTTTCCAAATAATTTTAAAGTTTCTAGTTGAAGACCATTTTAACAGATATTGTGGCTAAAGAGGAAATTGCTACATTGTGATAGCCCCAAATTTTGTTTCTATTTTTAATTTAGCAATTCTATTCAACCTTGTTTCTAAAGACAAAGAAATGAATTTGATTAAGCTTTTTATCCTTTGGGTAGTATGAGTTT
>CM053410.1:80246320-80276420 GCA_028644305.1 Xerus rutilus | reverse complement strand
GGCCTCCAACTGTGCTGCATCGGGTCCCTGGAGTTCTAGAACTGTGCTACACAATGCAGTTAGCACAAACAAACCCAAATTACTTAAATGTGCTGCCTGCCAGCACCACGTAGGAACGGTTCTGCGTTTCTGCGTATTCAGGAGAAACGCTAAGGCCGCGAGAAGAATTGAGCCAAGAACTAACTAGAAGTACACCGTTGAGGCAGGGAAGTCTTCACAGTGAGATGTGGCAGGACACAGAGTTGAAAAAGTCATTTGGAACCAAATTGCTCAAGACGTTTTTGTGGGTGGTAGTAGGACCAAACTGCTACCACGAGCTACATCACACCAGCCCCTTCTTATCTTTTATTTTGACACAAGGCCTCACTAAGTTGCCCAGACTGGCCTAGAACTTGTGACCCTCCTGCCTCAGCCTCCTGAGTCATTGGGATTCCCGGTGGGTGCCACCGCGTCCACCTTGCTCAGGATTGTAACTGCCAGGATGAAGAGTTGGAGAGGGGAAGCTGGAGACCAGGCAGGAAGTGGTAGGTTCCAAGGGAGAGAAACAAAGTCCTGTCCCCAGGTGAGAGCGAGGGGGACAGGGGGAGTGAGAGGTGAGAGTCGTTTTGAAAGAACAATGTGCCTCTGTTTGGTGTGCCCAAAACCCCAGTCCTCTGCTAAGCTGTACACGTGGTAATGCTGGTTAACCCACCTGCTAGCGGGACACACTGGCCCTTGCTTACGACATGGTGCCCTGTCTAGAGGAAGAGGGAGACCCCCAGCCCCAGTACCCTCCATGTTCATGCCCATGTCACTCCACTGCTCCTGTCAACTGACTGTAGCCTCCCAAGCCTGTTTCCTCATCTGCAAAAGTGGCAGGAGAGGCTTCCTCCTTCCTGAGGGTGCAGGGAGGCTGAATGAGATAATGCGCGGGAAATGCCAAGCGCAGGGCCTGGTGCTGGAGCCGCTCGCTCGGCAGATGGGAGCCGCGAGCAGGAACAGTCTGCCCTGGGGTCAGCAGGAGCTGACCTCCACAGAGCAACCGGCATGTTTATGGGGACATGCCCGTTATTCAAAGCGGCTCTTCTACTCTTTCTGGTGAAGACATGAAGGTTCGATTGAGTAAGTGGGATCTCCGTCTAGGCCCTCCCGTCAGGCGAGTGGGCACAGACAGCTCTCCAACAAGGGCCCAGGTGTTGATTCCGACAGGGAAGCATACTTCGTGGGTCTTCATTTTATAATACCCTCTCGTGCCATTTTTGCAGGTAAGGAAACAGGCTTGGGAGGCTAAGAGTAGTTGACAGGAGCAGTGCAGTGACGTGGGCAGCTGAGCACAGAGGGTACTGGGGGCGGGGGGTCCCTCTCTTCCTCTAGACAGGGCACCATGTTGTCCCTGTCTAGGGACTTTTCTGCCCCCTTTGTGTGAATACTAGGTCATCCTGCAGCCCAGCTGAAAGAGTTGCTGGGTGGGAGTGTGAGATGCTTTGGGATCCCTTTCGTGTAGGGCCAGTCCTGGGAATACTGGAAGGGCCCTTCACACGAGATTCCCTTCACTCCATCCTCCCATGCCCAGAAGAGAAACCTTTATTTCTTCATCTACCAGACAGTGGGTTGTACGTTGGATATCTGTCTTGGTCTCCAATCCTCACACGGGTCCCATGAGATAGGAATGGCTATCCACATGGTCATAAATGGGAACATGGAGTCCTGTCGGATGTGTTCAGCCTGCATTGTAATTAGGAGTGTGCCTCTTGTGCACCTGGCTGACACCTGTGTCTCTCGTAGACTCCTCCTCCCCAGGTGTGGCTGGGCCCTCAGGGGGAGCCTGCTACCGGGACTTTTAAGTTCAGCAACTTTTTTGTTACAGGCTGACTAAAAGATATGTCATTCCATGATGGGGATTGGCTATAATAATTACCTATAACTAATAATTGGGATTAAATGTAAACACTGTAAGGTCTAATCAGTCCCAAAGAGCATCTTCTTTTTTTTTTAATATTTTTTTAGTTGTAGATGGATGCAATATCTTTATTTTATTTATTTTTTTATGTGGTGCTGAGGATCGAACCCAGTGAATCACGCATGCGAGGCAAGCGCTCTACCACTGAGCTACAGCCCCAGCCCAGAGCATCTTCTTTAACGGTAAGTAGAGGACAAGTCAGATGAGAACAAAGCCACAGGACACTGGTGTAGGAAATGGCATTTCCTGCTTGTCCCTACAGAAAGGAGGGTGGATGTGGACGGCCAATTCCAGCAGAAACCAAAGATGGCTTCTATTTTAAAGTTTTAAAATCAAATTCCAAAGAAGATGAATACGTTGTATTTGCATTTCTTACCTTTGGAATATCTTTTTTTTACAAAGCCATTCGATGTACTGGGTATCTCTGTGGTCGAGATCTCACACGCTGAATGTACGAAGCGGGAGGGACCGTGTCCTGCTGCAGCAAATCCCACAGTCTGAGGCGGGGAAGTGGGAGGAAGAAGTTGTATTAAAGTGTGTATTACACACACACACACACACACACACACGTGATTCATCAGCAGCTGGGAACCACGACAGCTGTGGAGGGTGTCAGGTGTGATATGCCCTGGATGGCCCACTACTGGCTCACACTGAGCTTCAAAGGGCACCTGTGGTTTAAAGCAGGCCTAGGGCCAGGTCTAGCCCTTAATGTTCAGATTTTAGAAACCCCACACAGTCAGTCCACACAGGGTTGACTGGGCCAAAGAACAGACTCTGGCTAACCAAACTCAGTAGATCAGTGGGAAAAACACCCAGGATCCTCCATGCCTATCCACTTTAATCATCCTCAAATAGCATGGTTTATACACCTTACTTTGCCGCTACTTCATGTAGTTTAATCTTCCAACAGTCTTTGGGTTATCTAATCTTAATGCAGTAATGCATTTGTAAAACTTCCCCCAAAGGTGTGTTGAATCTGCAGAAGGTTGATCCCAATTATACTGTGAGAATTCTTAGAGCCTCCTTTTCAAATCTGATACCCTTCTTCCTTATCTCCAAATTCTGGAAGTGTTCTCTATTACCTAAACGGACCAAAAAAAAAAAAATGTTGAATTCTAGACATGCTAGAAGATTCTGGAAGAAAAGAAGAACTGAATTCATATTGGCCTGAAACAGCGCAATGTGGCTCAAGTGCATGTACATCTCCAGCCCTGGAGCTCATGGTGAGAGAGCACCTTCTGGCCTATTCAAGATAGTCTTAATCAGCTCAGGCTGTAACAAGAACCCACTGGCTGGGTGACTTAAATAACAAACCTATATTTCTCCCAGTCCTGGAGGCTACAAAGTCCAGGATCAACACCAGCAGATACTGTTCTGCTCAGAGCACTCTACCTGACTTTCCAGGCAACCATCTTCTCGCTGTGACTTCACACAATGGGGTCAGAGAGAGCTCTCGTCTCCTCTTCCTTTGTAAAGCCACTAATCTAGACATGGAGGCACCACCCTCGTGGCTTCATCTAAACCTAATTTCCTTTCAAAGGCCCCACCTCCAAATACCATGACATTGGGCTCAGCACATCAGTGGGGGGCGGGAGTTCCATAGCAAATTCGGTCCATAGCAAATATCCACTCAGTTCATACAATACATACAACTGTTTTGGGATGGAGCCCAGACAAATGGTAAGACAGAGTCTCTAACCAGGTTTTAAAATGAGCTTCAAGTAAAGGAGATTAATGTACCTAGATATGGGGACACGATTTCACTGAGGATTGTCCAGGGTCTTTTCAGGCCACAATTAGAGACAAGACCAGACCTTTCCATTCCTCATCTGCTCTGCTGGACTCCAAAGCACTGCCTTCCTCCAAAAAGGAAAATTAAAAACACAAATCCTCAAGTGGTTTGATAGTCATTCAGCCTAGCAAATTTTACTTTCCATTAAAAGTCACCAGCTGTCATGTGCTTAGCTTTAAATGGAAATAACTTGCTCTCAAAGAACATTTTTCAGTTGATGTCACTTGTGAGTTTTATTTTTCCTAATGAAAAATGGATTTGCATTAGTGTGGCTTTGGTGACAGGAAACCCCTGGACAGAAGCCTGCATTGGTGATCTGCCCCTGCCCTGAGGAAAGCTAATTGCTCTACCAGCAGCTTGGAAGATTGACACTGTGGGTCACAAGGGGGCATGGGGATGGGGCGAGGGGGTGATAATTGTCTGTCTTCTTGTAGTGAGAATCCCACAGCGCTGCTTCCTGTCAAAAAACAAATTTTTTTTTCCAATAAAAACGCTTTTAAGCGTTTTGGAGAAGGAAGTGAATATTTTAGTGTGATTAACGTTTTGTAGGGAGACAACTCTTGTGAGCCCCTGACACACGTGTGCTCAGGGCCTGCACATCTGCGGCCCAATCCCTACCAGAACTCTGCTCAGAAGAGGCATCTCCACGGCCCCACTGTGTGCACGTGCCTCTGCTGAACCGAAGCTTCCTCGAGCCTGCACTGTGTCTGTGGAGCAGTCCCAACTCTGAGCAGGACTCCGAGAGTCAAGGCCCACAGGGCCAGACATGCCCGGAAGACCAGTCAGAGGGGACCAGAGACCCTGGAGGGAACTAGGAAACACAAAGTGAGACACTAACAGCTGTCCTCAGGTGAGTCCTGTCACCTCACTGGCCCCTCATACAAACACACACACAAGTGTAACACACACACACACACACACACACACACACACACACACACACGGGCATCGCAACACCCACCTCCAGGAAAACTCTGTGCACACAGCTGTGTTCCAACCTGGGGCCATGCCTAAAGGCCAGCCCAGCCCAGGCAAAGCATCCCCAACCCCCTGTCTCAGCTCACAGCGAGGGCTTAGAAGTGTCCAAGAATTTATGAATAATGTTTTTGACAGACACCAAAGCTTTTCCTCCTCCTGAGCATGGAGAGCTGGGGCCGCCCCCAGGGAAGACTCCCCTGGCAGCTCCTGTCTGAGCAGCTGGGGCCAGCTCCAGGGACACTGAATTCTGGCTGCATTTCCAGCCAAGGCCTTGTTACTTTAGAATCCCTCCCCACCCCCCTTTGCAAGCAGAAGCCAGCCAAGGTATTCGTCATATTTCTGAGCTACCCGGCAGCTTGATTTACGGACATAGGGCAGAGGCAAATGCTCCTGAGAAGGACTGAAGGCAGCTCCAGGGTGGGGAAGATGGGGTGCAAGACCTTTCTGTCACCCCAGGAGTCACTGAAAGGGTCCCTGGTTATAGGATCCACTGTTCATTCAGATCAGAGCTGAAAAGCACGCAGTTTCCACGGCCCAGGAGACAGCAGAGATGGAGATCACACCCTCTCTCTCCCCTCCGCACCCCCATTGTGAGATCTGTCCATAAAAGGGATGAAGCTGTGTTTGCCCTTTCACTGGGCTTCCCCTAAAAAGCCTTTCCGAAAAATCTCCAGCCTTCTCTCTCCTTCAGGACATTGGATGTGGTCTCTTTGGCCAAAGAGAAAACGAGTAACAGATGAAGCCCTTGCAGAGGAGGAGGAGGCCAAAACCCAAATGTTAATCACCTCGAAATATGCGCCACTCCCTCCAAACCTCGCTTGGCTCTCCTCAGAGCATCTTTGATTGGAGAATTTTTCCCAGGGGGTTGGGAGTTTGCTGCTGATATTCAGGAACACATTCCAGGGTCCCACTGCCATGACAGTTATCACTTGGTGTATTTAATGTCCCTGTTGCGATGACTTTGAACAGCTGAAATACTGACTGCAGATCTTGGTTAAGCTCACAGTTCTACAACACTCCATAAAAGCACGAGACGCTGTCATCCAAGATGAAGAAAAATGCCTCTTTTCATTCCACTGCGTATGAAAACATGAGCTCATTGGAATATATTTAGAGTGAGATTTGGCAGCCTGGCCATGTTTACCATTCTTGGACTCGAAGCCCTGGTGTGGATCAGAGGCACGCTCCCCTCTTCACCTTCTTTTCTTTAAGAAGGTGACAGCGATTTCAAGAGTTTCTTGCTAAGTGACCAACCACAGCCTGGGTACCAGTGGCCAGCTAGAGAGCTGGGGGCCTGGGTAGTTCGCGAAAAGATTTGAAGGCCCGAGTGGCTCCTACCACCCAAGGTAAGGCATCCTCTGGGCCCGAGCAGAGCCTCTGAAGGCTGGTCCTTCCTGTCGTCCTCTACATTGCAATTGGGTCTGAGCCATTGGGTAGCCTGTGGTCACTGCCTTTTGTCATTATATGGATTTGGGATTCCTTCTAGAGCCTTCAGGAATAGCCTGGAACCAACCAGAGGTTGCCTGTGCTCTTCTGAGCACTGTCTTGTCCTGAGGATGCTGCGTCACCGTCCCGATAGTACTAGGCCCATGGGGAAGCTTTAAAACACACTGATGCCTAGTCCTTGGTCCCAGTGATTCTCCCCATATTCCGTTGGGATCCAGCTGAGCATCAGAAGCTTTAGAAAGAATTATACTCTATTCCTATTTGTGTTCTTAAAAATGACATATATATAGCCGAGTTCAGTGGCTGACACCTATAATCCCAGCAGCTCAGGAGGCTGAGGCAGGTGGATTGCGAGTTCAGAGCCAGACTCAGCAACTTGGTAAGGCCATAAGCAACTCAGTGAGACCCTGTCTTCACATAAAATACAAAAAAAAGCTGGGGATGCGGCTCAGTGGTTAAGTGCCCCTGGGTTCAATCCCCATAAGCCCCCCACAAAAAGAAAAATTACATATACATAGAACAAAGATTCAGAATATGACAATTGACTATCTCTAACAGAATGAAGAGGAACTTTTATTGACTTACATACTTTCCATTGTGTCCTGATTTTTTTTTTTTTGCAACAATTGCAATGAAACAAATTATTGGTATGAAGGGGGGAAGCAACGTTCCACTTAAAAAGAAAAACATTCAGGTCACATTAGCATCTTGGGGGCTGGAGTTGTGGCTCAGTGGTAGAGCACTTGCCTAGCATGCGT
This sequence comes from Xerus rutilus, assembly GCA_028644305.1. Classification (NCBI taxonomy): domain Eukaryota; kingdom Metazoa; phylum Chordata; class Mammalia; order Rodentia; family Sciuridae; genus Xerus; species Xerus rutilus. The sequence goes on along the minus strand of CM053410.1, from coordinate 80,269,504 downwards.
GAGGCACTGGGTTCGATTCTCAGCACCACATATAAATAAATAGATTAAATAAATGTCCAGCAACAACTAATAAAAATATTTTTTAAAAAAAGAACTCCACGTCTTCTTCCCCAGGCTGCCCTTTCTGCATTCCCAGTTCTGAAAATGGCAGCCGGTCTGCACCAGCAGCCGACGGGCAGCAGGCCTCGGCCTCCGACCTCCCTACAAGGGGTTACTCAGAGTCTCTCCTCCAGCTTCCTGATGCTTGTCCACTTTCTCCACCCTGCCCATGCGGGCGCCCTCAGGCTGCCCCTCAATCGGGGCTTCCCGTTCTCTTGCCTCCGTCCGCCTGATGAGGCAGCGCCTGGCCGGGCTCTGTGCCCTAGAGGCTGCGGCATGGACAGCCTCGTGGGGCACACTGCAGCCAACCTGCTCCTGTCACTCACCTAGAGTTCTAAAACCTCCGGCGGCTTCTTCCAAATTCCAAAGCACACTTTAAACCCCTCGCATGGCTGACGAAGGCCCCATGACCTAACCCTGCCTGCCCCCTTCAGAGTGTCTGGTATCCCAGCCCCTCAACGTACAACAGCGGGAGGTCCCCAAATGTACCCCCTTCTCCCTGACTCTGCCTGCGCTGGTGCTGCTCCTGATGTGCCATAATTTCCCTTACCCACCTCGCTATCCCCCAGCATATCTCCCACCATGCAAGTGTCCACTGGGGTCTCCAACTCATCTTCGCTTTTCCTTCTCTTTCATGCTCCCACATATCTGTCTTTGCGTGGCATGGGTTATTCTTCTGCCCACTGATGTGTGACTAACTTTCATCCTTAGCAGCATCCTTACTGCCTAGCATTTCCCAGGCATTCTCATCAAGTCAAGCAGTGAGTGAATAATATCAATTTTTTTTTTCCAATATTGAGAATTAAATTCAGGGATACTTGACCACTGAGCCACATCTCTAGTCTTTTTTATTTTACTTTTTGAGACAGGGTCTTGCTAAGTTGCTGAGGCTGGCTCCACCTTATGATCCTCTTGCTTCAGCCTCCCAAGTAGCTGGGATAACAGGCGGCACCACTGTGCGCAGCTAATGCTGATTATTTACATCCAGGTCTCCGTGGTTCTTTGCGGTACTTCTGTGTGTGTTTGAGTTGGATTTGGGGCTGCCAGAATTGTCTTTGAAAGTGCTACTTCACCGTCTTGCAGTCTCACTTGGCCTCTGGGCCAGGTGAGGAGCAACTGGGAGATCCTGCTGCCTAAGTCTTGCAGCCCTATGGGGAAACCCAGCCGCCCTGAGTCTCTGCCCGAGTTCCAAGCCCCCTCGCCTCATTTCTCCCACATGCTGGCTCCACTGGGCTAGGCTGAGTCTGTGCAGCGTTGTTGCCCGCAAAGAAACAGAGATTGTCAACTCTTCAAAAGGCAACCTTCCCTATTTCACAGACATGCCTTCAACCCAGGAGATGCAAAGTGGAAATCGCAGCTCTGCTGGGTTTCAGACGAGCGGCAGGAGGCCACACCATCTTCTACAATCAGTGTTTTCTAGAGGAGAAGCAGACTCAGTGTGTGTGGACTTCGCTTCTCTGCAGGAAGTATGAACCCACTAATCCCTTCCACTGTAATCAAGCTCAGGAGGGAAGGCCCGCCAGGGACCCTTTCCAGAATGTAACCACTGGGGGAAATGCAAAGCCACCCGGCTTCCGACTAGCTGGCCAGCAGACCCCATCCTGAGACCGTTCGCAAGGTGATGACTGAACTTGTGGCACTCAGCTCCTCCAAGCAAGCCAGATTCCACAGATGTTTCTCTGGGTGGAATGACACAGTAGGGCCCTGTCCCCAGCACAACTGTGGTAACCTCACCTTAGCCTGCCATCAGCCTGATCCAGAGAGGGGGGCTCCCGGGCTGTGGTGGATTCCACCACACAAGTGCATCCCCCCCCCACCTCCCAGGAGCTTGAGAAGAGGGCGGGAGGAGCTGGGAGACTCACACCCACACTTAGGTCCTCCCACAAGCTGAGATGCAAAGGCCTGGGCAGTCACTGCCCACCTGCAGCAAGAAGTCATAGTGGGGCTTGGTAGGCTCTTAACAGCATCCAAGGCAGGCCTGACCCCAGGCCAAGAGCTGGTCAGGGAGGATGTGCTAGATGTGGCTCCTGGGTCAGAGAGAAGCTTGTGCACACAGAGACAGGCAAGACGTCCAGGAGATGGTGCCAAGGGACGCAAAAAAGAGCTATCGGAGTTCAGGAGAGATGGTTCCCACTGCAAAGCAACTGGCTCAGGAAAGGTGGCATGAACCATGCTGAATCTTGAAGTGTGGGCTGGGCAGGTGGGAGAGGGAGGTGGGGTGGGTACTGTTTCTTACTCCAAGCAGCACCCATCAAAGGCACTCTTCACTCTAGAATTCTAAGTGCCCTTTAAAAATTCTGATTGAAGGGCTGGAGATATAGCTCAGTTGGTAGAGGGCCTGGCTCGCATGCACAAGGCCCTGGGTTCAAACCCCAGCACCACCAGAAAAAGACTGATCATTATTTGAAAATACCTGAGCCCATCTTCCTGCTGGTAGAAGGATACGCACCCAGCCCCGCAGAAGGGTGCCTTGGAAGGAACTGGAAAGCTAAGCCACCCATACCCCAGACCGCTGGCCTACAGCCGGGATGTGGGCTTCAGCAGCCTTACCTCTCTGGTTTCAGACTTTCCTCAGTGTGGGCAAGATTTCTTTCCCTGGAAAGCCCAGTGCCTGCGTTTCCTGAACTTCTGGTGCCCATGGTCTATGTGACCAGTGCTTTCCTGGGAACCACTCCACAGTGCTTGAATGGCGCCTGCCAGAGAGACCCGCGTCAGAAGCTCCTTAACAGGTTAGCTCTAGAGCTGAAGCAGTTCACTAGGATCATGCTGGGCTTCCTGTTGTTCTTGTCATTCAGGCCTGACAAACCCAAGCACCTCATATTTTCTTATGTCTGCTTCCCTCTGATGACTAAATAGGTGGTAAAGTAGGCCATAGGCCCACCACCTCCATTCAAAAAAGCTATGGCTCTCAGGCCAAGGTGGAACTCCCTTAGTGCCCTGTGGACACGAAGCCCCCTGTGGGCCTTCCCGTGCCTCTAGACATAGGCTCCAGACCCGGCAAACAGCTCCTGGCTGCCTCCTAGGGGCCAGGCATCAGGCTAAGCAAAATACAGGCATCGTCTCATTTAACTGTCTCCACCTTCTGTGGTCGTTATTATTATGTCTGTTCTCCAACTAGGAAGAAGGAGGTGGGGTTGGGGTTTACACTTGGAGCATTCAGGCTCGGGGTGCACTTGGCCTTCCTCAGGTAGTTCAGTCTGGTTGTAAGTTCCTGGTCTAACTTGGACTAGTCCTCGGCCATTCGTTCCTAGGAAATGTCATTCCACACATTATCAAGAGGCTAAACTTAGCATTGAGGTGGCCAGCCACCAACAGACTCTAGGCTCCTTTGGCCTTGCTTTCTCTCTACAATCTGTTTTTCCACCTCCACTTTGTAGCTGGTAATGACGCATGATAGCTATTTTGACCTTTGTTATAGGTCAAAACCAGTAAAATATCAGCAATTTCATGCAACTCAACCTGATAATAGGCATTACAACTTAAAACAGCTTTATTCCTTACTACGTCTGCTGCTTTGAGTGAAAACGCAGTGTCAGGGAACATTCTCAGGCAGCCCTACCCTACTGTCCAAGCTGCCAGTCCCCATCATTGTTGACTGTCCTTGGTGACTGTCCTTGGTGGCTGTTGTGTCCCCTGATCAGAGGGAGGCAGAGTGCCCAGGGCTCCACTCTACCTCCCACAGGTTCCAGGGACTGACTCAGGTGGCATCTTTCCAATTTTCCCTTCATCTTAAACACACCTCCCCTGCTCCCAATAAGAACTGGTGGAGTTGAAGGCTGGAGCAAGTTTAAACCCCTGGGACAGCGTCCTCTTTGGGGAAGAGGGAGCTCTGTAAAAGTCCAGAGAGCAGCTCTTCTCTGCAGCCCTAAAAATGTCCTCTGCAGTTAAAATTTTTCATGCACGTCACCATTTTCAGTCCTGCTGACAAGTCGGAAAGCGGCTCGGGCTGGAAGTAACACAGGGACAGCTGGCGGTGGAGGCCTTGGCCTGTGTGTTGACACCTGGGAGCCATCCAGAAGCCTGGGGACCAGCTCTCACTGTGGGATCGGTTCCTCCCTTCCCAGCAGAGGTGATGGGGGGCTGGAGCTCCTGCCAAGCTGAGTGAGGCTCCAGGCTTAGCACACAGGAGGGGGCTTCGCTGTGAGTCCTTTTCCTTGTCAGCAGGCCCTTCTCTTGCTGCTCCTTAGCTCACCTCACCCAGGCACATTCTGCAGTTTTCTCTCTGATTTCAAAGAGGGCATCACCTGTCACTTGATCACACCGCAGCTGTCCTTGAAGTGCCAAACCCACCTTGAGAGGCCAATTCTGCAGCAGCTTGAGGAGGACCTGGCCCCATACCAGCCTCTTCTGATCCTGGAAGGAGTTAGTCGCAGGCCTGTTGCAGAAGGGCCTTGAGCTGTAAGGGGAGGATGGAGGGGAGCCTGTGGGAAGGGCCCCAGGGCCAGGCCCCTTCCCCTAGTGTGATCAAGGTACCGTATCTGCTGGCAGCTGCCTCTGGCAGAGTGTTTCCCCAAGAGGGGATGTTTCTGTCAAATTGGAATTTGCGAATTCCATTGGAATGAGCGAATTTCCAAACACAATGCTGGTAAGGATGTGGAGCAATAGGAACTCTCACCCACCATTGGTGGGAATGCAAAATGGTACAGCCACTTTGGAACAAGGTTTGGTGGCTTCTTATGAAACTAAACATGCTCTTCCCAAAGGACCCAGCAATCATGTTCCTTGACATTTACCCAAATGAATTGAAAAATTATGTCCACACAGAAGCCTATACATAGATATTTATAGCAGTTTTATTCATAATTGTCAGAGTTTACTAGCAACCAAGACGCCCTTCAGTTGGTGACGATGGGCTATTATTCAGTGCTAAAAAGAAATGATCAAGCCATGCAAAGATTTGGAAGAAACTTCAAAGCATATTCCTAAACGAGAGAAGCCAATCTGAAAAGGCTACACTCTGCAGGATTCTGATTCTATGACATTCTGGAAAAGGCAAAACTGTGAACACAGGAAAACGACCAATGATTGGCAGAGACCAATGATCGGCAGAGACCAATGATCGTTAAAGCACATTGTCCTCATTAGTGCTGCGTTACGCCTTGCGGGGATGAATACGTGGAGCACAGGGGAATTTTAGGCCAGGGAAAATATTCTGTGTGCTCCTATAACTGCGGACACAGATCATTATGCATTTGTCCAAACTCAGGGTGCACGATTCCAAACAGGACTCTAATGTGAATATGGACTCCGAGCGACCAGGATGTTCAGTCTAGGGACCACTGTGATTTGTGAAGCCAGCAGTGGAGAGGCTGAGTGTGTGAAGGCAGGTGCATGTAGGACTTTCGTACTTTCTGCTTAATTTTGCTGTTTACCCAAAATTATTCTAAAAAAAAAAGTCTATTTAAAAATTCATGAACTTAGCAAATTGGATTTTCACAAACATTTACCATTGACTGCAAACTTGAACAAACACCTCCAAACATTTAATTAAATTCATAAACAGCAGTTTCTCTTAAATACTCTAAGTGTATTAAATATGCAAACAAAAAATAATAAAATCATGAATCCTAAGCCCTTCTCTACCCTCACAGAAAAACTTGTTCTAAAAGTGCTAATGCTGTGGATTTCACTTCGCTTCTTATCCTAAATTCCACACCTTCCTGGGGTGCCAATTTTGACACCTTCCTAGGATTTCAGTGTCTTGACCGAATACTATTTTTACCTTCCCAGGGTTTTTAACAATCTTACCAGACCACAGGAAGGAGGAAAAGAACCACCATACACTGCTGGGGCTGCAGAATCTGAGGGGTTCAGCAGTCGATTCTGGGTCAGGATCGGAGGCGGGCTTGCAAAGTCCAAGGGCAGCTTCCTGTATGTAATTAAACTTCCAGATTACGGTAAGATTTTTTTAAGTCCTCGCCTTTGGGGAAGGTGATTAGGTTTGCAACATTGTATGTCACCCCTGAGACGAGACCAAGTCACATCTCGTGTGGCCATCATTGCATAACCCATTGTCCTGTCATCACGGGGCACTGTCCAGGGCTGGTGGCATTGTTAAAGCACATTATCCTTTTTAGTGCTGCGTTATGACTTGCAGGGCTAGTGTGAAGTTGTGTGGCCTCGAGGAGGAGGCATGGAGTCTGTGCAATCAGAGACTCCAGACCACTGGGAACTCAGGAGGGACCCTCCTCTCCATCCTGTGTGACTCCGAGGACTGAGAAGCCCTTTTCCAAGTTGGTGGACTCAGTGTCCCTGCATTTCTTCTTTCCTACTTACAACCCTTTATGAACAGATGTAATTAATAGAAGAAACAAAAGACCCATCTATACAAATGTCCTGCTTAATCAAGTCAATACCAGATAATCACACTTCCTTTTCATTTCCAACCACTCCTCTACACTTGGTTTTTTCTTTCTGAGTGTGTTAATGAACCCAGTCTTTCTAAGCTTCATCTGTCCCACTGAATGCACCTGGGAGCCTTTGGTAGGTGGCTTCATCCCTGCAGCATGGCCCTGATATTCTCTGGCAGCAACAGACTATACCAGGCCCACGCTGGGTCTCCCCTGCCTCATAATGTGGAGTCAGCTTCCCTCCAAGCAGTGCTCCTTGCCTAGTGGAGAATGGTAGTAAAGACCTCAGTCTGGGTGGTTGGGGTGCCCCTGAGCCTGGCAGAGGTGGAGGGGCAGCAAGGTGCTGCCTGGCTGGGGACAGACAGGCTGTTTGTTTCAAGGCCGTGTTCTACGCTGCTTGAGTCGTGGCTTCCACCTGTGCTTCTTGAGGTTGTGCCCTCATGGACCCTAGTGCTCTACGCTGACCCAAGCGATGCGCCATCCATTCAGCTCTCCCTGCGTTCCCAGTCCACTCCTGCGAGGGTCAGGGAACTGGACAGAGATTTCCTGACAGACACCGGGCCACCACCTCACCCTTAGAAGGACTCTGCTGTACATTCTGTTGGTTTTCAACTGTGTCCTCCAGGGTGCAGTCTCGGGGATCGGGGGACAGGCCTCACGAGCAGGTATTTGGAGGGATTCCCTTGCGAGCTGGCTCCAAGAAGGGGCAAGATGGAGGCAGGACAATCTTCAGGACTCGGTTGCATCTCTCTTCATAACAAGAACCTTGAACCAATAAAGAAGCAGAACTGGAGAGGAGAATGTGGAGCCGGGGATCACGTGGTCCCTTGGTCTGGTCCTTGGTCCCTTGGTCTGGTCCTGGTCTTCGTGAGGAGTGGTACAGGACAGACAGACACAGACACATGGGATGAGTCTGCCTCTGACCTGCTGAGTTGGAAGTGATTCCTTTGAGATGAAAACATCAGCAGGCGGTTGGAAGTATCCGTTAGCGTTTCTAACACGAACCACAGGCTCAAGGCAGGTGGCTTGGGGCTGCCTGTTGCCAAGGAGTGTTCTCCAGAGGCCTTTGACAGCTTAGGCTGTTTGCTTACACTGCTTGGGAAGACTTGGAGACTCTTCTGTTTCCCTAATTCTCATTTTGTCTGAGTCCTTGCCAGGAATCCCTGATGTTTTTACTTAACACCAGAGTTCCAACCAAAATTAGCAAACAGCCCAGGAGGCTGGGACCCAGTGTGGGGCTGACCACTTCTTTCTACTGCCAACCCTAGAGGTCCAGGGAAGGGTGCTGGGGACTGAAACCGAGGCCACAGAGGCTTTTGGAAAAAGTCCTGGCCATTCCAGAAGATGGTCTTTTTCTCAGAGGGATTCCTGGTAGTTCTGGAATCTCTGGACACATAGCAGAGGCAAGGAAAAGAGAAGGGTTTGCAGAGAAAAGACCCCCTGCCACTCCCCAGCAGGCAGCCATCTGGTGTTCTGCAGAGCACGTCTGGCCTAAGCATCACCTGCCCTAGAACTCAGCCCTGGCCAGGGCTGTGGCTGGACACCACCCTCAGGGAAGACACTGCCACCCTCCCCTGCAGCTCAGAGGACAGTGCTCATCTGGGAGGGTTGTCTGAATTGCCACAAGTGCTGGGAAGCCTGTTTTCACTCAGGGTCTGGATGTTGCATCTTGGATCTTGGTTGTTTACCTCATCTAGTGTTAGGTTATCCCCCCTTTTCCTGATTGCAAGAAAGTGCCAAATATAATCAGCCCCCTCAGCTCAGCTACCACGGCTCAGCACACAGACCTGGGAAAGGACGCCTCCCAGGCTGAGAGCTGGCGCAGGAACCCGGCCCTGGACCTGACCTATAGAGTTTGCTCTCCTCACACACCTTACACCCTCCCTGTTTGTTTCCACCTCCCAGCCGGGGCCCAGATACCAGCTGGGTCTTTATACCAGCTGGGATTCCACCCACCTTCTAAAGCAGAGCCCAATAGCCATTGTTTCCAGTGTGGGTCCTCGTCAGCTCTCAAGACAAAGGGAGCAAGCAGCTCAGACCCACTCCCCACAGCATCCTGCACATGTGGACACAGAACACGTGCATTAAAAAGGCGACTGGATCTGAGGAGATGGTCTACCCTGAGCAGAACATCACATGACTGATGCATGCATGTGTCCACATCACGTTACCCTGTAAGTACATACAATTTTTACGCATCAGTTAAAAATAACGACAAAAACTACTACTGGGAGAGAGAAGAAATTCCTCCTATGTGTATAGAGGAAACCCACAAGTAGACTTAGCTTTTGCCATCCTCAGTCCTCCCAGGAGCCTTTGCCTGCCACCTGCCACCCAGCCTCTCTTCCAGCCTGGGGTCGGGGCATGAGCTAGAATTGGTTCCCAAGTTCCAACTGCCTGCTGCGTTTGTAGGGCGTGGTGGCCTTTGTTGCCTCCCTCCCTCACCAGGGTCTAGAAGTGCAGCGGGCCAGACACACATGCTCCACGCCTTGCAGCCACCTCCTGTGGCAGCTCAGAGGGCGTGCGTCCCTCCTGAGCCATGCTCCCTCATCTGCAAAGTACCCACTGCCTTGCTGGGAGTTCACCGTAGGGCCGTTTTCGTGAAGCTTCCTTATGGGGCATGTGGTGCTTATTCAGTAGGCTAAGCCAGCAGTGCTGCTTTCCATTTCCACCCAGCCCTTATGGGAAAATGACAGTGGTCCCTGTCCCCTCCTCTCTTCCTCCGGCACACACCAACCCATGCAGGGCTCCACACCCATCAGCTCTTGGTAAACAGGGCTCAGAAGCAAGGTCTTTTCATGGCCAAGTTTTGCCAAATTCAGGCAGAAGCAAAACCGGGGTTCTCAGAGCCAGAGACAGTGTGGAAGTTCCTCCTGATGCCCTGACTCAACCGCCGATGGGCTGGTGACTGGGAAGCCTTCACTGTGAGCTGGGCTCGTGTGGAGAACACTGAGAGGAAAAGTGGGCCTCTCTGCTTCCCGTCCCTCTCCTGCCCCTTCCGCCTCTTGCCAGTCCTGGCCTTTCTGCTCTCCAAAACATACCTGGAAAAACAATTCCCAAAGAAAAGCGTCTGGACGAAGATGAACCTCCACCTTCAACTATTGGGAAACAATTTAACTAGGGCAAGAAAAAAAAGTGTGAAAAAAGACTCTACAGATGTTAGAATGGATTGACATGAGAACAAGAGTATGGGAACATGTTTATGAGCCAGTTCTAAGTAAAATAAACAGAACACAAAATTACTTATAAACGCTGTGATTAGAACTAAGTCAAAAAATGTGTATTTCTCTGGCTAAAGATTACAAAGGGGCACAGATAAATGAAATCGACTGTGTAAGAGGAGTAGGTAGGATTATATGTTGGCTTTTCCCCCTCTAAGTTCCTTTAATGTTATTGTAAAGTTATGTTAATAATAAAAATGTCATATAAAATTTAAAGTGCCAATCCTCTGTCCCATTCCAATAAGTTCATGTCAAGAGGATCACAGCTTGCAGTTTTCTTCCCCTGGGTGTCTATTTGGATCTGAAAGACGTCTCCTGGGGTGAAGAGGAAACTGAGGAGGATGCAGTCTCAGGCAGGCAGAGTAGAGCCAAGTCCCCACTGCGTCCACCCCTGGCATGTCCCGCAAGGCTGCAGAAGTCAGGTTCCAGGGCCATGGAGACCATCACACTGTTCTCTACTCCCATGGACCCAGTCCACAGGTGTCAGAAGGCCAGTGAGAAATGGTACCCAGCCCCTAGGTGCCCCAATCCACAGAGCAGAAAGACAGACCAGGCTCAATCCAGGCCACAGTGTAGACTATCAAGGGAGAGAGGGAGGCGCTGAGATCCCAGAAGAGGAGGTGGATTTTGGCAGATAAAGAAGAGTTCAGAGTCGACAGAAGTGACCTGGGTGAGGTCCGTGCGGGGAATGCAAGTGACCCAGGAGAGAAAACATGGGCTTTCGTGAAGGGTGAGGTCCCACCCAGTCCCATCAATAGTTTGATCCAGAGCAAACTATTTATCTCCCCCAAGCCTGTTTTCTCCTCTGTAAAATGGACATTTAATGGCTCCTACCCAGTGTGATCAAGGATTGAAAATACAGTGCCAGCACAAGCTAGTACTCAATATATGTCAGTTTCCAGCACTGACTTTTTTTTATTAGTTATTGGTGGACCTTTATTTTATTTGTTTATATGCAGTGCTGAGAATTGAACCCAGTGCCTTACCCATGGTAAGCAAGCACTCTACCACTGAGCCACCACCCCAGCCCCCCGCCTGACTTTTGATGAAGCTAGAAGGGAACCCAGGCAGCCTGTGTCCAAGTCCATGATGTCCCCAGTGAATCACATGATGGACGAGGCAGAAAGAGCAGCACAAGAGGCAGAGAAACTGTAGGCAGGCTCCTGAAGAACCCAAAAAATTGTGCAGCCCCCCAAAATACTTCTGGACATGGTTCTTTCTTCCATGTTTTTACTCAGACAGGCTCATGTTTTATCCACCATCTGTATCAGTATGTGTCACAAGAACTCTAAATTTCTTCCAGAGGTGGGTGATACCTCTCTGAAGGACTTGGCCTTTTGGTAAAGGTAAAGGTAAAGGTCATGAGGACTGGAGTGGTTGCCCCATGCAAGTTCTCTGATCAAAGTCAAGGGTGATTTTGCAACCTCCCTTGACTAAGCATGCCAAACCCTACATTGTGGAATGAATGGCTAAAGGGAGTCTCCACATGTCATCTTTATCAAATAAAATTGTAAGAGGCCATTGATTTGGACTGGGCACCTGCACTGGGCCTAACAGACCAAACCAATCATAGTAATTAATCTTTAGTCGGTTGCAGGAGACTGTAGATAATTAACTTGTAACTAATGACTGGCTGGTAACTAATGACTAAGCTGCTTATTACCTTGCTTCCATTTTTCTATAAATGCCATCTGATGATGCTATTGGCTGGAGTTCTCAGAACCTTCCCTGGTTCTGGGAATTGCCCGATTCATGAATCACTTTTGTTTGGCTTTGCTCAGATAAACTCTAGTAAATTTTATTAGTATAAAAATGTTCCTTTTAACCTCTGTCGTGCATGATAGGAAGAGCAATAGATTAGGATTAGGACCTTGGAGCTGGGTTCATACCCTGGACCTGCTCTGTGTTATTGTACGTCCTTGGGCAAGTGCCTTGACCTTCTGGGCTGAAGAGTCCTCCTCAGCACAAGAGCTTTGCACTTGATCAGTAGTTTCTCCCTCCAACACACATTAGGACCACTTGAAACCTATCAAAACCAAACAAAATGACACCAAGACATCAGAAAATCTAATTTACTTGGCTTGGGAGGAGACTAGATGACAGGTATTTCTTTAAAGATTTTTAGATCACCTTGTTCCAAATCTGGCTACATATTGGAGTCACCTGGTGTGTTAGTCTGCTTTCTGTTAATGTAACAAGTACCTGAAATAATCAGCATGAAAAGAGGAAAGGTTTATTTGGGCTCATTGTGTTGGAGATTTCAGCCAGGGTCTGTTGGCTAGTTGCTTTTGGGCCTGTGGCAGGTGAGGTATCCATACATCATGGTGGGAACCCGGGACTGAGGAAGCTGCTGGCCTTCCTGCACCAGGGAAGAGGGGAAGGAGAGCAGCTAGGGATCCCAGCATCCCCTTCTAGGGCACACCCTGATGGTCCAACTTCCTCCCGCTGGGCTCACCTCCTAAAGCTTCCACCCCTTCCCACTAGCACCATGGACTGGGGACCGAGCCTTCAACGCATGCCTTTGGAGGCCATCAAGAGCCACACTCTGGCAGCTGGAGTTTTAAAGAATACTGGTGCCTGGCTCTCACCACCAGGGATCCTCATAACTAATGGGCAACTCCTGAGCACAGGTGGTTTTCAACATTCCCCAGGTGATCCTGAGGTGCAGCAAAACCACATGGGACCTGGAGGCATCTCCACAGGAGGCGAGCAGGACACTAGTGCCTCCTCTGCTGTGTCACTTTCACTCTTGCTCACAGTCACCTTGAGAGCCCAGTGGAGTCAGCCAGGAGCAGTCAGCAGTACCCGCGGCACATTTCAACACCAAACTTCCCTGTTGACTGGGAAGCCTGCCACACCTGAGGCAGGAGTCCTGGGTGGAAACGGGCTCTGTGGGGCTTTGTGAGTGGGGTCATTGAGCCTCTGGAACCAAGAGACGGAGCCTAAGGGCAGGAGCACTGAAACTCTGCTGATTCTGCAGACTTGGGGTTTGGACTCTGAATACTGGGTGATCCTGGGTAAGTCTCTCCTTCTCTTTACTTATTAATTCATTTTTATGTTTCCCACCAACACTGATCAAGCACTTTGCTGACCCTGGGCCAGGGAGGAGATGAGTTGTACATGGACCCTGCTTTGAAGGATCCTGTCGTGGCTGCTGGGACTGGATGGAAAGTGGTTTGCCATGGAGGCAGGAGCAGATTGTAGTGAAGAGAATCAGAAAAGGTCAACAGTGGAGTTTGAGTCCCAGCTGGGACTTGGAAGTCCACGTCCACAAGTACCAGGTGTCCATGCAGGTAGTCACCAAGTGGAAAGGGCACAGTGAGGCGGGGACATTCAAGCAGTGGAGAAGCCTCAGCCAATGCACAGAGCTGCAGGTAGCAGCGCCAGGATGGTGCAGTGGGAAAGTACGAGGAAGGACCCAGGCATGCCTCGTGCGCCATGTTCAGGGGTTGGAGCCTTACCCTGGTGACACAACCTCCCATGCACTTGACCTTGAGGTGAGCCCAAGAAGGTTACAGCGCCAGGATTAACAGCGTTTCTCTGACTGCCTCCACCTTCTACTGTGGGATCCCTAATTCAGTGCAGCATGATTCTCAGAATCCGTGGAAGTGTGTGGGTGCCAAGAGGGGTCTCCTTGCCATTCCCTGCAAGGGTATCTACTGCCGAGTCTCCCTAGAGCGCCAGGAGGGACCTAGGATGCTGTGGGCAGCTGCTGAGGCACCTCCAGGCTGCAGCTCCTTGGGTGGGCCTCAGTGCTGAGCTGCCTGCCACGCTGTGCTCCTGGGGTCTTCAGAGCACTTAGGGAAGTCACTCCACCCTTTTTATCTCTTAGCTTTCCTGCTGGGATTCCTGGGAGGTATTGGAGGCTGCCCCTCTCCTTAGCACAACCCACCCAAGCCTTGCTTTCTGCTCCTTCTTCCCTTAGCTGAGGACTCCCCCAGGAAGCTGCACAGCCTCCCCCAAGAGCATACTAGAAATGGGCCTCAACATCCAAAACCCTGGGACCCTCACAGATGGCTGGCAACAGGGAGCACCCAAGATAGAAACTTAAGCCATGGAGTTACATCCTCCATTTTCCTTTTCAGGAAAAAAAAGTATGGAAAGCTGAAGATTCATTAGTCACTCTCAAGCAGGTGGGGCTTTGGGGCATTAAGATTTGAGCATCAAGTGAGGTGAAGTGTCACCCCGCAACAGCACCGTTAGCTGTCAGCCGCCCACAAGCTGAAAGGCTGTTCACTGGCTCTTTCTCAAGAGACCCATGACTAGCCTGTGAGGCAGGAATCATTGTCCCCATTTCACAGATGAGCAGATTGAGGCTCCAAGAGATCAAATGATTTGCAGAACTCGGACAAAGGATCCAAATCCAAGCTTTTTGGCTCCAGAAAACTGCTAGCTGTGTCCAGCTGCTGACAGCATTTCTAAAACTATGAAGTGTTACACAAATGTCAGGCATTAATAATTATTATGGCTTCCATCTCCTGGAGCTTGGCTTGAAATCCCCCCTCCTTGCCGCCTGTGCAGCCTGCAATTCAGACCTGCAGCACGGCACGCTTGTCTTCCCTGACTGGCCCTTCCTGAAGGGTCACTATTGGGAGTGGGGAGAGCTCTCAAGAGACACTCGTGAGCCTGCACAAAATGCGAGTCCCCACCGGTGTCCCTGTTTGCCTGTCCTGACTCCCGTGTATAGAGAGACCCTAAGGTCCTGCGAGCGGCAGCCACTGTTTCCAAAGCAAGGCATGGGGAGCAGATGCACGTGGTGGGTGAGGGCATCCAGCCTGCCTGAGCTGGTGAGGCTGGGAGGTGGCAGGCCTGTGGGCGTCCCAGTGGGTCAGAGCCATCCCGCCATCTGAGTCTAGCTTCGCTACACCAGCTTAGCTAGTCACATTCGCTTTCGCCAATGTGAATTCCTGCTCTGGAAGTGTTGAGAGACATGGGGTCATGCAGAAGACAGGGGTACGAAAGTGGGGGAGGGCTGTGAAATTTGTGGAAGCCAAATACTCCCCAGGAAACTTTTCAGTGTATAAAAGACTGAGAAACATATGGATTGAATTTTCCCAAAGAATACACATGGATTTAAAATTTAAGGGCAAGGGTGGGGGTTGGGTTTTTTGGGTTTTTTAAAAAAATATTATTGGGTGTTTTCCCCCCAAAGCACATTTTGGGGAATTTTACTGGCCGCCAAACCACTTAAAACATCTTGAGATGTTAAACAGACATGGTGTCATCTGGGGGACCCATGACCCATACCTACAGTGGAACTTACATTCCTGCCTGCTCTGCGCCCAGAGACTGCACATGTAGTGGTTTGGGAAAGGATGGTGACGGGTATTCCCCTGCCAGGTAGTGGCATGTGGCTGTGGTCTATAGGCACTGCTTGCCTGGGTTCACCCCCATCAATGCCAGGAAGTCAAGTCCAAGTAAAATAGAATCCAGTGGGGCTGATGTTAACCTCTTCACCTCTCTGGATTATAAGTTCTTTGTCTGAAAAATGGGAATAATAATAATAATAGCATTTATCTCATAGGGTTGTTGAGGGAATTAAATGGGTAAATACATGTGAAATGCTTAGATCTGTGCCTTGCAAATTTTGGAATACACTGCACTTAATCACCATATTCATTACATTTGAACTGTCTATCAATACTTAGAGTATTACAACTGCATAGCAATACCTACAGTGGGTTTCCTTTTAACTCAGGGCTTTATGAAGATGACCAAAGGATTTGCTGACTCAATTCATTCAACAAAATTTTATCCAAGGCCTACTCTATCAGTCAAGATCAGCTAGGTTGTTCTGCTGTAACAAACATCCCCAATGTCGCAGTGACTCAAAACAGCAAGGTTCCTTTCTTGCCAGTGCACCCTGTCCACCTCAGGTTGCAGGGCTCTGTTCCAGCTGGTCCTCACTGAGGGGTGAGAGCTGACAAAGCCTACCACCCTATGAGGTACTGCAATCACCACAACAAACGAAGGGGGAATTGTGGCAAGTCACACAACAGGCTCGTCAGAAATTGGCACATGTTGCTTTTATACCTGTTCCAGGTAGAAGAAGTAATGAGCTCAAACACAGTTTAGAAACCAAAGATGCAAGGGCATGACACCAAGGCAGGATGAGGGACTCGTTATTGAGCCCCTCCTATGAGCCAGGCTCTGGGCAGGAGCTCTCTGGCTGAGGGCTCTCCTCCCTGCCCCACCCACCTCTGCAGAGCAAGCCCCACTTTCATAAACACGCCCCCTGTCATCTTGGGAGTTACCAGTTCACATGCTGAATATGCTAAGGTGGGGCACACACATCCTGTCCTAGGTCTGCCCTGACCCCGCCTACCCCCAGCGACAGATTCCCTCAACGCTCTTCAAGAACCTCTGTTAAAATTTCCTACAAACCTATCTAACTAGTGATCATCTGGGCCTTTCCCCCCCTTGACCTTGAGGATGTAGCAAGTCTTCAGAGGTTCCTGTTACAATCCAGAGTCTCTTGGAGAATATAACATCCTGCAGACCCTCCAGTCTAGTGACCCCATTATTAAAGGAAGTGAGGCCATTTCCTCTACTAAGAGCTTATAAATTGTTTAATAATCTTTTCAGCTGCCTCTGGTGGGCCATACCTGTAATCCCAGTGACTTGGGAAGCTGAGAAAAGATTGCAAATTTGAGGCCCGCCTGGGTGACTTGGGGAGACCCTGTCTCAAAAAAGGGGATGGAGTAGGCCTATAGCTCAGTGGTAAAATGCTCCTGGGTTCAATCCCCAGCACCAAAAGAATACACACACACATACATACATTGTATACATTGGTTTTTCTAAAATATATTTTGGTTGTAGGTGGACACAATACCTTTATTTTTTATTTTTACATGGTGCTAAGAATCGAACCCAGTGCCTCACACATGAGAGGTGAGCGCTCTACCACTGAGCCACAACCCCAACCCCATAAAATGTTTTTTTCAAAAGATTTTGCCAAGGTTTGAGTCTGTCAGTTTTGGAATCTCCCTCTTTTTCCATTTTTTAAAAAACTGGTTAATATCTACCAGTCTCCTGGTAGCAGTTTCCTTCTCCAGGACTTCTCCCAGAGGACCAGGCGGAGGTTGGACATAGTCCTCATAGCTTCATCCCACGCTCTCTGACATACCTGAACTAGTTTAGGGATGCAGGCCACTCCCTTCCTGTGGTGGGGTAACCTCTGGAGTACTAACAAGTGTTGGCTGACCCATGTCCTAGCCTCAAGGCTGGCAAAAATAGCTCAGTCCTATGTATCCATTCCCTCCCACTGGGGAGTTTTATACAATACGACCAAAGGCAGGAGTACCCACCTGGCTGACTATCTCTGCATTAGTTGAAGGGATTGTAAGTATTTTTAGTGGCAACTGGAATAGTAAGTAAGAGAGAGAATTCCTTAAGACAAAAAAAAAAACAAAAAACCAGGCATCATTCTGAGTGGGCGGGAGCAGGACTGGGCAGTGCTGAGAGAGGATAAAACCTGGCTGCATGGTGTCCCCATGGGGGCAGCCAGGACACAGGCACCAGGGTGCCCCATCTCAGCAACAGGTCCCACATCCCATATGTGGCACTGAGACAGAGAAAACCTTCAAGGGACCACTCTGGGCTTGGATAAGAAGGATGTCAACCACAGCCATTATAGCCTGATGCTGTGAGGTCTTGAGCAAGTTCCTGAATCCTTCTAGGCCTCGGTTTCCTCATCTGTAAAACAGAGACATCAGTATTACTTGCCTAGGGATTATGGTGAGATTTGAATGAGTTAACACCATAACTGCTTAGAACAGTGCCTGGCACATAGTATCGTGTTCTCGTTGATGAAGAATGATTGTTCAGCAGCCCCTGAATTCTGAGGAAGGGAAAGGGCCTTTTAACTGGGATTCCTGCTGAGCTGCGAGGGTAGGAGCTTGGATTCAGTGGAAGTCAATTGGAAGAAAATAGAGAACTGTGACCTTTCTTCCACAAGAACCAAGATTCTTATCTGCTATGCTATCTCCCGTATTAAGGTACAATTTCCTCTTAAAATTGTCTCTGTTACCCTTCATGGAGCAGCCAGCATCTGAGTGGGCTCTGACATCTACGAACATGTACCGCATTCCCTAAGCAGTGAGTCTACCACTTTTTTGTTCCTGTTTCTTATTAATCATCTTCCAAACAAAACTGTGGTAGCCAGACTAGCCCCCCAAAGATGCTTACATCCTAACCCCCAGAATCTGTGATTGGTACATGGCAAAGATGCTGTGGTGGGACTTAGGGAATGTGGGACTGCAGATAGGATCAAGGCTTTTAATCAGCTGCCCTTAAAACAGGGGGATCATCCTAGGTTATCCTGGTGGATCCAAGGGAATCACGGGGGCCTTTGTTATAGCAGCAATCAGAAATGAATATAAAAACAACAGTACCAATAAACAAGAAGTAATCAAACAAACACTTGTTTTTGCAAAGCTCAGCCCTAGCCTTCCCAATACTGCTCTGAAAGTGTCCTTGTCCTTCTTCAGAGTCCATCCTCATCTCTGCCCCTCATCCCAGGGCTGAAATGTCCTTTGCGTGAGAGCCTTTGAGGAGCACCGAGCTCTCTTTGTTCAGACCTGTCCCTCCTCTTCACTGAGGGTCTTCTAGGTGGCTGTCCTCTGAAGACTCTTTCTGGGGCCTCCTGTCTGTCTTGCATTAGATTTTTGTTCCACATCCCTGGGTCATGCCTGCCTTTCCCTGGACTTTCCAAAATCCTTTCCCACGGCCAGGTGCATGCAATTGACTCCTTGAGACCCAGTGCCAGGTACTGAGGACAACAGGATGCTGTCACCAGAAATCCAGCGGGTGGAACCACATGCCTTTTTTTTAGATCTTAAAAAAAGGTCAAGCATCAGTAATTTCCATAAAAGTTCAACCTGAGAATAGAGAACACCTGCAAATGGCTAGAGTTTGGCAAAATACACCACCGAAGCAGAGACGAGGAGAAAGGGAGTCGTGGCAGAAGGAGAATTCAAAATGGTAATTCTGTGTTTAATTTGGTAAGGAACCCCCACACTGTTCTCCACAGCCATGGTACCGTCTGCACTCCCACCAGCCACGTGCAAGGCCCCCCGTGGCCTGCGTCCTTGTCCTGGCCATTTTCTCTTTTATTACTACAGCCATTCTTGTAGGTACAAGTGGCATCTCCTCGTGGATTTAATTTTACTCTCCCTAGTGATGAATAATGCTGATCAGGGTCCATATGCTTGTGGACCATTTGTAGACCTTCTTGGGAGACACGTCTAATCAAGACCTCAAAATCTGTACTCCTTGATCCTTGTAGCACCACTGAGAGGAAACAGTTGTTCATGTCTGCCTGTTTGTTTGGTTTTTTTCTTCTTTCTTTCTTTTTCACCAGGGTTTGAACCCAGGCTTTTAACCCCTTAGCCACATCCCCAGACCCTTTTATTTTTTTTATCTTGAGACAAGTTCTCACTAAATTGCTTAGAATCTTGGTAATTTGCTGAGGTTGGCCTTGAATTTGCAAGCTTCCTGCCTCAGCCTCCCGAGCCACTGGGATTATAGGCATGAGCCACCATGCCCAGCCTGTTCATGTCTTTCTAGGTGAAGAAGCTGAGGCTAAGTGAGACTAGAAAGCCCCAATTTCAATAGACAATGAGAAGCAAATCTGCTTAACCCTCAAGTTCATACCACACCACACCCCCAAACTTTCAAGTGCGCAGATGCTGGTGCCAAAAGGGAATTGCAAAGAGCTGCAGGGTATGGAGGAGAGGTGGGCACTAAAAATCTGGAGTCCCCAAGGAGTAGTAGGAAGGGGGAAGATGTTCCACATGGGTTTGCAGTGACAGAAGAAACAGAGACGGTGGAGAGAGAGAGTGCAGGGAGAGGGACTGAGCGTGGCAGATTGATGGGGACTTGTCTATCCAGACCTGTGTGAAGCAGAGAAGGGCATGGTGTGTGCAGCAGGGACCGAGGGTGGAGGTCACTCAGGTTGTGCTCTGGGTTCCTTTGTGCCCCAGGAATTCTCTGAACTTGGCCACTCTGGGCTCCAACTGCAGATTCTGGAGCAGACTCAGACAGACCCAGCCTCACCTAGGGTCACACAAATGCAAGTGAGAAGTCAGTGACCTGTGCAGGCCGCTGCGGCAGCTGTAGGAAACCTGGAAGTGTGAGACAATATTTCTGTAAGACTGTCATTTTCATCAGAAATCAGTGCCAGAAAATGGCTTCACAGCTGTGTGTGTTTGTGTGAGTGTGTGTGAGTGTGTGGGCTCCAACACTCATTAGAACCTGCCTCCACCTCTGAGAGGTGCAAAGTGGGACTAGAAGTGGGAGAAATGCGGGGAGTGGGGGCAAGGAGTTCTGATGATCTGAGACTAGAGGCTGCAGAAAGAAGGACCAGAGCTGCCTGGAGGCTTTGGCAGGCAGCCCTCGCCTCTGGAAACGATGCTGAAATATTTCAGCCTCTCTCTTCTCCTGGGGCTTCCTGTTTCCTATTTGGTCTCTGGTTTCCAGGCAACACTGAATACCCCCAAACTCCTGAAAGGCGCAGGTCTCCAAGTGTCCCTCTCTCTGAAGCTCACATCTGTAACGAGTTTCCCATCTGCCAAGTCTCCCAGGGTAGCCCATCCATTTTGCTGTCTCTCCAGAGGACAAAAGCAATTGAAGATGCCTTGTGGTCTGAGGTGTGTGTGCGCCTTCCCCTTTGCAGGTTCCTCCAGTTTAATGAATCTTCCTGCACAGTTGGTTTGGATGAATGGGGGTGAGGGTGAGGGTGGGGGAGGTAGGGCGAGAGATTTAGGGTTTGCTGCTTTGATTTAGTAAAGAACTGAGTCTGGCAAGAGCCCAGCAGCTTAGAGGCAAGGTGGGGGAATGTGTGCTGAATTTGACCAGCTGGTGAGTATTGATGGGCTTTCCCTCTCCTAGGAGGGAGCGCAGGACTGCTTTGTGCTTGCAGGAACTCTGGTGGGCTTGGGGGTGGGGTGGCAGAGATTTGAGATGCCTGATGAACTGGTTTCTGAAAGCAGAGAGCCTGGTGGGAGCACAATATAAAAATTGGTGGCAGAGTTTTGAAGGATTTAATTTAGCATTATAATACAGGTATGCACAGTTTCCAAAGTTACATTACTTCAGGCTGAGAACAAAACAACAGTCCTCTGCTACTCCTAGCCACCTGAGCCCCAAGCCCAGGGGCAACTTCCTTTATTTCCTTTAGCTCCTTTTAAAAAATTTACCTTCATATTTAAAAGGCTGCTAATCCTGATCTATTTTTCATTTTAGACATTCTTTATTGACTTCTACCACAAAAGATTATACTTTCTTCCTCTTTTTTTTTAATATTTTTTTTTAGTTGTTGATGGATCTTTATTATTTATATGTGGTGCTGAGGATCAAACCCAGTGCCTAACGCATGCTAGGCAAGCACTCTACCACTGAGCTACAATCCCAGCCCGGGTTTCTCCCTCTTGCATACGCCTCCCCCCCTCCCTGTGCACCCACACATGCATGCCTCACCCCGACCCATCTCATGGCACTAGAGAGGGTGGTTGATGGTAACCCAAACACAGTTGGGGGTAGGAAGAATGGAGCTCTCACAATCTACCAGACAACAGGACAACTATAGTCTGCAGCAATCAATTACCCATATCAAAAGAACCACAGGAAAGAGTTTGAAGGGTCCCAGCTGACAGACGTGGTAGTATTTGATGAGAAGGAAATACTGCTGACCCTGACTTATTCATTATACACCGTGTACATGTATCATGTAACAGCTTATGCCATAGATATGTGTCAATTAAAGTTACTAAATTTAAAAAATGTAAAAATAAAAATATTCAGTAGATATGGTATAAAAATATCACACTCTACCTCATAAATATGTACAATGGCTACATATCAATTAAAAATGACAATAAAATGAAAATCAGTCTTGTGATGCCAGACTGGCCTTCTGTTTCCGGGAGTCCTCACCTCTGTCCCATCCCCACATTAAGAATTGTCTCTTCTAGGGCTGAGGTTGTGACTCAATGGCAGAACGCTGGCCTCAAACGCATGAGGTACTAGGTTCAATCCTCAGCACCACATAAAAATAAATAAACAAAATAAAGACACTGTGTCCATATATAACTAAAAAATACTAAAAAAAAAAAAAAAAGAATTGTCTCTTCTGGTTTGCTTTATCCTCCATGTAGCTGTCATTCATCGCTTCCCACTCCCCAACATGAACTGACAGCGGCCAAGAACAGATTTCCTTTTTCCCTCCCTTGCTGCTCTTAGCTGGACCTGCCGGCTCTCAGAGGTATCCGGCTTCCCCCAGCCTCCCTCTGGAGCTCTCACTCCTCTTTTCTCTTCCCTCTCTCCTCTGTCTTGGTTTCCTCCTCCTCCCCGTGAACCTCCTGCTCCTGCAGAGTCCTGAGAAAAGGGTATGTGAGGGTAAATCTTTCCAAATTGTCCTTGTCTGAAAACACCTCTGTTCCCACAGGATTCCAAGCTTGGCTGGGAATAGTGGTTGAGCCTGGGGGAAGCTTCACCCTTCACTGGAGCTGCTGGGCAGGAGCCCCTGGCCGTCCTGGTTGCTAGTCTCCCTGTGACTTTTCCCTCTGCTCCACAAGTATTGGGGTGGTCCCTTTCTTCTTCAGCTGCCATCTCATTCTAGCACCTTAGGGTGCTTTTCTTGCAAGTGAGTGCCTTTGAACTGCGGATTCTGGCCTCAGGGCTGAGCATCTATCTTCTTGTACTAGTTTGTTGATGATGTCCTCTCTGGTCTCTCCCACTGGAAACTCTCCAGTATGATATTAGACCTTTGTTAGTACTCTTTTTGTTCCAATTCCTGGGAGATTTTTACAAGTTTATATTCCAACTCCCCTACTGGATTTGTTTTGACTATCATATTTTAAATTTTCCAGAGCCGCTTTTTGTTTTCCGAGTCTTCTTTCCTTCCTTATTTTATTTTTTAAGTTAAAAAGAATTTTTTAGTTGTAGATGGACACAATATCTTTATCTATTTTTATGTGGTGCTGAAGATCGGACCCAGTGCCTCACGCATGCGAGGCAAGTGCTCTACCACTGAGCCACAATCCCAGCCCCTCCCTCATTTATTTTTATTTTTATTTTTTTTAGTTGTTGATGGACCTTTATTTTATTTATTTATATGTGGTGTTGAGAATCGAACCCAGTGCCTCACGCATGCTAGGCAAGCGCTCTACCACTGACCCAGAACCCCAGCCCCTTCATTTATTTTTAATAACACTATACCTCATAAATATGTACAGTGGCTCTCTTGTACATGGATCTCTTTAATGGATCTCTTTCTGATTTTCATTATAATTATCTTCAAGTTTTCTTGTGCATCTTACATTATCTTTGATTCTTTAATTCCTTTTTCCTGCTTATTTTTTTTTAAAGATTTTTTTTTTTTTAGTTGTAGATGAACACAATGTCTTTATTTTATTGCTTTGTATGTGGTACTGAGGATCGAACCCAGGGCCTCACGCATGCGAGGCAAGCGCTCTACCGCTGAGCTACAATCCCAGCCCTTTCCTGCTTATTTT
>CM053410.1:80235194-80246220 GCA_028644305.1 Xerus rutilus | reverse complement strand
TAGTGAGAATCTGTCTCAAAATAATAAATGAAAAGGGTTGAGAGCCGGGTGCAGTGGTGCAAACCTGTAATCCCAGCACTTAGGGAGGCTGAGACAGGAGAATCGTGAGTTCAAAGCCACCCTCAGCAATGGTGAGGCATTAAGCAACTCAATGAGACCCTGTCTCTACATAAAACACAAAATAGGGCTGGGGATGTGGCTCAGTGGTCGAGTACCCCTGAGTTCAATCTCCAGTACCAAAAAAGAGAAAAAGGGTTGGGGATGTTGCTCAAAGGTAGAGCACCCCTGGGTTCAATCCCCAGTACCAAAAACAAATGAACAAACAACCTTAAATTATATTGTATTTTGCTATACGCTATATTTTCAGAACTATATTTTAGAAACCTTTGACACTCAAAAAATAATGAGCTTCATTTGCATTAAAACACGTTTTTAATGTAAGAAACATCACCATTCTTACATTACTTATGAGATTTGTGGAACCTTATTTAGATAATTGCATTCATCATAAGCTCACAGCTATATGAATAATATTAATGATTCAAGTCGATGTAAGCCTTTCTTCATAAAAATCATGGTTTTCAAATCTTAGCACCTACCCCTAGTGTAAAAGAATAGTTCTCTCGTGCTGTAGCAGAGTAACAGTTGTTGTTGTTGTTTTTTGGTACCCAGGATTGAACTCAGGAGTACTCGACCACTGAGCCACATCCCCAGCCTATTTTTTGTTTCTTTAGAGAAAGAGTCTTACTGAGTTCTTAGCGCCTCAGCGTCACTAAGGCTGGCTTTGAACTCGCAATTCTCCTGTCTCAACCTCCCTAAGAGCTGGGATTACAGGCATGTGCCACCACACCCAGCTGACAGTTGTTTTGAATAAAGTGATTTCTGAGTATTTGTCTTAAACCTGAACACAAAGCACAGTTGTTTCTCTATGTGTGTCCTAATGATTGTCTTGGCTCTGGTGCCCTGGGCTGTCTGGGTTGAGGGAAGCTGCTCCGAGCATGGGAACAGTGTGTTGCTGGGCTTCTACAGCATGACCAGGCCTGAGACCTGCTCATTTTGTTGGGGGATTCCAAACTGCACTGGCTATAGGTCTTTTGAGCTGGCCAGTTTTTCCAGAAGGGAATCCTCCAACCTCTCACCTCTCAGCAGCCTAGGAAGGAGGATACAGGTTGGGGTCAGGCAACAGTCTCCTTGACCTCAGTGCATGGCCTTCTCAGTCCTCTGCTGTGACTGGTGCCCCGGAAACCAGCTCTGTCTGGTCTCTTTCTCTGGAGAACAAGTTTCTTGTCTCCTTCAAGGGGTGGTCGGAGAAAGGTGGGTTCCAGCTGCTCCCCACCCAGACCTTCCCACCTCACCTCTCCCCCCTGTTGGCATGTCACTGGCATCTCCCAGGCTCAGAAAGACCAGTTCCCACTTTCTGCACAGCCTTCTGAACAGTCCACTGTTTCTTGCTCTGTCCTTGGGAGTTCACATCTTCTTCATTTCTTAATGGAACTTCTCAGATGGAGTTTGCAGAGGGAGACAGGAGATACATGTTTTCAATCCATCCTGTTTGACCAAAAGTTCTCATTTTTCTTTTATGAAGACTGGAGATTATGTCTGGGTCAGTCGCCAGCTCCTTCGTAAAATCTGTCCCAACTATTCACTTACTCACTCATCCATTTTTTCTATTGAACCAGTGTTTCTTTTGTGTCCCACCCTGGCCTCACAGCCTGGTGGAACATTCTTGTAAACAGGCCTGTTAGAGTCCAGCATGATAAGGTTGTGACTGACAGATCTGGGACTCAGATCAGAGTTTTGAATCAATCCCAGAGCCCTTGTTCAAGATGAGAAACCAAGTTAAAGGATCTCATCTTGCCTCCCAAAGCCCCTGACCTGAGAAAGATACAAGAAACTGATTTCCCTGGGAGAAGGTGAGCTCTCCCCTCTGTAGGGTGGGGGAACTAGGGAGCCTGGAGTCCTGGATAAGAAAAGGACTCCATGGCCTTCTGTTGTGGGTGCTCTTGATGACCCTAGATGTCCATGTCACTAGATAACTGAGAGCCTCTCTAGTCTCAGTTCCCTGATTCAGTGACTTTAACCCACTGACCCAAACACAAATATGAGCTCAGGAGCTAGGTTTCCACCTGGAACACTATTTTCTAGGACACATTGATGTGAACCTAGCCAGCATCCTTATCCCATAAAACTTGATTGGCTCAGTCCCTAAGTTCAGAATTGAATCCTCATTGCAGTTGGAGCAGGGCTTCCAAATTCCCAACAGGTAACTTTAGGATTCAGGAATAAGAAACCAGAATTCCTGGAAATTCGCAGAAATTCCCTAATCTTAAGTTGTTCTTAAAGTACTTCCAACATTCTTCATGCTCTTAGTTCATTATGTGTATCTTGCTTTTGTTTAATAGATAAAATATTAAGTTTAGTAATATTTACAAAGAACTGCTGCCTATAGGGAATTCTTGAACACTGGAAAATTCCAGAAAATCTTGTTGGGAAATATTTTGATAATGTAACATTCAGATCTTCTAGCAAAGGAATCATCACTACCCAGAATTATGGTTTGAAATGATCAACTTAGGGACTTACTTTTGCTTTCAAAACTTGTTTATTGGAACTCCAATGACAGATTTATAAAAAGTATATACTATACACTTAAACCTATTACTATTCATTTTATTTACCTCAATAACTCACAGCACCAGACCGGGCCACCGACAGAAGCTTATAGTATTGCAACAGCTATACACATAAGTGACTATGCAGTGACCATGCGTCTCCTGTGTGCTCCTGCCCCTGTTCCCTAAAACACTGATGTTAACCTTCAACTTGGAGTGGTCCGTGTTTTCCTGCCCATGGTTTGGTCTTGATGTCAGCCAGTTCTTCAAGCCGGTAGGATGTCTATGCTAATTTTTTTTTTTTTTTTTTTTTGGTACCAGGGATTCAACTCAGGGGTACTCAACCACTGAGCCACAGCCCCAGCACCATCTTTTGTGTTTTATGTAGAGACAGGGTCTCACTGAGTTGCTTAGCGCCTCGCCATTGCTGAGCCGGGCTTTGAATTCATGATTCTCCCGTCTCAGCCTCCCAAAGTGCTGGGATTACAGGTGTGCACCAATGCACCCGGCGTCTATGCTAATCGTCAAGCTTTAGTGATCACGAGAACTGTAATACTTCTTCCTGGTTTCCCAGATGATCTTTTTTAGGATTCAGGATTTGGAAAAACATATAATTTCCCAAAAAATTCCCAGAAGAAATTCCTGCATGGAAATGCTAGACTGAAATTGGTCTTTGCCTGACCACTAAAGGAAGACCCTTATTAAGCAAAATAGTGTCATAAATGAGAGTAAACATGGGGTAAGGAAAGCAGTGGGTGTGGCCTCAGTCGCCCGTCCTGGGCAATCCTCTGGCTCTCACAGCCCCATAGTGGCCCAGGCACTGTGCAGCTGATTCCCCAGGAACCACCTGCACCCAGCAGATCCCCCAAGCTCCTTCTGCCTTTCAAATTCTGCAGGTCAATTCCTGGAGGAGGGAGGAAGAGTGACAAGTAACAAATAGCTCCCACAACAGAGAGCTGAGTCCTAGTCACTCATGGGCAAGGGTCATGGGTCTCAAGCAGGGGTAGATTGAACATGAAGCCAAACCAGCACCTGCCAAATTCCTGGGAGAGGACCTTATGCAACTGGTTTAAAGTGTGTAAAATTTAGAAAAGTAATAATTGGTAAATGAGACACCATCAATTACGACTACAGTCTTTTCCCATTTTGACATCTCTAGATCACACTTCCTTTCATGTTGGGGGGGTTGAAGTGGCTGTGGGCATTTTTAGTATGCAGCTAAGGGGAAATTGAGTACATTTATTTATGTCATTTGCAGTCACTTCTGTTAAACTAAAATTAGGCCTGAAGATGCCTCTGTACTTAAGTCCTTATATAACAAACCTAATTTGGAAGGTAGGCAAACTGAAGCCTATTTAAGAGCACACTCTTGCAACAAATAGCCAGTCAAGTCCTGGTCACTCAGCCGAGCTTCGCACAGTCACAGGGGCTGGCAGATTCGAATGAGGCAAAACGTTGCGCTATAGCTAATTAAGCCATCTCTGAACACCACCTGCGTTTTCTGTCCAGAAATGTTGTCTGAACACATTGCAGCCCCGGAATTCTTTGAATCCATTCTGATTCTGAGGACTGCCTGAGCCTACAATTATGGACAAAAGCCACTTGAGGTCTTTAAATTTAGGGTGATTTTGTCACTTCCTAGTAGAGTTTAGAAGCTTCTAGCCCCACCCCCTCCCCCAGTGTAGGAATGGCTTCTAGGAATATCCTGCTGGCCACTGGGCTGACTTAACGACCAAAGGTCATGCTAGATGTGAATGTGACCCTTGACACTTGGCAAGGTGTGGGAAGTGAAAGAGAAACAAGGCTCTTGTACAGTCAGAAGCTTGTTTGTGGAAAATGCTTTCAGCCATTGCAAATGTACGGGGCAGGGTTGGGTTTTCAGTGACGATTCAGTCCAAGTTTTGTTCTGCCAGGATGTCCTCTCTTGTCGGGAATAATAATTAAGCAATAATGCAGCACACACGAGTGCAAGCACATCGCACTTTTTTTCTCTGTTGGTGTGTTAATCAGCTTTGTGTCCTGGTGACCAAAATACCTGACAAGAACAACGTAGAGGAGGGAAAGCTTATGTTGGCTCACGATTCCAGAGGTTTCAGTCCATAGATGGCCAGCTCCATTGCTCTGGGCCCAAGATGAGGCAGAGCGCCTTGGTGAAGGGTGGTGGCAGAGGAAAGTGGCTTCATTCAAGGCAGTCAGAAAGTGAAAGGGGCCACAGGGAAGAGGCACCTCCCAGGGCACACCCCAGTGACCCACCTCCAGCCACGCCCTCCCTGCCTGCAGGTACCACCTAGTCAGTCCATTCAAACTAGGATGGACTGATTAGGTTACAGCTCTCACAATCCAATTTTTTTTTTTTAAAGAAGATTCTTTTTTTAAAAAATATATTTTTAGGGGCTGGAGTGTGGCTCAGTGGTAGAGCGCTTGCCTAGTATGCGTGAGGCACTGGGCTCGATTCTCAGCACCACATATAAATAAACAATATAAAGGTCCATTGACAACTAAAAAATAAAAAACAAAACAAAACAAAAGTCAGCTTTAAAAAAATATTTTTTTAGTTGTTGATGGATCTTTATTTTATTCATTTATTATTTGTATGTGGTGCTGAGGATCGAACCCAGTGCCTCATGCATGCTAGGCAAGTGCTCCACCACTGAGCTACGGCCCCAGTCCTCACAATCCAATTTCACCTCCAAACATTCCTGCATTAACAGAGCTTTGCAGGAGTACCTCACGTCTAAGCCATAACAATTGAGATTGACAAAATAGAATGTATCAAATTCTTGACTTTATGAGCATAAACCCATAACAGTATTGCCCCCCCCCCTCATTTTTTTGTACCAGGGATTGAACCCAGGAGTGCTTAACCACTGAGCCACATCCCCAGCCCATTTTTTTAATTTTATTTTCAGAGAGGGTCTCACTAATTTGCTTAAGGCCTCACTAATTTGCTGAGGCTGGCCCTGAAGTTGGATCCTCCTGTGATACCCTGCCAAGTCACTGGGAGTATGCCACAGAAGTATGCCACAACGCCTGGCAATATTACCCCAAATTTTGATCAACCATGCTAGAGGTGCTGGGAATGATGGGCACACTAATCCTAGTGACTTGGGAGGCATGAGTTCAAGGCCGGCCTCAGCAATTTAGCAAGGCCCTAAATAACTTAGTAAGACCCTGGCTGGAAAAAAAAAAAGGTCGGGGACTTAGGTCAGAAGTAAAGCGTCCCTGGGTTCAATCCCCAGTACCAAAAAAGTAAAAAGAAAAAAAAATCATGCTGGAGGAATGACAGGATTATCTTTTAAGCCTTTCTGTAGAAAATTATATTACAAAATTGTTAGCATAAGAAGTGATCATCAAAGAGTAGAGTCCAAACAGTGGAAAAATATAATGGAGGTATGTCATACAGTTTTTTTTAAAAAGTTATTTTTTCTGGATTTTTGTGTTGTGGTATTTGCCTTTTAAGATTTATAATTGGGGGACTGAGGTTGTGGCTCAGTGGTAGAGCACTTGCCTTGCATGTGTGAGGCACTGGGTTCGATTCTCAGCACCACATATAAATAAATAAAATAAACATCCATTGGCAACTAAAAAAATATTTTAAAAAAAAGATTTATAATTGGATGTGATCTGTTTTCTCATTCTAAATAAGTACTTACTTTTATGCCAAATTTTTAAATTTTAATTTTATATTATTTTTCTTAAAGAGATCACCAAATCATGTAAGCTTCAAATCCTACAAAACCCAGATCTCTGCCTGCACCCAGGTGTGGGGCCCAGGGTTAATACCAGCAGCCACTCCAGGCCTTCGGGGCTCCCCAAGGTCCCTATCCTGGTCCTCCTTTCTCAGGCTCTAGGGGCCATCAACACCTGAGGCTGGGATTCCCTTGCCCTGAGGGAGCAAGAAGGTACATGAGTTGGTGCCACTGCATTACACTTCTGAGGGCTTTTCCCCCAGCTGAGCCTGTCTGGCAGGATGGTTGGCCACTGTGTCAGCACCTGCCACCCTCATGGTGCAGGATAAGCCCCTGAGGGGGAAGGTGTCTCCTGCAGTCATTACAACCAGGACCACCAGGAGGGCCTCTGGTGTCCCTTAGGAGCACTAATTTGCCAGGAGCACCTGGATGTCCCTTAGGAGCACTAATTTGCCCGATTCAGACCTCTTCCCTTTTGTGGGGCCTCCTGTCTGCCCAGCACCAGTCCAACTGAGCCCTTGACTGTGTTCCAAGCAGTCAGGGCGCAGGGAGCCAGCCTGGGCAGGATGTCCGTGCCTACCTGGCACTACTCAGGTAAACAACCTGATGGCACAAACAGCCTGCTGCCCTTCTCCCTCACTCTCGCTGTGTGGTCCCACTGGCCTAAAGGGCCACTTTGTTCTCAGCCTCAGGGAGGTTTGTTGGAAAGACTGCAGGAGAGCTGTGGGGTCCGGCAGGGCCTGTCCAGCTGCACCCACCCAAGCCTGAGAGGACACTGACCCCGTGTGGCCACGTGTGGAGGTGCAGCATAGAGGGAGAGGAAAGAAGCCTCAATGTGGTCCTTTGGCCCTTTGACCTCAGCCAAATGACCCCTCCAGTCCCTCCCTGGCCCACCCAGCTCTCCCTCACCACAGCACAGGGCCCCTGGGGAGAGACCTAGCCCCACCAGGGTCTGCTGACTCAGGGTCTGATTCCTAACGTGTCAGAATCAGGTCCCATTCTAGACATTCCATTATCATTGACAGTGTGATTAAGTGTCCATGAGGAGATGCTGTGCCTGGGGCAGATGAGGAAGGAGGAAAGGGAGGCTCACGAAAGCCAAACAGCTCTCAAGCCAAGCTGGGTTTTAACAACACAATAGCAACATGCCAGGGGCAGGGCTGCTGGCTCCAGAGTCCCTGTCCAGTCCGGGGCACAGTGCAGCTCCCAAGGGAACAAACACCCAGCCAGCTTCAGCCTTGGCCTCATCAATCCCGTCCTCATCAACAGAGCTGCTGCCTCAGCAAATTGGATCAGGTCACCCACCACTCAAAGCCTTCCACCGCTCTTCTTTGACATCAGGATAAAGACGGATCATTTGTCTTCCACACAGGCCTTCCTGACCTTGCCCCTTGATCTAGCCACACCAGTCTCTATTCTTCTCTCCTGCTACCTGCCCAGCCACTCTCTCGGACCCAGATGCGTGGGCAAATCATGCGGGGACTTTGACAAAACATGGATCCTGATTCACTAGGCCTGGGGCAGGACTCTGGGTTCACTTCCACGTGATGCTAGTTCTGTTGAGTCCATAGACCACAGGTGAGTAACAGGTTCACCTTTGACCTTTGCTCAAACCAGTCCTTTGCTCTGGAACTTTCCCCCTTCTTCCCCTCCCCAGCACCTGTCTCTTTCACCTGCCTGCTAAACCTACTTCTCCAGAACTCAGCTCAGATGTCCCCACCTGCAGGAAGCTTTCTCGAACCCTTTGAGACTGGTTAGGCCTCATCTGTTAGAGCCACAAACAGTATTAGGTGAAATGATGTGGTGCCTGGGATTTGTTTTTTAACACTCAAGACAAAGAGTGAGGGCAGCAGATAGATAAAACAAGAATGGCAAAATATTGTAATGTTTGAAGCTGGGAGATGGACACATACAAGTTCATTGTATTGTCCTCTCAATATTTGTATATGTTTGAGCATTTCCAAAATAAAAAGCTTAAGAAAAGAAACCTCAGGTTAGATGCCTCTTCCATGTGCCTCTCTAGGTGACAGTTCCCATCTGGCCCTGTTGCCCCCATCCTAGCCCTCCTGGTACTGCCTTATGCTTTGTCCTCGGGCTGAGATTATTCTGTACCTAGTTCACTGTGTACTGGCCTCTGGCACAGTGTTCAGCACAGAGGCCATTCTCAACATGGTTCAGTGGTTGAATGAGAATCCTGCCAGGTTACATTAGTTGATAGAAAAGAAATGAATTGTTGAGTGGGTGGCGCACATCTGTAATCCCAGCGGCTAGGGAGACTGAGACAGGAGGATCACGAGTTCAAAGCCAGCCTCAGCAAAGGTGGGGCGCTAAGCAACTCAGTGAGATCCTATCTCTAAATAAAAATATAAAATAGGGCTGAGGCTATGGCTCAGTGGTTGAGAGCCCCTGAGTTCAATCCCAGGTACCAAAAAATAAAATAAAAATGAATTGTTGAAAATATATGCTGAAACCAAACAATGCTTCCATAGATCTGTGCTGCATCTGCTCCTAGAAGCCTCTGAGGGATACTGCATCCCAGTAAAGACTTATTGGCACTGGAAAAAAATCAGCATCAATTGTTAAGAAGAAAGCAAATTCAGACACGGGACTGTTTCCATGTAGGAGGGTGTAGACTGAATGGGTGTGTGACTCTAGCTATCAGGACATAAACAGCAGAGATTCATTCAGTCACTCATTCACCCAGAATTCGCTCAGTGCAGGAGCATGGATTAGCCTTCCATGTTGGAGACACCTCTTCCCCAACCCGACTACTCGCATGAGCTTATACGAATGGATGCTAGTGGGAGTTTTGCCAAATGAAAGAGGCAGAAGTGGGGTTTTTTGAGGGGGAGGGTTGCTTGGTTTTGTGCAGGGACCCCCAAAAAGGAAGAGGAGAGAATAGGGCAGTGAAAGAGATGGAGAGCTATTTGGGCCCCATTCCAGTCAGACTGAAGTTAGGACTGGAAGCTAAAGGGGTTGTCCTTGAGGACCCTGGGTGCTGGCACAGTGACAACGCCAGTCACCACCAGAGCCCCAGGACTGCAAGGTGGGCCATTCTCCACTTCAGTGCCCACCTCCATCTGCTCGGATCCGGTGCTGCCTTAACACTCTGAGGCCTCCCCGCATCCAGCAGCAGCAGGGCACAGCAGGAGAGGAACATTGCTTTAGTTTTCTGGCATGAAAAATGGGCTGAACAGTGGTGCCATCCAAAGGCATGAGAAACGCAGCGAGAGGCAAGGTTGAAGCAAACACGGTGAGCTCCCCAGCAGAGACTCTTCGCCAGAGGAGTGAGAGACAGGCCTGGAAACACCGAAGGAAGGGCTCACCTGGTTCCCCCAACAGGGAACAAGCTTCCCTGGCCACCTGACAGGCAGGAGCTATAAAGAGATTCAAAAAATCAAGGTGGGATCAAGGGGCCGGAGAGCCAAAGCACAAGGGCAATCAAGATGCGCCTTGGCAAGTTCAAAACTCCCGAGATTGACAATCAGAAAGCAAGGGAGATCTTGATGCACATCCTTGACCCAGAGTGGCAAAACTTACACATGTGTGATGCTGTGCTCAGACATTGGCTGGCTTCTACCAAACCATAAAACATTTGTGGTGAGGCCTGGCCTCTCGGCCATTTCTATACACCATTTCTAGCACAGTCTCTAACTTGAAGTGGGTGCTGAGTCAATGTTTGAAAAAAATAAGTGAATGAAACAAATGTACTTGGAATGGTGTTGATTTTTGCTTTGCTTCCAAGTTGGAATGAATAATTGAACTCCCTCATATTCCATATCATCATCATTATCCTGGGTCGTGAGCTTAGGTAGCATTTAATAACTCCCTTGTTCTCCCGGGCTTTGGGGAAATTGAAGCTTCAGTAATGAGGGACATGGTCACTGGGTTGTTTTTAGTGGGAAGTCAACCACAGCTCACATCTGGTGGCCTCCGTGAAGTCCTGGGCACTCACGGGACTGTGTATATTTTTTCCTCACTGCAAAATCCAGACTGTAGAGAAACAGACCTTCTGTGTCTTTCCATTAGGAGGAAGTTTAGTCTCACCTGGAATCTGGCTGGAAGGGCCTGATTTTAGGTGGGCAAGGCAGACTTCAGCAAAATAAGCAGAGCAGTGAGAGGCCTCCATTGTCTGGGGAGACCCTGGGCTAGATAAGGGAGAGCGGTCATCAGGTGCAGGCTTTGCCACGGACACCACGTCCGTCCTGGACCTACAAGTTGTGTACCTAGGATCTTCCCTGTCAGCTGCTCCATCCTCTCTTCCTGCTCCCTTGAGAAACCTTGGGCCTTCTGCTTCTCTTCTTCTGGACATCTCCACTGCTGGCTAATCTAGCTCCCCAGCCACTTTCCTTCTACTCCAAACCCAGGTCTAACGACTTCAAATTTATAAACAGTGATAGACAGGTGTCCTTTAGCAATATTCATCATTTGTTCATTCATTCATTCAGCAAACACTTACTGAGCCCCCAGTATGTATCTACTACTGTTTTAAGAATTGGGAACATAGCAGATAACAAGACAGATAAACTTCTTAACTCATGTAGCTTAGATTAGAATGGTGGAGAATGCTATGGTATTGCTAAACAAAGGAACATGGCAAGAACTTCTGGAACTGTATGCAAAAAGAATCTATCACTAAGACAGAATCATTTACTCCTCTCACCATCCAACAGTTTTAAACAGGTAAAGCCTGATCCATGCAAATCACCATAACAAGAAGTATCA
>CM053410.1:80209518-80234694 GCA_028644305.1 Xerus rutilus | reverse complement strand
TTTTTTTTTTTTGGTACTGGGGATTGAACTCAAGGGTACTCGACCACTGAGCCACATCCCCAGCCCTATTTTGTGTTTTATGTAGAGACAGGGTCTCACTGAATTGCTTAGCGCCTCGCCGTTGCTGAGGCTGGCTTTGAACTCGCGATTCTCCTGCCTCAGCCTCCCTAAGTGCTGGGATTACAGGCTTGAGCCACCGTGCCTGGCTTATGATGCCATTTTTATTAATGAAAACTAACTGAGCGTCTCCTGTGCCCCAGTCACTATGTTGGGCCTATTTAAATGAGAACTACATATTTTGTCTTTGGGAAAGGCCAACCTGGCTTTAAAACGTTCAAGAGAATCTGGCAAGTCCTGGATCCAACCTATTTGGCTATACTACTTCTACTTGTGCTTGGTTTATGAACTCAGTTGCGATTTCAAGGTTGCCATTGGCTGGTGAGTAGAATTACTAGGTGATATTTGTCATGAGGTCGAACACTCCACAACTTCTAGACGGCAGATGAGGACTAGGGAGATGGATCCTGAAGTAGCTGCAGCCACCTTCTGAGCCATATTTGGGGATGTCGATGCTACTGGGTTGGGATTCTGGCCCTAGCCTCCACTAGCTGTCACAATTGAAACGTTTAGGGCAGTGATTGCCACCAGAATGACTGAAGTTTGAAATCTGATGAGAGCAAGGGGGCCTTAGGAACACTCTGGCACTGCTGATGGGAGCCCGCGGGACTCTGGGTCTCCGTGTTTATCTCCCACCTGGACTGGGATCTTCCACAGGCCACCCTGGTGGCCTGTTTTGTCCCCAGGCCCTGGGCATGGCAGAAGCTCAGGAAATGTAAGTTGAAAGTGGCTGGAGAGCAATAGTGCAGACTTGATATCAAGCTGCCACCTCAGCACACTTCCCACAAAGGAAGCTCCGTTCAAAAGCACAGCCCATATTGCCCTCCGGGGGTCAGCCATCCCGGCAAGGCCCAGCCTCCCCCGCTGATCCGCAGGCAGCGCCCAGAAAGGGCCTGGTCTCAAGGCCGCCCGTCCTCTGAACAAGCCCAGTCTTCACGGGCCTTCACAAAGGAGCACTGTCCCAGGCAGCCTCGGCCCCGGCTGGTTCCAACCCCAAACTCAAATGCTGTGGCGTGACCTCGTTTGAGCTTTAAAAGGACAAGGAAAGGCACTGTCTGAGGTGTTTTACTTTGGACTTTTTCTTTTTTTCATTACTACAAACTATTGCACATTGAAAACCTTGCATTTACTTGTGAATTGCCGTCGGTGTGTGGAGGAGGGAAAAGACTCAAGGTCAAAACTGTTTTCATTTCTCATCTAAGTTTTTCCAGTGCGTGGCTTCTCATTGAGCATCCTATATTGAATCCTGTGTCATTACATCACTCTTTGATGTATTTTCTAACCTGAGGGGTGGAGACTTCCTTCCTTCCTGTTGTATGCTGGAGTCAGATGGGCCAGGACCCATCCAGCACTCACCAGAAACTGGAACACGATCCTAGATGAGCATACGGGAACATTGTGTGTAATAGGGTCAAAGGCAAAACTAAACAGCAAATATTTACTTGTGTACAAGGGAAACCCATATATCAGTCTTATATCAAAGGCAAAATTAGGAGTAAAATGTAAGAAAGAGAGAAGGCACAACTGCAGACAAATCAACACACTTTGCCTTTTCTTGGGTAAGCTGCTGATAACCGCAGCCAGGATAGTGTGCCCTTGACAGCTGGATGTGTCATTAAATAATTCCAGTTGCCTATGAATTTTTCAGAAGCCCCTGGGAGTGTAATGGTGCTGTGTGTGTGACAAGCTGCCTCTGTTATGACTGTCAGGGTCCTGGGAGCACACCTCCATCTCCATTATGCAGGCCTGCCCCAGGACCTTTATAAAAATTCTCAATAGCAAACAAATGCAAACAACCTAAACATCCAGAAGGACACAGGCCAAACAAATCACAGCATATATTCAGCATAGAGTGCTAAAGACTTTTTAAATGTTGTGGTAAATTGAGAAAATGTATCAAAAGAATATGTAATGATGTAGCAAGCTGTTTATGACATACTGTTAACCAAAACATCAGGTTTTAAGGGTGGGGTGTAGTTCTGTGGGTAGAGGGCTGGGGCTGGGGCTGGACCTCAGTGATAGAGTGCATGCCTAGAATGTGTGAGGCACTGGGTTTGATTCTCAGCACCGCATATAAATAAATGAATAAAATAAAGGTCTATCAATATCTGAAAAAACATTTTTATAAAGTGTATTGACTAAAACATTAAAAAAAAAAAGTGCAAGGCCCTGGGTTCAATCCCAGCACTTCAAAAGAAATAAATAAAAATTTTTATAAAAAGAGAAATAAGTAAAAATGAAAAAGTAGATTTCAAAAAAGTTCTGGGAAAAGATGGCAGAACGAACGCCTGTATGTACTTTTGGCTCCTTCGCAAGCCCCACTAAAACAAAAGTTTTTTTTGTTTGTTTTTTGTTTTTGGTACTGGGAACTAAACTTAGGGGCACACTGAGCCACATCCTCAGCCTCTTTTTTTGTATTTTATTTAGAGACAAGTTCTCACTAAGTTACTTAGGGCCTCACTCAGTTGCTGAGGCTGGCTTTGAATTCGTGATCCTCCGGGTTCAGCCTCCCAAGCTGCTAGGATTACAGGCGTGCGCCACTGCACCCAGCAACAAAAGTATTTTTTAACTCAATAAAATGAGTTATTTGTTAGAAACTTGGCAGTGGTATTGATAAGTGTAGATTCTCTATTGGGCACAAGGAATAAATAAAAACCCACTTTAAAGCAAGACTAAAGAAACATAAACCTGGGCCTCAAAGGATATTTAAAAAAAGTGTAGGGCTAGGGCTGTAGCTCAGTGGCAGAGCGCTTGCCCAGCATGCGTGAAGCACTGGGTTCAATCCTCAGCACCACATGTAAATAACAAATGAATAAAATAAAGACCCATCAACAACTAAAAGGATATTTTTTTAAAAAAGTGTATACCTGCAAAGATAGGGAGGAAAAAGAGGAGTCAGAGATGATGAAATGTGCGACCACGTGGATGAAGTAACCACACAGGAAGGAGTTCGAGGAGGTTCCCAGTGTGACACAGGAATGAGAGTGTGTTTGAGGGGGCAAGTCAACTCCCAGAAAATAATTGCCACCAGGTTGGGTGTTACAGGGAAGAGCTATAGTCAACTGGCAGAGATTTTCAGATTGAAAGTGCAGTAACTGAAAACTGCACCAGTGAAACAGAAAAACAATTATCAACTCCCCGCACAACACAAAACTGAAACTAAAAGTAACCACGAAAGGACATATCAAAATCGGGGACCAATCAGAAAATAGAAATCCACAGTAATTTGAACAGAGACAATTGAACACAAAGAATTATCAGTTATAACAGTGGACTGGAGCAAGGAAAAATTAACTAGTAAAAACTAAACAGAACGCCACAGAATACAAGAGTAGCAGATACAGGAAGGCATCTAGCTCCCAAGGCTGAGGCTCAGACCCATCCCCAGGGCAAAGACGCAAACTGTTGCTGGGTCAGTGATTCACTTGTGCCCAGATGGTAGGGCTTGCTGGAAATCTCTAGATGAGCTCACAATCCACCCTTCAGGAGCTAGGGACAGTCATTTATGGAGAGGTGTCTCACCAGAGACACAAGGGGCACAGGAGGCAGTGGCTGGTTGCTGGGCATTAGGGAGGCTGAGCGCAGCCATCTGAGAGGACCACACAGAACCCACGGAGAAGACCGGTCCTGCTGCGGATCCTCTGCAGCGCCCTCTACTGCCAAAGCTTAACATGGTGTTAACAGCGGAGGAAAAACAGCCCTCTGTAACCACTGTGCAGATTTCCTAAATATTTATGGATCATAAATATTTAGGAAAATACTGTATATGTATTGGACATGCACAAGCTTTTTCTTGTTATTATTCCCTAAACAATACAATATAATGACCATCTAAATAGCAATTATTTTATATTAGGTGTTAGAGGTAATCTAGAGATGATAAAATATCCAAACAATATGTGTATTCAAATATTACACGTTTTTATATAAGGAGCTTGAGTAACCACAGATTTTGGAATCCATGGCTGGGGATTTTAAGGGGTCCTGGAACCAATTTCCTGCAGATATCCAGGGATGATCATATTTCAAAGACCCAACGTCATTTTGACAGAGCAGGTAATGAAGGGCAGATTTGGAGCGAAGCAGCTATAAGTTGGTAACTGGAGCAAAGACCTAGGATCATTTTGAGCATAAAAGGATATGATGTACATGATGTCTTTAGCACAGGGCTTGCCCAGCAGGATGAGTTCTCAGTGGTGGTGACCACAATGGGTGATTATTTAAGCTGTTCGCAAAGGTTTTTCAGTGTGTTTGTGGGCAGCTAAATGGATTATCAAAGAAGACAATTTCAGTTGATTTCCAATTGTGCAGAAGACCTCAGGAGTTCAACTGTGATGTATGCATGGCAGTTCACATTGTGAGTGGTCTGAATGATATACTGGATGAGACTATCCATCAGCAGAGAACTGCAATAGTCTAGGGGGAAAAACTGAGAAATTACTTTGGTGATGGAAATGGGCAAACCAATGAGCCACTGCTGAAGAAGATGCTCAGACCCTGCTCCCATCAGCCTCAGTCACAGCTGCCATGCAGCAGGTCACCCGCTGGGTCAGAAAGAAGCTGGCTTCTGGCTTCTAAAAGGGAAGTCTTTCAGAACAAAGAACGCTTGGGAGTTTTGGGCTGCAAGTAACAAGAGACTGATTGGCAATTGTTAAACATGGAACACAGGTCGGAGGTAGACAGTTCCAGGTTCGGTGATTCAATATCAGAAAAGATCTGGGTGGCGAGAACGTGCAGCTACTGCATGTTCATATGCCACTGGTACGCTCAAGTGGTACCACCGCTTGAAACACTGGTGCTATCTTCAAAAGCTGAACATAAGAACACCCAGTGACCCAGTGACTCCACTCCTGGGTAGACCCAAGTATTCCTCCATGAGCAGAAAAATGCTCAGAGAAGCACTATTTTGCGGGGAGGGGTACTAGGGATTGAACTCAGGGGCACTCAACCACTAAGCCACATCCCCAGCCCTGTTTTGTATTTTATTTAGAGACAGAGTCTCTCACTGAGTTGCTTAGTACCTCACTGTTGTTAAGGCTTGTTTTGAACTCACAATCCTCCTGCCTCAGCCTCCCAAGCCATTGGGATTATAGGCATGCACCAGCCAAGAAGCACTATTTTTTTTTTTTTTGGTACCAAGGATTAAACTCAGGAGTACTCAACTACTGAGCCACATCCCCAGCCCTATTTTGTGTTTTATGTAGAGACAGGGTCTCACTGAGTTGCTTAGTGCCTCGCCATTGCTGAAGCTGGCTTTGAACTTGCGGTTCTCCCTGTCTCAGCCTCCCAAAGTGCTGGGATTACAGGCAAACACCACCATGCCCAGCTAAGAAGCACTATTTTTAACAGCCCAAACTTGGAAACTATACCATCAAGAGTAAAAATGGATACTTAAGTTGTAGCATATTCTTCTAATGGACTTATATTCAGCAGTGAGAAGGAATGATCTGTAACAATATACAACGTGGATGAATCTCACAAACATAATGTTCAGTGAAAGACTCCAGACACAGAATAGTACTGTGTGTTTAGAGAAGGACTGTAGTAGTCGGGCCCAATCAGATTCCATCTGTATAAAGTACAAAGCAGGGAAACTGGTCTATGATATCAGATGCCTACCCTTGGGTACAGGTAGTGATTAGAAGATGGTAGTTGTGCAGGTAAGTTCGATTTGCACTTATACGTTTTGTACCAGTATGTTGCACTCCAGAAAGTGGAGGTGGAAGTGTCTGCTGATATCTATGGTTTCCTTCCGCCTTGTTCAGCATGTTGGCCCCGTCTTCAGATTTCTACCCTCACAGTTGTGAAGTTGCTGCCACACTGTTCATATAACCTCTTCACAGAGCTGCATCCAAAAGCAGGAAGTTAATGTGTTTAACTTGCCTTTCTCCTTTAAAAAAAAATCTTAACCATTTTTGGCTGGGCACAGTGGTACGCGCCTGTAATCCCAATGACTTGGCTCGGGAGGCTGAGACAGGAGGATCGTGAGTTCAAAGCCAGCCTCTGCAACGGCGAGGCGCTAAGCAACTCAGTGAGACCCTGTCTCTACATAAAACATAAAATAGGGCTGGGGATGTGGCTCAGTGGTTGAGTGCCCCTGAGTTCAATCCCCAGTACTGTCCCCTCACCAACAATTCTAAACATCTTTAACTGTAGAGCTCAGTGGTGTTAAATATGTTCATCACGTTGTGCAACCATCACCGCCAGCCATCTCCAAGACTGTTTTCCTCTTGCAAAACTGAAACTCTGTACCCACTGAACAATGACTCCCCACTCCTCCTTCACCCCAGATCCTGCAGCCACCATTTAGCCTGTCTCTGAGGTTAGACTGCTCTAAGTACCTCACGTAAGTGCCATTCTTCTCTTTTTAATAAAGGGTGAAAGCTTTCCCCAAAACTCTCCAGAGGATTTCTCTTCAGAACCCAGAGCTGATGTTCTAGCTGCACAAGAAGCTGGAAAAACAAATGTCTGGCATGTCCAGTCCCTACCAGAGGCTAGCACCTACCAGAGGCTAGCCCACCAAGGGAAGGAGAAGTAGGAACTACAGGACAGAAAACCAACAGTGTCTATACCATTAATAAGGTCTACATATGAGTGAAAGAGTTAATCAAGAGCCCCAGAGAGACTTTTTTTCCTTGTGGCAGTAGGGATTGAACCCAGAGACACTGTACCACTGAGCTATATTGCCAACCCTTTCTTACTTTTATTTTGAGACAGAGTATTCCTAAATTGGTGAGGCTGGCCTCCTGCCTCAGCCTCCTGAGTTGCTGGGATTATAGGCATGTGCCACCAAAGACATTCTTTTTTTTTTTTTAAATTTTTTTTAGTTGTTTATTGCTCTGTATGTGGTGCCGAGGATCGAACCCAGGGCCTTACGCATGCAAGGCAAGCGCTGTACCGCTGAGCTACAATCCCAGCCCACCAAAGACATTCTTAACTCCTTCTGATGGAATGGGCTAGGTGAGGTGAGAAGGTGTTCCTAGGTTATCAGACAGTTGCATTGAATGTGTACCATGTTGAATCAGCCTTGGTATCCATGCTACAATTCTCTAATCCTGAATCTAATCAGCTGTGTTAATGTGGACAAATTTAATCCTGGAGCTGTTTCTACATCAGAAACATGAGGACCCTGGACAAAACCCAAGGTCAGTTCATTCTTGCATGAGAATGCATTACTTTGAAGTCCTTGGAAGACAAACATTGAACTTCTTTTGTTGCTGACATCAAATAATGTTGTCTAACTGTCATTATTAAATGTTTTTCCCTTTGGGTATTTTCGAGGTTTATTTGCTTCTTTCTGTGAACACTTTTATTTGACGTTTTTTCCAGTCCTGGAGATTAAACCCAGAGCCTTGTACAGACTAGGCAAACACTCTCACTGAGCAACACCCCAGCCCCTGTGAGCACTTCTGAAAACACCATTCTCTTAATTCTCCATCTTCCAATCCTCCCTCCACCCCACCGTCACCTATCAGACCCAACCAGAGAGCAATCCATCCTCCACCCACTGCCTGAGAGGCCTGCGAAGCAGATACCAGAGGGTCCCTCAGCATCAAATCTTTGATATAACCATATATATAAACCATATAACTTTCCTAGAACTGTAAAGAAATGGATTCAGCTGATAATAACTATTACCTAACTACTAACTGAGGCCACAAGCTAGGAATGGTAACCACTGCAATTGATGATGATGTAAATTTAGTTTGACCAACTGTTCATCCTCATTCAGAGAGCTGGGAAAAGCTCCTAGACACAGTTGGCTAGTTCAGTGTTATTTCATTTCTGATCAACAAATATTTATTGAGTAATGTATACCAGATACTCTGCCAGATTCTAGGTATACAAAAATGAATAAGACATAGTCCATGCCCTCAGAGAGCTTTTAATTGATGTGGGGTGCAGATGATTTTATATAATGTAGAGGAAAACAGTGAGTGTGACTCTGTGTTGATGGGCACATCATGCATAAGTATATAACCTACATGACAATAAGCCCAGATAAGGGGTGAAGAACAAAGCTATGCTGAAGCAAAGTTTTTTCTTTTTAATTTTTTTTTTAGTTGTAGATGAACACAATGTCTTTATTTTATTGCTTTGTATGTGGTGCTGAGGATCGAACCCAGGGCCTCACGCGTGCAAGGCCAGCGCTCTACCGCTGAGCTACAATCCTAGCCCCAAAGTTTTTGAATACTGTTGAACTAAAAGTTGGTATTAATTTGAACTACATAATTGTAAACTAATCTGTTAATTGTAATCCCTAGAGAAATCACTAAGAAAATAATTTTTAAATACATATTTAAGGGCTGGGGATATAGCTCAGTTGGTAGAGTGATTGCCTCACATGCGCAAAGCCCTGGGTTCAATCCCCAGCATATATATATTTTTTTCAATCCCCAATATATATATATTTTTTTAATTTTTTTTTCTTAGTTGTAGATGGACACAATGTCTTTATTTCATTGCTTTGTATGTGGTGCTAAGGATCGAACCCAGGCCTCACGCATGCGAGGCAAGCGCTCTACCGCTGAGCCACAATCCCAGCCCCCCCAATATATATATTTTTTTAAAAAAACAAGGAAATTAAAATTATATGCTTTTAAATGTTGATTTAATATGAAAAAAGCTGTAAGGCAGGAATAAAGAAATTAAAAAGTCACAAGTCATATAGAAAGCAAATACCACAACCAGAGAAATGAAAAGTTGTGCTCCATTAGTGTACAATGAATCAAAATGCATTCTGCTGTCATGTAAACCTAATTAGAATATATATATATATATGAAAACAAATACCAAAGGGGTGTGCCTAAATCTCACCTTATCTTAATTTACATTAACTGGATTAAATGCTCCAATTAAAGTGGAGATGTTGACAGAATGTATTAAGAAACATCATCCAACTCTATGATACTATAAGAGATATACTTCAGATTCAAAGACACCAACAGTTAAATGGAAAAGAACAAAAAAGACACAAACAGTAACCAAAAAAGAGTTGGGGAGGTGCTCTACCAGTGTCAAACAGATTTTACAACAAAAATTGTTGCTAGAGATAGAGAAGGACATTTTATAATGATAAATTTTCAATGTGCAGAAAATATAGGAATTATTTGCATAATTCCTAATTATATAAAATTAATTATATAAAATTAATATATAATTTATGACTGCTAATAATATATAATTATGTATTAATATCCTCATGTGATTATTAATAATTATGTATATTATTAATATGTAATGATTATTAATATATAACTGATCTGTAATTAATATATAATTCCTAATTATATGATCAAAATATAATTAGGGGGTTGAGCTTGTGGCTCAGTGGCAGAGTGCTTGCCTCGCATGTGTGAGGCACTGGGTTTGATCCTCAGCACCACATAAAAATAAGTAAACAAAATAAAGACACTGTGTCCATGTATAACTAAAAATATTTTAAAAATTAGTAATTATAGATTTATGTGTATGTATATAAATATACACACACATATATATGTGTATGCCTAAAAACAGAGCCTCAAAATACGTGAAGAAGGGCTGGGGCTGTAGCTCAGTGGTAGAGCGCTTGCCCAGCATGTGTGAGGCACTGGGTTCGATCCTCAGCACCACATATGAATAGTAAGTGAATAAAATAAAGATCCATCAACAACAAAAATTTATAAAAAAAAAAAATACATGAAGAAAAAATTGACAGAATTGAAAAGAGAAATAGACAATTCAACAATAATAGCTGGGAACCTCAATACCCATTTTTAACAATGGGTAGAACAACTAGACAACAAGAAGATCAACAAGGAAACAGGAGACTTGCACAACCCTGAACCACCTGTACCTGGAGCTCTGAATGTCAGTGTGTCCAACAACAACAGATACACTCTCTT
Source organism: Xerus rutilus (assembly GCA_028644305.1). NCBI lineage: Eukaryota > Metazoa > Chordata > Mammalia > Rodentia > Sciuridae > Xerus > Xerus rutilus. Next base: position 80,224,690 of record CM053410.1, on the reverse strand, counting down.
CTCAAGTGTCCTGGGAACGATTTCCAGAAGAACTCATGTGTGAGGCCATAAAACAGGACTCTACAAATTTAAAAAGACTAACGTTATACAAAGTATGTTTTCCAGGCACAATGATATGAACTTAAAAATCAACAACAAAAGAAAAAATCTGAAATGTATAAATGTGTGAAAATTAAACACACTCCTGAATAACCAATGAATCAAAGAATAAATTAACAAGGGGAATTAGAAAACATAACACAAGATACCAAAATGTGTAGGATGTAGCTAAAACAGTGCATTATAAATGCCTACATTTTAAAAGGGAGAAAGATCTCAGGTCAATAGAAGATAGAGAGATGCACAGGGCACTAGGGGACTCAAGAGGTGGGGCACTAAGTGTTCCAGCAAAGGTGACATTTTAAAGGATGAGTAAGGCTGGAGGAAAGTGGGAAGAGAATTCCCTCAGAGAGAATAGCTTGAGCAAAAACACATAGACCTGAACTAGCATGGGGTTTACAGGACAGCTAGAAGCCGTTCAGTTTTTCCAGAGTGTAAAGTGTGTGGAAAGAGGAGAGACAGCTGTGGAGCAAGTGGGTCCCTGAAGATCTCATATGCTCTGCTGAGAACCCTGAGTTTCATTCTTTGGGTCACTAAAGGGTTGTTAAGTTGGTATGGGAGATGCTTCAGATTTCCTTTTAAAGAGATCTTTCAAGTTGTAGTTTTCCACGTGAATTATCCAGAATGGATTGCATGAGTTTGAAGTCAGGAGACAGAGAACCCAGAAAAGAGACTGTCTTTATCAGTTCGGGCTGCTCTAACCAAGTGTCATAGACAGGGTGACTTCAACATAATTTTGCTCCTTACAGTTCGGAAGGCTGGGAAGTGCAAAATCTAGGTGCTGGCAGACATCAGGTGTGTGGCAAGGGCACACTTCTATTTTGCAGATGACCCACTTCTTGCTGTGTCTCCTCCAAGGCAGAGAACAGGAAGAGATCATCTCTATTGTGTCTCTTCTTAAAAGGGCACCAATCCCATTTATGAGAGCTCTACACTCAGAACCTAATTTCCTCCCAAAGTCTCCTCCTCCAGATACACACTAGGGATTTAGGATTCAACATATAAATTTATGGGTGGCACAAACATTCAGTCTGTACCATTTAATCTGTATTATGGTTCTCCACAGATCCCCAGAAAAGGCAAGGAGCCAACAGCAGAAGATTAATGTCTCAACTCAACTAGCTAGGCAGAGAGCAAATTTAACCTTACTCTATCTTTTTTTTTTTTAAATTTTTGTCTTGGAGTTTTTGTTGCTGTTGTTGTTGTTCTTTTTTTTTTCTTTCTTTCTTTCTTTTTTTTTTTTTAGCATTTATTGCCTTCAATGTGTTGCTGAGTCCACCCCAGGTATAGATATTTTTTTAAATGTGGTACTGGGGATTAGAACCCAGGGCCTTGTGCATGTGAGGCAGGCAGTCTACCAACTGAGCTATATCTCCAGCCCCTTCCTCTATCTTTTTTGTTCTATTTGGACCCTCAGTAGGTTGGATGAAGCCCACCCATTCAAATGCTAATCTCTTCTGGAAACATCCTCACAGATATCTTCAGAGATAATGCTTAACCAGATATCTGGGCATCCTGTGGCTCAGTCAAGTTGACACATAAAATTAACATTGTCAGCTGGGCATGATGGCGCATGCTTGTAATCATAGCACTTTGGGAGGCTAAGACAGGAGAATCATGAGTTCAAAGCCAGCCTCAGCAATGGCGAGGCACTAAGCAACTCAGTGAGACCCTGTCTCTACATAAAACACAAAATAGGGCTGGGGATGTGGCTCATCCCCACATACTCAGTGGTTGAGTATCCCTGAGTTCAATCCCCAGTACCCCGCCTCCAAATTAACCATTGTCCTAATCCAGGGGGAAAAAATGGAGGCTGAACATTCCAGCAGTGGTGGGGCAGGAGGAAGGGTCTGGATACAAGGGGTTTTCAGGAGCCAGTCTGCAGATCTTGGGACTGATTGCAGGTGGGGTAAGTACAGGAGTCTAGGACAACTGCTGTTTATGGTTTGGGTGATTGATGGTCACAGAACCAGAATACAGAGGAGAAACAGGCTTAAGACTGTCTTGGGTGCTCCTTAAACTATTTTAATTTTTTCCCCTTTGCTTTTGCCATGGAATAAATATCAGTTTGGGATGATCGTTTCTGCCAGGGCTTTGCTAACTTCTCTGAAAATCCTTGCACACACCCTTCATGGGTCCCCTGCACTCCCTTGCCTCAGAGACCTCTCTGCCCACATCATGTTCCTCCCTCTCCCCACTGAGTTCCTGAATGGGGCACCATGCCTGGAACGAGGTACTGCTTCCAACTCTATGGGTTTGTAGTCACCCTGTGTCAGGCAGCTTGTCCTCCTCTGTATTGGGTCACCTCCCTGAACTACCTTCTTGGATAGGGTCACGAACTGTGACTGACAGCTAGATTTCAATCCATAGATGTGTGTTATGTTTGGCCTGCTCTGTATTTAAATATATATACACATAAATAAATATACACACAGACATATAGGGCATAACAGTATCTCAATCAATGATGGGCCACATATGCAATGCTGGTCCCCATAGAGCACAATGGGGCTGAAAAACTCCTATTGCCTAGTTACGTTGCTGGTGTTAGTCAGTGTAAGTGCCCTTCATGATGTTTGTGCAATGAAACAACTGCCTAATGATGCATTTATCACACTGTATTCCAGTCATTAAGCGATGCATGATTGTGTGTGTTTGTGTCTATACTTAAGTGTCAATGCCTTTGAAGAAAGGGCATGTTCTCTGATTTGTCATGTTTCCTGACACTTGGGGTGGTCCTACCCTTGGTCTGATTTGCTCATTCCCTTTGTGCCTGGCAGCCCCAGCTTCTGAACAGTTAGGCTTCACTGGAAGGATGTAAAGGGGTCTGGTCCACTGAAAAGCCAGCATCTTGACCACACAGGGTGCTGGCTTCCTTGCCAGCTCTTTCTCATCCTTGCTCACTGCTGGACGCACCTCCTCCTGAAAATAAAGACCAAATGTCCATGTATAAGAGTAAACCATACAAAATTGCCAATGTTCAACTGATTCTTGCCTTTAAAGACGGCAATTTCACATGATACAATCTATTAACGTGATCCTAGTTTAGTTGCTAGTAGGACAGTGGTTCTTTGCATTGGTTACAAACTAGAGTAAACTGAGAGCTTTTTAAAAATATCCTTGATAGGATACCATCTTATGACAATAAATTCAAATCTTTGAGGCTGGGGGGCAGAAATAAAGATAATTAACTGGCTGGGCACGGTGGCACACGCCTGTAATCCCAGCACTTTGGGAGGCTGAGACAGGAGACTCACAAGTTCAAAGCCAGCCTCAGCAATGGTGAGGTGCTAAGCAACTCAGTGAGACTCTGTCTCTAAATAATACACCAAAAATGGGATTGAGGATAAAAAGATACTTTACCACTTCCCCATGTAGCCGTCGTGAGAACTGCCAATCTTGTATATCCCTGGGTTGGCCATGGGAGAGGTTCAGAGTCTCCTGTTGGAGTCCTTACCACAGTGCCTGTATCTGGGGAAGCTTCCTGGATTTCTGAGCAGGGTCTCAAAGTGGAGTCTTTGAGGACCCAGAATCGCTGCATAATTGCAATTGCTTCATGCATTGAGTTAATAAAAATTAAAGAGCTTCCATCTCTCTCTCTCTCTCTCTCTCTCTCTCTCTCTCTCTCTCTCTCTCACACACACACACACACACACACACACACACACAATTTGTACTAAATACCCATGTGCATGAGGTCCCATACCTAAGCACATTACAAAGTCACTGCCTTGTAAGAATTAGTGAACTGGAATTTGCAGTGTTATCTCTGCTTAACCTATTTGAAGGCATATGTGGCACAGACAGAGCCACAACAAATAGAAAGTGTTCAAAGACATGACCCCAGACATTTACTAAGTATCCACCACAACAAAATGTACAATCTGGAGTGGTTAATTAAATGACTGTTCTCAAACATGGCAGTTAAGGACAGCTTTGAGAGTCACGCTCCTCTACATTCTCACTAACTCTAGGAGTTTAACTTTCCCCTAACTGTATTTTTCTTTTTGCTTTTAATGTGCAGATTTTAAAAACAGAACTCCACAGATAAATCTATTTTCAGAATAAAAGAGAAACTAGTCTATATTAGTTTGGGGGATGACAAAATGTCCTAAGATTGGATTAGAGCAGCGGTTGCTCAACTCTGTACTACAAAGCATTGAATTGTACACTCCAAACAAGTGAGTTTTATGCTATGTAAGTTATATCTCAATTAAGCCACTCTTTTTTAAAAAAATGTTACTAGAGTAGAAGAAAAAATCACTGAAAGACTTCCACCACTTTAAGAACACAAGGCAGAATGTCTCTACAGAGAGCTGGGTGTGTGCCTGTGCACGTAAGTGCCATGTGATGCTGTGGCTGGGACGTGAGTGGTTGCTCAGATGGCATTAACAGAAGAACCACATGAAGGGTTAAGTGGGCCATCCATTGCCATAGGCAAGGGGGGTGCTGGGAGTAGCTCTGCAGAGCTGGTAGCAAAATGAAAGAAAGGCATCCATTCCATTGGGAAAGATGAAGGAGCTGCTGTCCACGGAGAGCCTGATGCAGAGAACAATGTCCCCAGGAGGCAGTGAGGCAGAGCACGTGTTCCTGGCAGGGAAGGGAGGAACTCGAGCTCTTCTTCACTCACTAACCTTCCAGGTCATTCTTTCCAAGGCTCCTAGCACTTTGGATGGGCATGAGCTTTCCTAGGCTCATGTTTGATGTAGAATTCTTAATTGGTTTCAAGGGGATCCACCATTGCGGGTATGTTAGGTGGGTTCAAAAAAAGCATGTTTGTTCCCGTCACATGCGTAGGCACCCCGAGACAACACTCCCTTCTACCTTGGGACTGAGGGACTGTCACTGGAGTTCTAGGCCTCAACAAATTGGCAGAGACATGGAAATACTGAAACTGTTTTTAGAAAACTCTTGCAATGATGAAGGCAGCAAGTGAGGACCTGAGCACTCCTTTCCCCGCCTGTGCAGGACCCGCTCCCCTCTGCTTCCCTTCCACATGTGGCATATCCACTGTGACCATGGACAGCGTTGGCCCTACAGAGACAGATGGCAGCAACACTGTCCTCGGCATCAAAGGCCTTATAACCCGTGGGAATGACATCAGACAGTCCCCAAAGACTTCAACACAAACCCTTCCACCAGAGAGGTACCAATGAAGTGCTGGCTCTCAGAAGTTGAGGGATGCACTGGCCACTGGAAGGGCCACAAAAGGCTTCATAAGCAAGTGGCACTGAGAGACACATGACGTTTCCACAGGTGGAGGTGACAGGGGGACCTGGAGGAAGAACTGGTGTGATCACATCTGGGGCACAGGGAATGACAGCAAGTGACCCTTTAGGATAGAGAATAAGGAATTCACAGGCAGTGGGCCTGCAGAGGCACACTAGGACTGTACCTGCCTACTGAATCCCACAGGTTGTGGATGAGCCTCTGGGGGTCAAAGGCTAATAATCAAGACTCCTCTGCTGAAGATGTCCAGCGCCTGCAGTTGGAGAGGGGCATCTGTATTCCTGCTCTGATTTCAATTCAGTGCACTGCAACATGCCAGTGCAGAGCAGGTACTCCACTAGCCAGGGAGGGGAAAAGATGAAATAAAGTCACAGTCTGCATCTTTAAGAACCTTGCAGTTTGCAGACAGGGGAGAGAGAGGCAAAGAGCTCAGCCACCTACAACCACAGCACATCATGTGAGTATTGAAAGGATAATCACATAAGTCTTGACAAAGTGCTCTGATCCTCTGGTGGGGGGTAGAAACCTAGCCTGTGAATTTTCAAGAACGGGGACCAGGCCTTCTTCATCTCTGCATGGCCTGGGTCTAGCTTAGTGCCTGGCACTTGGTAGACATTCATTAAATGAACGAATTAATGAATAAATGAACCATGCGTTATCTGCCCAGGATGTCTGTTATAAGTTCACATGGCACAGCCTACCTTCAATTCATATTGTTCCTCTTCTCCCACCCATCCTTTGCTCACCTCGATCCTCCCTCTCTCACAATACCCAGCCCACACTGTCTGCCTGGACTCTGATTCTTTCAATGATGACAGTCTGTGCTGCATAATTTAAGTATCCTGTATTCCTTGCAGCTGCTTGCTGAGTGCTAGTCATGCAGCCTCCCTTCTAAAGTGATTGCATCCCTCATGACACTTAAAATATATTGACTGCTATGCTGTCACTGGAGTAGCGGGCAGACACTGATGTCATGGAGTACCGGACATGGTGCTGGCGCTGCACATACAGTCACAGAGGGCCTGGGTAATGTAGCCTGGCAAAAAGAAATCTGGAAGACAGAACAATTTTGCTGTCTGAAAGCTTTTGACACAGAGGCCCTGAACCCAGGGCTCTATATATCCAAGGACAGAAGAGGAGAAATTGTCTTATAGTATGTGGAATGGACAGATGTGAAATTAAGCACTGAACTGAGCTGCCACCAGACGCCATGAACCCTCCCTCTCTGAAAAATCCTTAAACACAGAGGGAACCCTTTGTCCAGGAAGCTGAGGCTGCAGGGTGAGCTGACCTTCTCCTGAGTAGTGAGTGACATGTGAAGCATCCACCCTCACTGTCTCTGCCAGAGTTGCACAGAAGAAAGGACACTTTTGGGTAGAGTGTCTTAGAGAACTGTTGGTTGACCCTTTTGCTTTATGATCTTCTGATGCAGTTGAACAAGGTTCAGGGAGATTAGCTGACTTCAGACAGACCTATGTTCCTGGGCAGAGAAATAAGTTCGATTCTCATTACCACCCAGGTCATTTGCTCAGGAATTATATATCCTATGGTCAGATAATGACCTTCAAACCTTTTCAATACATCCCGTAAAAGGCAGATACAACGCCTTCTGCATTAGACAGTGTGCTCCTTGCAGTGATTAATGCTGCCTCCCTAGCCAAATTATCCAGGTGGGTGTCAAACTCAATTATTTATCTAGGATCTCCTGATAGAAAGTGTTCAATACACACCTGAATAACAACTAATTTTACACACAATGATTTGCAAGTACTTTCCCCCACGTTTCCTAATTTAATACAACAACCCTGTGAAGTAGGTACTATGATTAACTCCCATTTTCCATTTAAGGAAACTAATGCTCAGACACATTAAGAGGCACATCCAATATATAGCCAACATAGGAGAGTTATTTCTAATACAATTTGCTCTTTGAATGAACTGTGGGGGGCGGTGTGGGGAAGGGTAGTCAGCTCTTTCCTCCCTGAAAAAAGTAGCAGCTCAGTACCTCCCCGCGAGACACACAAATATTCCATGGAGAAACGTGCATTGTTCTATATCAGGGTCACGCACACTAAATGCAAGATATACTGAATGAATGATACAGTGGATGTGCTGTATGAAGTTAGTGGAAAGCATATACCATAAGGGGAGAAAGAATCTTTCCTTCATTTATCGGGGCCTCTGGTTGCTGAGCTTCTGAGTCCAAGACGCCACCGACTTGCCCTCATGAGGATTACGGTCCATTGCAAGATACACATGTAAAACAACCAATTTTACTGCAAAGGATTCACAATTCGGTTAAATGCTACTAAAAGTGTGTAGCAGGGAACTCTGCTCTAGTCCGAAGAAAGAGCGATTTGCACTCAGTGTGGTAAGGCTGGCTTCTTTCCATCAAGGGAGGCTACCTTTAGATAAGCAGAACCTCCAAGGCAGGCTGAAGGCCAGAGAAATCACAAGGGCCAAAAGGAGGAGGGGAATTGCTCCTCATAAACAGAACATCACGGGACTGCAACTCTCCAGTCCTATTGCCCGGCTGCCCACCTGCATAAGAACACGAAAGAAAAAGTGAAGGCCAGAGAGAAGCGGGAGGCCAGTTTATGTAAGCGGGCGGGCGGGGAGGAGAGGAGAGACAGGATCCGGCGCGGACAGAGTTAAGCGGCGCCGGCCCGGAACCGAAAGGGTTACGCGGGGCGGTCCGGAGCGCGTCCGGCAGGCCCGCCCACCGGAGGGCGGGGGCGGGGCCGCGCCAAGGGCGCCGCGGGATTGGCGGCGGGGAAGGCGTTACGCTGGGACCGTACCAAGAGCCCGGGCTGCGGAGGCGGGGGGTGGGTGTGGGACCGCCGGCTCGGGCGCGGAGAGGTGGCCAGGGAATGGCCGGGCCGGGGGTGGGCGGGAGTCGCAGCGGCGGCGGCGGCGGCTGGGGGCGGTGAGAGCGGCGTGGGGCTGCCCCTCCCCGGAGGCGGCGGGGGCGGCCGGGGCCGCGCCGCACCGCACCGCGCGGGTGGCCATGGAGCGAGCCTAGGGCCCGACAGGTGAGCGGCGCGGGGGCAGAGAGGGCGCGCGACCCCCGCCCGGCGCGGCGCGGCGGGAAAGTGCGGGCGGGCGGGGCGCGGTGCGTGGCGCGCGCCGGGGGCGGGGCGCCTCCCCGCGGGGCCGGGCGCCGGTGCCTCAGAGGTCCCGGGGCGCCGCGGGCGGGTCCCGGGCTGGGAGTCGCGGCCGCCGCCGCCTGAAGGCTGGCCCGGGCCGCGCATCCCTGCGGCTGGTCACGGCTGAAGGGAAGCGGCCTCGGCCGCTGCCGCCCGGCCCGCCTTAGGCGCGGGCCTTACCTGGGGCCGCCCGTGGTCCTTCTGGGGACCCGCTCTCGCGCCCGAGCGCTGTCCCCAGAGGAGACTGGCCAGGCTGCCGCCTCGTGTCCTGCCGAGCGCCCGTTGCGGCGGCCCGGGGGCAGCTCGCGTTCGCGGGGTTCCTACCGGGCCCGGCGCGTGGCCGAGCAGCGCCGCTGACCTGCAGGCCGGAGGCCAGACAGCCGGCCCGGGGCCCGCGGTCTCCTCGCGGTCGTGCGCGCCCGCTGGCAGTGGGCACAACTTAAGGAAATGATACGGTCGTCCCAAGTGGCCTGTGCTGGAGATTTCATTTCCGGGCGTGACGGCCCCGCGATTAAGAGCTAACCGAAGCGTTGCCATTAATGCTGGACGTGAACAGTGGTCAAGCCGTGTCCTTGATTGTGGGGTGTGATAAGAGATGGGTTTTAATCAGTTTTTTGTTACCTGCCAGTCTCCATATAGAAAGAGGAGGAGTAGAGGGTGTTGGAGGGAAAGTGGAGGGCATGGGCACGGATGGTTATTATGGAATTAGCCCTTTTAAAGGCCATAACACCATGGGGATGGGTAAGGAGTTTATAATCTGGGAATAGGAGAGATGCTTGATACTGCCACTTGGGTCTAAGGCCAAGTATCAGTGTCATCCTTACCGGTTTCCCTCTGGAGGTTTGATTTCTCGCCTTGGAAGGTAGTGAGATAGTAGGAATGATGTGGGATCTTTTTGCTACTAAAGACTAGGACTTTATAAATCTGTGATGGGGTAAAGTTAAGATTGCCATTTATTAACCCTATCACCCTTGGAATATAAAGTCATGCATCAATTTTACTGTGGCTGGGTGTTTTAAAAAATTGGGCTAACGACCTCATTGTGCTTCTCTATTACCTTCCTTGAATTTATGCAGCGCTTTTGAGTTTAGCTTAGAGAGCTTCCACATGTATTATTTATCAGCCAGACGTGTCATGGAGAAACTGATGCAGGTGTTAAAGATACTAAATTATTTGCCTTTTAAATCTACCAATCTGTGGTAGATTTAAAATTCAATTACTGGGCTGGAGATGTAACTCGAGTAGAGCCCTTTCCCAGAAGGCACAGGCCCTTGGGTTTGATCTCCAGCACTGGGAAGAAAAAAGGGGGGCAGGGATCAGTAACTTAAAAGTTTGTGAAGATGTTGAACTTTGGCCCCCAGAACTATAGAGCAGAATCAGTCAACAGGAGATCTTCCACATTTGATTGCTCGTCAAAAGACGAACAACAAGCACTGCAAGTAATTCCGACTCATCCTCCTCATGACAAAGTACAGTGACAAAAAAAGGATGGAGGTAAAAGATGATCAGGAACTCTGGGAGTAGTCAGGCGTGGTGGCGCAAGCCTGTAATCCCAGCATTTAGGGAGGCTGAGATAGGAGAATCGCAAGTTCAAAGCTAGCCTTAGCAACGGCGAGGCACTAAGCAACTCAGAGACCCTGTCTCTACATAAAAAACAAAACAGGGCTGGGATGTGGCTCAGTGGTCGAGTGCCCCTGAGTTCAAGCTCCAGTACCAAAAAAAAAAAAAAACAACCCTCTGGAAGTTTGCCACCTTCCTGGTGAAAACGTGAGATTGATTTGCTTTGTTTCTTTAGAACTAGTAATAAGGGCATTTTGTTGAAAGAATGAAAACTCATGCCCCTCTTTTCTTTCTGGGTGCTTTGCGTTAGGGAACAAACAAGTCAGTTTCATCTTTATTTTTCATAATTCTTTGTGTCATAGAATTTTATGCTAAGTTGATAATTCCTTGACTTTTAGTCAGTTCTCTTGGTTTCCATGTGTAGATTTTCTTTCACACAGCCTTAAAGCTTGTACTTTTTATCTCTTCTGAATATTGAATTCCTAAATGAAATTTTCTTTGTTTCCTTTACTTTCAGGACAGACTTCAGCTTCCTGTATTTTGTGTGACTATCATTTCAGTGGCGTAAACCTTGAATCCAGATACTTCACTTCTTAAATCGATAACTTTTTAAAATAGCTAATCACAGTAGTTCCCTCTTGGTGATTGCTATATTCTGATAATAGAGGAGGCTTCTGTTTGTATTTTGTGTGCACAGTTGCAGACAAGAAAATGGAGGCTGTCTTATAAATCCAGAGTCAGGTCACCCTAGACTGAGTGCCAGGTAGTTTTGTGAATTTGGGTGGGGAGCACAGTTACAGTGAGGCCTTACAGTTTGTTGTAATAGGCACATAGCAGAGCTTAGTTTAGAGTAGGTGTGCAGGAAATATTTGTTGAGTTAATGAATTGAAAATTGAGGGAAGCAAAAATAGTCTAGTATAGATGCCAAATTGTTTAGTTCCTCTTTTTATCAAGAGAAAAAAGAAAGTCAAGAAAAATGTGTTTCAGATTTCCTGTTGGAAATGTGCTGTGGAGGTAAGTATATGTGAAGGGTGTTATTTGCTGGAGCTGCCTTGAGGCTCAATCCTGTATGGTGTTCTAGCTGCTTGCAGCCTGTACAGGCTCCAGTCAAATGCAGATTTCTCCTCTAGCTTGTGGCTAGGGTAACTGAGCCATTGAATGAGTAGTCAGTGTTTTTGCATTGCTGAAAGAATTTAGAGCCGTGTATGGTCATGCATGCTTATAATCCCGGTGGCTGTGGAGGCTGAGGCAGGAGGATTGCAAGTTTGAGACCAGACTCAGTAACTTAGCAAGGCCTTAAGCAACTTAGTGATACCCTGTCTCAAAATAAAAAATAAAAAGGGTTGGGAATGTGGCTCAGTGGTTTAGTGCCCTTGGGTTCAATCCCCAGTACCAAAAACAAGCAAACCAACAAGCAAACCTTAGAGTTCTTGGTAATGGTAATGCTAGCAGCATTGACTGTCCTCCTCTCTTGCCCTATATTGGGAGTGGAAGAGGGGTGTTATTCCTCCCTGAAGTGCTTCTCCAGCAGCTCCTCTTTCCACACCTGTTCAACTCTTCCTCTTTTCCTTTGTTTAGATGCCTTTATAATTCCTAAGGCCTAATGCATGTGTTATTGTGGGCTTGGGTACAGAACAGAAGGCCTTATTTGCTGCTGAAACCAGCTTCAGACCAACTTATATCAACATGACAGAATATTTAACATAGAGATGCCTAGAAGAGAATATAATGCAAAGGTCTTGCTTCTGATTTCATCTTTCTTACCAAAAACAAATGAAGAAATGTGTATATGTGGACTTAAAACATCTTGGGGTGCATCTGTCATCCCAGTATGATATAAGAAATAGACACTGATAAAGAAAAGAGACATTGTGCTTTGGTTTGTGTTTGATTTCAGTACTTTGTGGCAAGGTAACAGCCCTTTCTGAGAAGAATGTGCTAATTTGGGTACATTATAAAAGGAGGTCAAGGATAGAAAATTATAAATGTGTCAAAAGGACAGAATCAAGTACAGGGTGAGGCAGTACGGTCTGTCACTATGCTCTCAACTCTTTTTTTTTTTTGGCGTGGGGGATTGAACCCAGGGCCCTGTGCATGCGAGCCAAGCACTCTACCAACTGAGCTACATCTCCAGGCCTGCTCTCAGCTCTTCATGTTCTGCTGTGTGTGTGTGGCAATACCTTGTTTGCCAGATGTTGGATTATAAGGTATTATATTCAAAAATTCTTATTTTAGCCATATTTTTATGGAAAACTTCTTATGATATATTATGTATTTTGCTTCTTTTTAAACAATATCATTTAACCTTTTTATTATGTCAAGGTTATGCTTCCTAGCCTACATTACTGACAGTAATTAAGCAAGGCTTTGAGGTGATTGAGAAATGTAGGTTGTTTGCCCCCTCTGCTTTTTGAATTATTTAATCTCCTTTAAATAGTTAGCCTGTCCTTTCTTTTGGGGACAGGAAAGCTTGTGTACAACTTCTAATCTTCTGGGGAGTAGAAACCCAGATCACACTGCTGCTTCTGGAGATTGAATGTAAAGCATCTTCATGAGGTTCCACAGCTTTTCTGAGTATTGGTACTTGAACTTGATAACCATGATTTTGGCTGCACAAAGACCTTTTTAAATTCATTTCTTGTTTCTTATTTGACTCAGTAAATTTGCACCTTGTATAGGTACATATGTTTGTGTAGTTCTTCCTGTCTTAAAAAGTAAGTAGTATGAAAGCAGTAGTGTTTGAAGATCTGTTTGTAGCTCTGTGTTGTATCATTCTTGGACAGTGTCTTCTCAGATGGTCTCCATTCTTCCTCTTTGCATTCCCAGATCTTTACTCCTGTTCCCAGCCAACATCAGGAACCAGGTTACCAATAGCAGTAGCCTAGAAAGGTGGGAGCAGGGTATACAGAAGGCAGTAGCTTCAGTAATTTTAAAATCAGTATATAAAACTGGTAAATGTATAAGATACGTCTGTATTTGTGCTGTACTATCTGAATTCTTTCCAGGGCTTATTTCTCTATATCTGTAAAAGAGTTCATCTTTACACCACAGTGTTGCTTATTCAGAAGAAATGCTTATAACCGTAGAAGTCACTCTTCCTTGCTCTTTACTTTTCTTATTCAACAGACATTTATCAAGTGTCGCTCACGTGCCCCGCACTGTGCTGAGCTCTTGAAAATACAAAGAGGGAGTAAAATATATTTCCTGTTCTCAGGGGACTCGGGTATGCCCAAAAGTGTATGTGTGCTGTGTATTCATACTATAACAAAGCGATCATTCCTGAGGGCACCTAGTCATCACTTCAGTACAGGCCTGTTTGAGATTCAGCTATTTCTGAAAGTGTTTTCCTGTGAGCTCTCAGCTTGCCATACCGTAGAATATAAGGTCAAAAATTGAAGTGCTAGCTGTGGCACACCCGTAGTCCAAGGCAGGAGGGTTACTTGAGCCTGTGAGTTCGTGGCCAGCCTGGGCAACATAGCAAGATCATATCTGAAGAAAAAATTGAGGTACAGTTACATCAAGCTTATAACCTTCCCAACAACTGTGGTGAATTGAACATTTAAAATGAAAGTATATGGGGCTGGGGTTGTGGCTCAGCGGTAGAGCGCTTGCCTCGCATGCGTGAGGCCCTGGGTTCGATCCTCAGCACCACATACAAAGCAATATAATAAAGACATTGTGTCCATCTACAACTAAAAAAAATATTTAAAAAAAATAAAATAAAATAAAATAAAATGAAAGTATGCCTGGTGAGGGGGTGCACACCTATAATCCCAACTACCACAGAGGCTGAGGCAGAAGGATCACAAATTCCAGGCCAGCCTGGAAAACTTAATAAGTTCCTATCTCAGATTAAAATAGAAAAGTCTGGGGATGTAGCTCAGTGGTAGAGCACCCTGCGCTCAGTCCCTAGTACCACACACACAAAAAAGGTAAGGATATAAAAAGCTGAAGGAAAGTATTATTTGAAATTCCGTATTCCTACACTGTATAGTAATTGCATTCTATAATATAGCCTTAATTGGTGGTTATGCACTGACAATTGAGGAGTGAAATACCTAAAACATAGGAAATTTCATTATACCTGGCTTATGTAAAGAAAAATGCAAATTCATACTCATTTCCACTGAGTGTCTAGATCACTGAACAATGACTGTCTTGGTTTTTTGAAACAAATCATATTGCTAGCAGTATGTGCTAATTTCTTTTTTCATTTTTCAAGGAAGAAGGTTAGAGGGTGTCCCTGAATTAAAACTTACATGAGACAGATTGCAGGTTTTTTTCCAAAAAGAGAACTCTATTACCTATTTCATTTTTACTGTCACACCCTGGAAGAAAAGACTGCCTTAATACATCTCAATGCCTGGTGATTTTTTTTAGTTGACTACCTTCACAGGGAGCTGTTAAGAAGACCTTTACATAAGAGTCTCAGGTTACAGATACTGTATGAATGTTTAAGTGGAGGAGAAAACAAGGAAAATCTTAATAGACCACTTTGGACTATGTGGGAATTAGGCTTTTTTTTTTTTTTTTTTTGGTACTGGGGATTCAGCTCAGGGGTTCTCTGAGCTCAGCCTTGTTTTTTGTATTTTATTTAGAGATGAGGTCTCACTGAGTTGCTTAGCACCTCACTGTTCTGAGGCTGGCTTTGAACTCACAATTCTTCTGTCTCATCCTCCTAGTCAAGGCTTATCTTAAGAGCTTTAGGACATGCAGAGTTGTCCAGCTTAAAACTAGTTTTCAAGCTGGGCACGATGGTGCACACCTGTAATGCCAGCACTTTGGGAGGCTGAGACAGGAGAATTGCGAGTTCAAAGCCAGCCTCAGCAACCGCGAGGTGCTAAGCAACTCAGTGTGACCCTGTCTCTAAATACACACAGAAATAGGACTAGGGATGTGGCTCAGTGATCGAGTGCCCCTAAATTCAATCTCTAGTACCAAAAAACAAACAAAAAACTAGTTTTCAAAACTGAAGACTGCCAGGCGCGGTGGCTCACGCTTGTAATCCCAGCACTTAGGGAGGCTGAGACAGGAGAATCGCGAGTTCAAAGCCAGCCTCAGCAATGGCGAGGCGCTAAGCAACTCAGTGAGACCCTGTCTCTACATAAAACACAAAATAGGGCTGGGGATGTGGCTCA
>CM053410.1:80179656-80209018 GCA_028644305.1 Xerus rutilus | reverse complement strand
GCCAGCCAGGCTTCTCTCTGTATAGTTTATTCATTTTGTTGTCTAGCTCAAGCTTCTTTACACGCTGGCTAGAGCCCAAGAGTAAAAGTGGAAGCTGCCAGGTTTCTTAAGTCCTAGGTAGAGATATGGCACTTAGTCACTTCTGCATTTTGTTGGTCAAAGCAGGTTATATCAGTAGAAGGAAAGGAAAAGGGGAAGGAAAGGGGAAGTACCAGGAACTGAATTAGAACAAATTATATTCCGTGCTTTTATAATTATGTCAATATGAATCCTGTTATGGGGGCTGGGGTTATGGTGCAGTGGTAGCGTGCTCACCTAGCACGCGAGAGGCACTGGGTTCGATCCTCAGCACCACAAAAAAATAAAATAAAGATATTGTGTCCACCTACAACTAAAAAATAAATATTTAAAAAAATGAATCCTGTTATGTATAACTAAAAAGAACCAATTAAAAAAAGAAAAGGAAAAAAGAAAAAAAAAGGAAGTTACAGCCGAGTGCGGTGGCACAAGTCTGTAATCCCAGCACTTAGGGAGGCTGAGACAGGAGGATCGTGAGTTCAAAGCCAGCCTCAGCAATGGCGAGGCGCTAAGCAACTCAGTGAGACCCTGTCTCTACATAAAACACAAAATAGGGTTGGGGATGTGGCTCAGTGGTTGAATGCCCCTGAGTTCAATCTCAGTACCCAAAAAAAAAAAAAAGTTACAAACCATCCCAAATTCAGGAGGAGAAAAAAGTAGACTCCACCCCTTGACTGGAGGAGTTGTTGATATCTGTCTTTGCAGTCAACAAAAAGCTCTTAATAAATTCAGATCTATCTTATACTCACCAAGCCCTCAAAATTTTGCTGAAACCGGCAATTATCAGGAAAGAAGTTTGTTGTAGTTTCTATTCAAAATGGAGGGGAGAGAGAGAAATACAATCATGTAATAGTTATTAAACAGATTTCTGTTACTAGTCCTCTGGATAAAATGTTTGTAACTGAACATTTATTTGCCTTTTGGCACCTAGTCAAAATGTGTGTTGTATACCACTTATGTAGTAAGAGCCTGTCTTGAACATTGAATTGGAAAAGCAAAAAAGTAAAGCTTTTTTGTTTACTGAAATTTTCACTTCTAGTTGCTATGAACAAAGGTTGAGATTTCTGTGACTTCAGAAGTAATAAGTATGAAATTGAATCTAAATCAGAGGGCAGTTCAAAGGGACTGTGCTACTAGTGAGATTTCCAGTAAAGTAGTAACCCTTGGGGCAGGTATTGTTATGTTCTTTAGCAGCCACATATGTTGAATTTTATCACATGATTTCTAGACCTTTGCCCTGACAAGTTTCTCTATATCTGTCCCTCCAACATCAGCCAGATTCTTTTTTTTTTTTTGGTACTGGGGATTGAACTCAGGGGTACTTGACCACTGATCCACATCCCCAGCCCTATTTTTTTGGTGTGTGTGTGTGTGTGTTTTAATATTTTATTTAGTTGTAGATGGACATAGTATCTTTATTTTATTTATTTATTTTTATGTGGTGCTGAGGATTGAACCCGGTGCCTCATGCATGTGAGGCAAGCGCTCTTCCGCTGAGCCACAATCCCAGCCCCTTGGTGTGTGTTTTGTTTAGAGACAGGACCTCACTGAGTTGCTTAGCACCTCACCATTGCTGAGGCTGGCTTTGAACTTGTGATTCCCCTGCCTCCCAAAGTGCTGGGATTACAGGTGTGCGCCACTGCACTTGGCTCGGCCAAATTCTTAAATTGAGAGTTTTATACTAAGATCTCACTTTTTCCTCTGGAATCTCTGTCTCTTCTCTGGAAACAACTTTATGGTCATGTTTGTCCTTATAAAATGTTTTATCACCCATGTAGGATGGTGGTGTGTGTGTGAAGAACGAGAGTAAATGAGCCTGCATGGGGAGCCCCTGTAGCTAGTGGAGCTGAGAGTGAAACCAGGGTTCAGTAGGAAGGTTCCTTGTAAAGGTCTGCTTTCCAGAACTCCACCCTGGGAGTTGAAGCCAGCTTTTAGTGTGAAGGCTATTTACAGATGTACTATTTGTACTGCCTTTTTTATATTTAACTTTGGTTTTTTTTTTGGTACCGAGGATTGAACTCAGGGGCACTCGACCA
Source organism: Xerus rutilus (assembly GCA_028644305.1). Lineage (NCBI taxonomy): Eukaryota > Metazoa > Chordata > Mammalia > Rodentia > Sciuridae > Xerus > Xerus rutilus. The sequence goes on along the minus strand of CM053410.1, from coordinate 80,206,904 downwards.
CTGAGCCACATCCCCAGCCCTATTTTGTGTTTTATGTAGAGACAGGGTCTCACTGAGTTGCTTAGTGCCTCACCGTTGCTGAGGCTGGCTTTGAACTTGTGATCCTCCTATCTCAGCCTCCCAAAGTGCTGGGATTATAGGCGTGCGCCACCGCACCCAGCTTATATTTAACGTGTTTTGAGTTGTGTTACTACCTTGAAACTACTTGTTCTTTGAGGTAGACTTTGTTCCATATAACAGAAACATTAAAATAAATGACCATAATATCACTGGACAGTGTACTACAGTACGAGGCATTTATAGTAGGAAGTAAGGGCGGTGTGAAATATAGCAGGTGCACTCCTCTGGGAATGGTAGAGAAGTTTATGAATAGTTTGGAATATACCCAGTGATCGTATTTTATTTCCTTTGAATCTGAAATGGGGAATCTTCCTATAAACCTGGTTTGCAGAGTATATAGTATGCTGCTTGTCTCAAATATAGCTTGGATACCCTGTCTTGGGCATCCTCTTTTAAACGAAAGAGTAAAAGAGACCCTTCTCAGGAGCTAGCTCTGCGAAGGGTTTTAAGAACTGTATACAATAAGACATTACACGTGGCACTAAGTAGTTATATATTGGCTGAAAGGAGGGAGGGTCCAGAAACAGCCTTGGAGATGCTCCTTGAAAGAGGAGGAGATGGGAAGAAACGGTCATAGAAAGGGATTTTGAGAATGTTTGGGGTGAGGAGTGGTAGGGGCAGAGGAGCACCTACACATAACGGGAAGGTTGTGTTCATTTGGTGCATTCAGTGGAAGCCAGGAAGAGGAGTGTTGGGAGTGGCACAACTAGTAATTCCTCGGAGGCGGGCTGTCTTTAACTGCAAGCGTGTATTCAGCCACACAGGCCATCAGATAGAGACACTTGATGCAGAAAGCGTTGGGTGCGCTGGAGCACCCCAACTAGTATTCAGTGCGCACTGGTTAAACACTATCGGTAAGTCACACTGTCCTAGGGCAACTAAACTACAAGCAGTTCACACAATCCTAGGGCAACCACGAGCCCCAAAATACCTCCAGTGCCACATGACTTCTCTTACCCAAAGAGCAGATGTCTATGGTGGTTCTCTTCACCCCACGGCTGGACATCAGGGAATGGTGGAGCTGATCCAGGGATGGACAGCAAGGTGGCCCGTCTCACTGATGTCCTTAGAGCAAAAGCTCCCAATGTGGCAGGACCAGCAGTTTAAATACAGTTCCAAGTTGGTGGTATGAGCTGGTGATTGGTTACACCTAGTGAAAGTCAGTGTCCAATGGTATGTCCAGTGAGAAAATGTAATTGCAACTGGACATATTCTTTGCACATGTGCATGGAGCTGTGGTCCGTATCAGTTATAACCAGTCATTGCTAAGTGTGCCTATGGCTAGTGCCCCTGTAGCCCCTCAGTGATTGCAAGCAGGCATGACTAAGCATGTTAACAGCTGCTGTTCCTTATGGCCAGCAACTTAGTGAGTCCCAGCATGTCCAGGCATGTCTATGGCATATGCTCCTTACAAAGAACAATGAGAAGGATATCTGGCTCAAAGCCATTTAGGGTAGGGCTTTGATGCCTTGCTAGGGAATGTGTACCATCAAAGGTGGTTGAGTGATTAGAAATCTAATTTTGGCTGCAGTGAGTGGGCTGGATTGAGTCTGGAAGCCAGAAGCCAGTTCTTTCTGTGGTCCGGTAGGAGGTGACAGGCACTGCAGTAAGTTGGTGTCTATAGAAATGGAAGGCAGTGTAAAGAACATTGCCAAATCATGGTCTTACTTGTTCTACCAGGATGTGGTGACTAATCAATCACAAACATGAATGCTTGCTCAGTCTCTCTCTCTTTTTTTTTAACCAGCCCTTACTACCAGTCTTCATAGGTAAATAGTGATACAGTGTAACATTTGAATTCTTCAATTCCCTTAATATTTTTATCCTAGCTGAGTGGATGAATTATATGCAACTTTGACTTGATGAGTGTGTTCTCCTCTGAGGCCTATTTATAAGGTAATAAGATTTCAAAACTTAAAAGCACACAAACTTGGATTGCAGAATCAGATCATTTGTCTTATATGAATTTTGGAACTACTAGAACTTTTCATTGCATTGATAATTTAAACAAAACAAAATCAGGGCTCTGGGTATAGCTCAGTGATAGTATGCATGAGGCTCTAGGTTTAATCCCCTCACCACAAACAAAACAAAATGGAATATAACAAAATGCAGCCCTAACCTGTATGCTATCTGTTTACATGGTTTGAGAGTGGATTTTCTTTATTCTGCATGAAATGCACAACACCATTAGATGATTGTGTGTTAATCAGACTTAAGTTCCTGAAGGATGTTTTGTAGAAGGAAAACCCTGCTTAGCTGACCCCTTCGTGCCAGAACTGTACTGCATACATCTGTAGGTGTCTGCATTGCTGGTGCAGGTAGACTTCCATATTGCTTTTGTCACTGCTGCCTGAGATGTGCACTGTTGAACAAATAATTGCGAACATTGTGTGGTTTAGGTTGCGTTACAACTAGCAAAGCAATAGTATCTGAAGTCTGCTCTCTGAACACTTGTTATCAGTAGTGAAGGGAACTACTTTACTAAGTTCTGTGCCAAATTTGATACTATCACAGTTACATTTTAGATGTACTTGAATTGTCTTTGTTTCAGCTAATAATTTACTTCCTGGGAGTTGATCATGAAACAAAACAGGTGGCCAGGAATAATTAGAATTTGACTCTCACTTTAGGGTTTCTTCATAATAATGAGCAAGAAAGGAGTGGTTAATCACTGAGAATAAACTTCACATCAGCTGGCTTATGACAAGGTGTTGCCCTTAGAACACGTCTCAGACTGTTTCCAGCTGTTGTTATGGTAGCAAGGTAGCAGTCTCAAATTTAGATGGAGTATATTTTTAAAAATTTATTTTTAGTTGTCAGTAGACTTTTATTTTATTTATTTATTTATTTATTTATTTATTTATTTATTTATTTATTTATTTATTTATTTATGGTGCTGAGAATCAAACCCAGTTCCTCACACATGCCAGGCGAGCGCTCTATCATTGAGCCACAACCTCAGCCCTAGACGGAGTATCTTAGCCCCGGTCCTGTGCTCTATCATTTGTTATGGTTTTATTTCTTTGATTAATGGTTTGAGTTGTTAAATGAATTGGAGAGCAAGCCAATACCCTGTTATCTTCTTGTCATCTTTTTTTGCCCCAGTGCAGCACTGTCTGTAGACATACAGCAGAGCAAGCTTGTGCATGTTTTTAAATGGCCCTGTGGAGTGAAAAGCAACCTCTCAGCATGCAAATGAGACTGAACTATATGTTCCTGATACCCTTGCAAAAATATTGTATTTGGAATCTTCTAGCTTGAGAATTTCCCAGAGTGCAGTCAGCCCACATTGGAAGCAACACTTTTTTAGGTGCACACCATATCTTTTGTATACCTGACCATTCCAGACTTACTAGTATTGTAGTGCCAGGTTTCATTAGTTTTCTTTCATATTCTAATGGCCAGATGGTATAGGGAAATGTTTTTCCTTAATTTATTCAGATTTGATTATCCATTTTTTTACAGGGATTTTAATTTTGAAAGATAATTAGTAAAAGACTGATTAAGTAGAGATAACGTGTCTGTAGGCTGTATTTAAATACATGAGCACCAGTTCTGATCTGTTCAGGATTATAGCAGTGTCATACGATTTGTATTTGAAGAAGATAAGAACTAGAAAATTAACCAAATACTGATGGGTTTGGATATTCAGAAGTCCTTAATGGATTTTGAAAAGAAAAAAAATGAAAGTTAAGAAACTATGCATGTCTGAAAGAACTCCTAGGTGGTTCTGCATCCCAATTAAAACAGGAATATTTAGCCGGACACGGTGGCGTACGCCTGTAATCCCAGTACTTTGTGAGACTGAGACAGGAGAATCGTGAGTTCAAAGCCAGCCTCAGCAATGGCAAGGCGCTAAGCAACTCAGTGAGACCCTGTCTCTACATAAAACACAAAATAGGTCTGGGGATGTGGCTCAGTGGTCGAGTGCCCCTGAGTTCAATCCCCGGTACCAAAAAAAAACAAAACAGGAATATTTGCTTCAAATTTTTCAGTGTACCCAGTTCTTACATGTAAATAAGGTCCTTCCCAAGACCAGTTTGTTTTAAATTATTGGGTCTTCTTAAGTTTGGGATTAGCAATGCCAGAAAGGTAAATAACATGTTAGAGTCTTACATAGTGTTTAGGGTAGGACGGAATTCCTGACCAAATTTCATTTTGTACTTGACTTGCAGGAATTGTGGGGGCACTCCAGTGAAGAAATGGACGAGTGCGTGTAATCATGGAATCTCCTTGCTGACCGTCACCACCTGCTCTCCTTAATAAGCGAGAGAGTGGGTTAGGGGAGGAAGAAAACAGGTCACCATGAAGCTTAAGCAGCGAGTCGTGCTGTTAGCAATACTCCTTGTCATCTTTATCTTCACCAAAGTTTTCCTGATTGACAACTTAGATACATCAGCTGCCAACCGGGAGGACCAGAGGGCTTTTCACCGAATGATGACTGGCTTGCGGGTGGAGTTGGCACCCAAGCTGGACCATACGTTGCAGTCTCCATGGGAGATTGCAGCCCAGTGGGTAGTGCCCCGAGAAGTGTACCCTGAAGAGACACCAGAACTGGGGGCAATCATGCATGCCATGGCCACCAAGAAAATCATTAAAGCTGATGTGGGTTATAAAGGGACTCAGCTGAAAGCCTTACTGATACTTGAAGGAGGACAGAAAGTTGTCTTCAAACCTAAGCGGTGAGTCTTCATCTCAGAAGTTAGGCATGCTATTGGTTTGACTTAACCAGGGATATATAAGTGTGTTCATTTCCTCCTCTTGTTATTCTCAGTAAAATGAAGGAAGTACACTGGAAAATCCTGGAGTAACATCTGGTTCTGAAGATTCTGTGATTCTTTGAGTAGGGGCAATATATAGGCACAGGTTTTGTTTCCTTTAAAAGACTGAGATTTTTAACAATTAGATTTATTCTTGATTTGTAATTATCAAGTAACTACTGTGGGCCAGTGTTAGAGATACAAAATGAATTGGTCAGGAAATAAGCAACTTATCACCAAAAAATGTACAGCTAAATATTGGGTAACCAGCCAGGCACAGTGGCGCAAGCCTGTAATCCCAGCACTTAGGGAGGCTGAGACAGGAGAATCGTGCGTTCAAAGCCAGCCTCAGCAACAGCGAGGTGCTAAGCAACTCAGTGAGACCCTGTCTCTACGTGAAACACAAAATAGGGCTGGGGATGTGACTCAGTGGTTGAGTACCCCTGAGTTCAATCTCCAGTACGAAAAAAAAAGATTGGATAACCATGTTAAGGATGCTGTAGAGTAGGAGTTACCCAGAGTTGTCATGTGTTTGGGGGACTGATCAAAGCCCCTTTCAGTGCTGAAGCATTGATTCTTTCACATAGTTTTGTTTCGTGTTTGAGCAGTTTTAGATTTATAGATTTTTGGACTCCAGAAAAGGAAGAGATCAGTGTTTGCTGGAACTGGGAAGTATGTTGTATGGAAGATGTAGAAATTAGGCAAGTTGGAAAATGCAATAGACTTTGGAGAATAGAAAAGTCTGATTGGCTGGTAATGTATGGTTACATGGGTAGATCTGATTTCTGCTGAATACACACCATTTGCCAGGCATTACACCAAGTACTCATAGTTATCTGTTAATGCTTTCAGTTGTCATTTAGTCAGCTTTTTCACCACTGTGACCAAAAGGCTTGACAAAAACAATTAGTGGAGGAAGAATGTATTTTGGGGTTCACTGTTTGAAAAGTCTTAGTCCATAGATAGCCACTTCATTCTTTGGGACCCAAGGTGAGGCAGAACATCAAAGCAGAAAAATGTGGTAGAGGAAAGCAGCTCAGGATATGGCACCAGAAAGCAGAGGAAGAGCTCCACTCAACAAGGACAAAATATGTACAGAGGCATGCCCTCAGGGACCTGCCTCCTCCAGTCATGCCCTACCTGCCTACCAACACCAACCAGCTAATCCCTATCAGGGGATTAATTCACTGATTGGTTTAAGGTCCTCATAACCCAGTCATCTCTGAACTTTCTTGCATTGTTTCACACATGAGCTTTTGGGGGACACCTCATATATAAACCATAACAGTTCTTATTTCTAGAATAAGAAACAGTGACTAGACAAGGTCACCTCACAATAATCCATTGTGCTGGGTTTGAACCCAGATCTGTCAGAGTTGTAAGTAGCTTGTATTCTTCCACACACATAATTCTTCAGGTTTCTTTCTTTGCTTTCCTGGTGGTGTAATGATGTGGAGCATTCATCATCAAAAATTGCTAATTTAGTTCTAAAGTATGGTCCTTGAACTCTTGGAATGTAGCTTGAGAGATTAGCAGCATGAGCACAATAATAGAAGGCAAACTAAAAATAGAAATTAAATTTATCTAGAAAGGAATAAGTTATGAGCATTTTGTGTTTAAAGAAGAGGAGGTCCTTTCTATACTTCCTGCTTGTCCACTGGAGAATTAAGGGTGAGATGGAATGTGTCAGGAGACAGATGTTCCTGATAATGTGCAGTGTAGACAGGACTCATGTTCAGACAAGGTATAAATGGAGGGGAGAGAGACCAAAATGATAAATAGAGGATCTTAACCCAATCTGTGAATTAATGCCCTGATAGGAATTAACTGGTTGGCAACAGAAAAATGCATAAATCCTAGTCACTACTTGCTTCATCTCATGTCTTAATGCCCCTGCAGCCTTCCCATTACCTCCTTCTTCCAAATCATCCTGAAAATTCTTCCCTATAATACTTATATTATCACTGTGCTCCTTAGCTTTAAAACATCCAGGGATTTCCTTTTATCCACTGGATAAAACCCATCCTCTACAACCTAGTGATCAAGGACTCCAGTCTGGTCCTCTTCTCCAAGCTCAGCCTTATCTCTCTTTACTTTTTTTTTTTTTTTTTTAATATTTTTTAGTTGTAGGTGGACACAATATCTTTATTGATTTATTTTTATGTGGTGCTGAGGATCGAACCCAGTGCCTCACGCATGCAAGGCAAGCGCTCTACCACTGAGCCACAATCCCAGCCCCTCTCTTTACTTTTTATTCCTATCAAACTGGGCCCTTTCTCCCCACTACCATCCACTGGGCAGCCGAGCCTACTCCCTTGCCCACCCAGCTTGTGCATGGCCCCTGGAAGAAGGTGTGAACTCAGTCACTGCACACAATGACCAGTGTTTCTTTATGCCAGGCACTATTGAAGGTTGGGAAAGGTGGGTGGTAGGGTTTCGGTACTTGTAGAAATGAACTCCGTCCCTAAACACCCAGCAAAATGCTGTTCTGACCCCAAGGGCCTCACAAGCTATTTAGTCCGGCTAAGTGCAAATTGATGTCCTTGGTCAGACTCTGATGTCCTTCACTAGAAGGATAGGAGTGATTTATTGGCAGTTACTGTATGAATTTTGCTGTTCTGTCAGTGACTTAAGATGGATCACTCTGCAGAAAGGAGGGTCTGAATCTGCCAAGTTGAGACAAGCACCTTTTTTTGCAGCCACTGGGTTCAGCATTTCTGGAGCCTGGTTGTCCGTGTCCTACTCCCAGATGTAGAAGATACGTGTAGGTAGTTGACATATATAGGAATGCAGTAACACTTCTGTACACATTTTCTCTTACGCTACCAAAGTATTTTTTTTCCATTGTAGCTGTATCCATTCTGGAAGTAAATTGATTTTTGTAGGCAAAAGCTGAAGTTATGGTAGTAAAGGAGTAAGAAGACAGGGGCCCAGAACTAGGTAGAAGTGAATGAATGAGCTGAGCGTGGTGGTGCACGCCTGTGATCCCAGGGCCTGGGGAGGCTGAGGCAGGAGTATCGTGAGTTCAAAGCCAGCCTCAGCAAAGGCAAGGCTCTAAGCAACTCAGTGAGACCCTGTCTCTAAATAAAATACAGAAAAGGGCTGGGGATGTGGCTCAGTGGTTGAGTGCCCTCGAGTTCAATCCTCAGCCTGCTCCCCCCGCCCCAAAAAAAGAAGTGAATGAATGATCTTAGAACTTATTGAAAGGGACCTTGGAGATTAGCTAGCCAAACTATTCTATAGGTGAAGAAAATGACATCCAGAGTTCTGAATTTCCATATTTCTCATAGCCAAAACGTGAGGATTCAGATGCTTGACTCTAATGCAATTCTTTCATTTTGATTCTTTTTTTTTTTTTAAATGTTTTTAGCTGTAGATGGACACTATATCTTTATTTTATTTATTTTTGTATGTGGTGCTGAGGATCGAACCCAGTGCCTCACACATGCTAGGCAAGTGCTCTACCACTGAGCTACAACTCCAGCCCTCATTTTGATTCTTATTCCTTTCTCTTTTCCTTCCTTCCCTTCCTCTCCAGCCCTGGATTCCTCTAGGGTTTTACATTTCTCTGCAGCAGCCTTTTGATGTGTTGGAAAGTTCTCTAAAGTTTCACTGACTGGAATGTGCTGCACATCACCACGTAGCTTCCTGGGACTCCACTGAAGCCCTAAAAAATAAAGAATTCAAGGACTGTCCCTCAGCTTTACACCTGTAGTAGAGAGAAAAGTGCTATAGTGGTATTTAAAAATTGACATTTAATTTAGAGGAAGCCAGCGTAGACCTAAGAAACCTGATCATTTGGGGAGCAAAAAATACATGGTATGTGGAGCATGCTAAGAAGAATTGTGCCCACCCAAGTGGTGATGCTGTTTTCTAACATGAGTGCTTCATCACTTTGCCTTGAAGACATGTTTTGGGATGCAATTTCACTTTATATTCTAAGGTCATTTAAGTTGGAGGCCACTCACTGCCTTATGGTCCCATTTTCCACTTGTAATGGTTTTTCCGCATTGGAGATTTGACCATTAGTGGAACTGCTTTCCTTTGCCTCAGTCTCTCATTTCTGTTTCACAGTTCCCTTGTAAAGTCTAATAGCACCCTCCTTTATACTGTTGTAGTTGTAGATGGATACAATTCCTTTAATTTTATTTTTAAAATTTTATTCATTTTTATGTGGTGCTGAGGATCGAACCCAGTGCCTCACACATGTGAGATGAGCACGCTACCACTGAGCCACAGCCCCAGTCCCTTTTGATTCAGGAATGCAAGTGAGCAGTAGAGGTCATAGATGAATTAAATATTTGTTTTCTTCTCCAAAACAGTTTTAAATTCTATCTTTTTGGGCTGGTGGTGTAGCTCAATGGTAGAGCACTTGACTAGCACATGTGAGGCACTGGACTAAATCCTCAGCACCACATAAAAATAAATAAATAGGGGCTGGGGCTGTAGCTCAGTGGTAGAGCGCATGCCCAGCATGCATGAGGCCCTGGGTTCGATCCTCAGCACCACATATAAAAATAATAAATGAATAAAATAAAGATCCATCAACAACTAAAAAAATTTTCAATAAAAAATAAATAAATAAATAAATAAATAAATGGTGAGACAGGAGAATCGCGAGTTCAAAGCCAGCCTCAGCAACGGCGAGGCGCTAAGCAACTCAGACCCTGTCTCTACATAAAACACAAAATAGGGCTGGGGATGTGGCTCAGTGGTCGAGTGCCCCTGAGTTCAATCTCTAGTACCAAAAAAATAAATATATGGAAATAAATAAAAATAAATAGAAATAAATATTGTGTACCTGTACAATTAAAAAAAATTTTTTTTAAGTCTTTTAAAATGATTAATAGGAAAAAATATCCTGGTTTTCTTTTCCTTTGTTTATGTCATGTAGATGGTATAAAATTTTCAGTATGTGGTTTAAGATGAAAGAGACCTTTGAAATGACCTCTTGGGGCTGAGGTTGTGGCTCAGTGGTAGAGCGCTTGCCTAGCACGAGTGAGGCACTGGGTTCCATCCTCAGCACCACAAAAAAATAAATAAATAAAATAAAGGTATTGTGTCCCTCTACAACTAAAAAAATATATATTAAAAAAGAAGGAAAGAAATGACCTCCTGCTCTAGCCCTAATATTGTAGATAAGGAATCTGAGATCCAGAGCACGGAGGGTTTTGGTCAAGGTTACCCGGTCAAGTAACAAAGAGCCACTTCTGGCTCTTGTTGCCAGGCCAGAATTCAAGCAGCTTTCTTCAGAAGTACTTTTTTTTTTTTTAATATTTTCTTAGTTGTAGATGAACACAATACCTTTATTTTATTCATTTATTTATATGTGGTGCTGAGAATCGAACCCAGTGCCTCATGCTTGCTAGGCAAGTACTCTACCACTGAGCCACCACCCCAGCCCCGCACTTTCGTCTTCTCACTAACAAAAACTGAGCAGTGTCAGGACTATTTTTCCTAAAGAAATTTAAACTTCTTTTATAAGCTTACCACAACCATTCTGGTAAGTTAAGTTTTTCCTTTATTTCTTCAGTTCACTATTTAGTAGACCTTTATTAAGCACCAGCTGTAGGTTTAACATTGTTCTGGCAATACAAAAATGGTTCTTGCCTTCTAGAAAATTACTATGCAGCTATACTTTAACTACATTGAAAGCCTGTTAGAGGAGTAACAATGACATCTTTCATGTTTTAGTTGTTGAATGATGCTGGGGCAGATAGGGAATTCTGGTTTCATTCTTCACCTGATCTTTATGCCATTTACCAGCAATTTGTGCTAGCCCAGAATTGTTCTTGAGGTTGACAGAGAAGGTGTCAAAGGGAGGAGTCAGGCTTGCTAACGTTTATTCTCTCTTGTGCTGTCACCTCTGGTACTGGTACAGTTCATGGCAACACTGGTGCTTCCCATTCCCTTTGCAGGTATAGCCGAGACCATGTGGTGGAAGGAGAGCCGTATGCTGGCTATGATAGACACAATGCCGAGGTGGCAGCCTTTCATCTGGACAGGTGTGTGCAATCCCGATGGGTTATGTTCACTTCTTTTTCTTTTCAGAATCCCACTTGAAGAGAACTTGTGAACTCCTTCTTAAGTGTGACACTTTAATAACTTGGACTTATTACTTGTTTTAGTTAACTGGTTGACTAATTCCATCATGTTTGTGTAAGTCCCTCATATGGGTGACATCAGGAACACCAAAGTAAATTTTTTAACTCCAGAATTTTACTTCCTTTTACTTCATGCCATTCTTTTTGTCATTATCATGAGTAAAGATCTTGATAAATAAAATGGCAGGATGAAAACCAAAGCTTTCAATTCAGCTGTCTGAATTATTTTGGTCATTAATTGGACCTGGTAGTCCCTTTGTTTTTATTTTTATTTTTTTAAATATTTTTTAGTTATACATGGACACGGTGTCTTTATTTTGTTTATTTATTTTTATGTGGTGCTGAGGATCGAACCCAGTGCCTCACACGTGCGAGGCAAGCACTCTGCCGCTGAGCCACAATCTCAGCCCCTTTGTTTTATTTTGTTTAAAGTAAGTCATACTGACTCATCCCCACATACTGGCAACATACAGCCTGAAATACATTCTTGTATATTTTAAAAATTTGTGTGTGTATATGTGTGTATGCATACATATATATATGAAATATGCACAGCTTCAAAAACCAGAGTAATTCCAAAAAAAATAGATATGAATTCTATAATCAGGAAAATTAATAGATTTTTCTCAGAAGGTTGCAAGTCAGGAACCTGTTAGCTGAGGAGTCTAGTATCCCAATTACTCTGCTTACCAGTTCTCTCAGTGTGGCATATTGACTGAATTAAAATGAAGTCATTCACAATATTTGTTTAAAAAATGAATCTATAAGGAAATAAGGGTGAATTTTTATTTTGTTTTGTTTTTTCTGGATTAGGAAGGATTTTTTATATGTTTCTACAAATCTGTGTATGCCCTAAAACTTTATTAGAAAATGGGTCAAGGGGCTGGGGTTATGGCTCAGTGGTAGCGTGCTCACCTAGCACACGTTGAGGCACTGGGTTCGATCCTCAGCACCACATTAAAAAAAATAAAGATACTCTGTCCACCTACAACTAAAAAATAAATATTAAAAAAAAAAGGGGGTCAAGAACACAAGAAGTTAACTGAATAGGAATTATCAACTACTAATAAATATGGGAGTTCTTCCTTACTAGAAATTTTTTAAAAACTAATTGAAGGGCTGGGATTGTAGCTCAGTGGTAGAGCGCTTGCCTCGCATGCGTGAGGCCCTGGGTTCGATCCTCAGCACCACGTACAAAGCAATAAAATAAAGACATCGTGTCCATCTATAACTAAAAAAAAAAATTTATAAAAAAAAAAAACACAACTAGTTGAAGCTATGGATTACTATTTTCACCTGCTGAAAATGCAAAGATTTTTTTAAAAAGGATAATACTTTATTGGCAGGAATACATATACTACATATAGAATTCTTAATTTCAGTCCTTCTGTTAAGAATTCTGGCATTTTGTATCAAAATCTTAAATGTTCATACCCTTTGAAGAAATAACTACCTTTTCATGCATATATCTAAGATATTTCTAGGAAGTACCCTATAAAAATAATAAAAAATTTAAAGATAAACGTACAGTTATTTTAGCTGTAGCATTTTGTAGTAGTGAAAAACTGGTAACAACCTGAATACCTACTGATATTTAAAAAAAAATAAATGAAAAACTCAAATAAATGTTTATAATACCATGAATTTTGGCATCATCTTTTAAGACCTAGTGGCAGAATTGGATAAGTTTTATTCCTTGTTTATTGCACACTAGAATTAAGTCGTTCTTGTTTGCCATTGTTGGACACCAGCAGGTCATGAAGAACATCATTCCCCATTTCCAGAACAATATTTGTATTACTCATATAGGCGTTTTTGTTAATTTAATATATATAAAGAGGTATCTCGTTATTATTCTGTTTTTGATTTTTCCAGCTTCTGGCAAGGTTTATCTTTTCACAGAGTAAAAGTAGAGTGAGATATTCTTTGTACAGAAAGTTACTTTTGATAATAATTGAACATAATTTGCAGTTTATGACTTGTGCTTTGGGGTCTTATATTTGAAAGTTCTTTCCTACCTCCAAGCCAGATATTCTCTGGACAACTCCCCTGTCTCTTTTGTTAATTGTTCCTAACCAGCCCCGAGTGCTGCTGTGATAATGCCCTTCAGCACTAAATGCCTGCTGTCCTTTGGCCAGCGGTGGTCAGTGGGGACAGAATACTTGCCACCCTTTTGTTCACGACTCCTGACACTTCTGCTTTGGGTTTGCTGTTGTCTCCATCACACTAAGATCTAGAGGCCTTCCTGTGCCTTAGGGATTTCCCTCAGTTTTTGTGCTGCTTTGCAGTTCTGTTGGTCTCTTTGCTGTTGTAGCTTTTTTTTTTTTTTGGTACCAGGGGTTGAACACAGGGGCACTCGACCCCTGAGCCACATCCCCAGCCCTATTTTGTGTTCTATGTAGAGACAGGGTCTCACTGAGTTGCTTGGTGCCTCGCCGTTGCTGACGCTGGCTTTGAACTCGCAATCCTTTTACCTCAGCCTCCCAAAGTGCTGGGATTGTGAGTGTGCACCACCACGCCTGGCATTTTTGTGGCTTTTCTAAGATTAGGTTTAGGGCAGAATCAGCAGCCTAAGCAGTGGATTATTAATTACATAACCACTTTTAAAGTCTTTCTAATGATATGGGGAAGGTTCATGATGCAAGGATGAATAAAAAACAGGATACAAAGCTGTACACAGTGTAAGCTCAGCAGTATGCGCGTGCAAGTAAGCATATGTTTACATATACATGTAAAATTGCAGCATGCGCTCCATGGTATGTGCATATTTAAGTCTGGATATGTTTTACATGCATGTAAAACTACATACAGTATGAACTCAATGGTGTGTACATACATGTGAGTATGTGTTTATACACGCATGGAAAGGAAAAAATGCTTACGTGCCAAAACGTCAGTAGTTATTTCTAGGTTGTAGAATTATGGATGATCTTTATTTTCTTTATTATTAATTTTCTGTGTATTCCAATTCTGCCCCTCTAACTTTTCTTCTGGGAGTGCTTTTTTTAGCCAGGAAACTTAATTTATTTGAAAAAATGATTATTTTCAGTCATAAGGTAGTGCTTTTAGACCATTGACAACAGACAGAGACCTACAGATGTTCTGTATTTAAGTTGTCCTATGTTTGTTCTTTTAGGTCAATTTGCATAGTTCTATCAGTGTGCTGTTTTACCCAAAGTTTTGAACTCACGTACGAGCTTAGGCCCAGTTTTTTTTTAATGCTTTGTTAAAATTTATTTTTAATTTTTATTATGAAAAACTTCTAACAGTGGAGAGAAAAGCATAATAAACCATATACCCATTCCTTAGGCTTAACACTTGTTCACATTTTGGCCAGCTAGCCTAATCTTTTTTGCTGAAGTGGAAAATAAATTACATAAATCTTAACATTAAACTCTTAAATATATGTACCTCTAAAAAACAAGATTTACCTACTTACCTAAATTCCTTTACACATCTAACATGATTAACCATAATTTTTGAGACTGAAATGTTTATTTAACATATATCCTTAAAGATTATTCTCTTCTCTTCTTCAACCTTCCAAATAAGGATCCTGGGTTTCCGTCGAGCCCCCTTGGTGGTTGGCAGATTTGTTAATCTGCGGACAGAGATCAAGCCTGTTGCCACGGAGCAGCTGTTGAGCACCTTCCTAGCTGTAGGTAAGAAGATTATAGAGGACATTTAGATAGGGGAACAGTTAATAAGTTAAATGGGGCATCATCAAGCAAGCAGGTTCATGTTTATTAGGATTTGAAGAACTCAAGGGAACGCACAAACAAATAAGTAGAGCCAGGTGCCGTGGCACACGCCTATAATCCCAGCAACACGGGAGATCTAGGTAAGAGGACCACAAGTTCAAGGCCAGCTTTGCCTATTTAACAAGGCCCTCAGCAACTTAGTGAGACTGTGTCTCAAAATAAAGAGGGCTGGAGAGCCGGGCGCAGTGGCGCACACCTGTAATCCCAGCAGCTCCAGAGGCTGACACAGGTGTATCATGATTTTAAAGCAACATCAGCAAAGGTGGGGGCACTAAGCAACTCGGTGAGACGCTGTCTCTAAATAAAGTACAAAGTAGGACTGGGGATGTGGCTCAGTGATAGAGTGCCCCTGAGTTCAACCCCCGATGCCCTAAATAAATAAATAAATAAATAAATAAATAAATCAGGTTGGGGATGTGGCTCAGTGTGTAAAATGCCCCTAGGTTAAATCTCTAGTACCAAATAAACAATGTGGTCTTGGGTTGGTGGGAGAAATGGATTTAAAGGTATTTGGAACTACTTGGTCTCATAGCTCAGTCTCAAATTCAAAATTTGGCCTAAATCAGTTACTATTTACATATCATTGGCTCACTTATTTTTTTTTAATTTTTTTTTATTAGTTGTTGGTGAATCTTTATTTTATTTATTTGTATGTGGTGCTGAGAATCGAACCCAGTGCCTCACACATGCTAGGCAAGCGCTCTACCACAGAGCCACAACTCCAACCCATGACTCCCTTATTTTTGTATATACATGTGCTTTCTTGGGAACTGTCTTCTTATAATTGAATAAACTTTAAGGCAACTCTGTAAGAGGATCAGAATTTCCTTGTAGGGTTGCATTTGGTCCTGGAACATCACCACCACCTCTTCCTACTCTGCAAGGGTCAGCTTAACTCACTGTGCATGGTGCTGGCTATGAGACCTCTGGCCTCTGGTTTCCGTTATCTCACTCTGAAATGAGGGATCTGAGCTAAAATTCTCACTGCTAGTCCCTTTGTGGGCATGATGAGAATGGGAAAAATTCAGAGGTGCTATGGTTTCTTGTTTCAGCCTCTTCATAGGGACTTTTCTTCAGTGATACAGTGTTCTGCTTTGTGGCATGAATGTTGAGACAGATATTGCAAAATGAACTTCACCTTGCTTTTTTCTAGAATGAGTGGACTTACATATAAAATGAGGTAAAACTGAATATTTAAAGGACTTGTGAGAGTTAGCATTCAGAATTTAAACATATAAGGCTCAGGCTATGCTTTTCTATAGACAGCCAAAAGCATATGTCACTGACTTGTTTCAGGTATTTTCTAATTACCTTGGGTTGTTAAGTTTTATGCTACCCACATGAATTCCTGTGTGCTAGGATAGAGAGGGGGACAAGAAAAACCCAAGGTGCCACTCTTCAAAGACTCATAGAAGATTAACTCTATATTGTATGAAGTGTGAGGAGGTAAGGTGCCAGAAAAAAGCTTATAGAGGAAGTTATTTACACTTGATCCAAGTGTTGAAGAGTTGGTTGAGTTCCCCAAGCAGCAAGGAAGAGAGGGCATGGAATGGAATAATGGAAACAGGGACATACATACATGATGATAACGCAGAATTGATGAGTGCGTTTGGGGAGTGGTGGGCTTGTGGATACCCTCCAGCATGTGGCAGGTAGAAGGACTAGACTCAGGGTATAGTTTTTAACAATAGCCTCACCTTAGCACAATCTTCTTGTCATATTTTTCAAGACTTTTTTTTTATGAGCAGTTTTAGGTTTATAGTGAAATTGGAAGATACAGAGGTTTCTTAAACATCCCCTGTCCCCCGCATCAGAGGTTCCCCCACTATCAGCATCCCGTATCAAAGTGGTATAAATTGTTGATTGGCACATGTTCGTCACCCAGAGTTCATAGTGTATATTACAGTTCAGTCTTACTGTTGTATATTCTATGAGTTTGTACAAATATATAATTGCATGTGTGTACCATTTAGTATCATGCAATATTTTCACTGCTCTAAAAATCCCTATGCTCCTCTACAACTCATCCCTTTGTAACTAACCATTGGTCTTTTTATTGTCTTCATAATTTTGCCTTTTCTCAAATGTCCTCCAGTTCCATCCATGCTATCACAAATGACAAAATTTTATTCTTTTTCATGGCTAAATGGTAGTCCATTTTTACATGTACATTTTCTTTATCTGTTTATCCATAGGCACCTGGGTTGATTGTTGTGGCTCTTATGAATAGTATTGTAATAAGCATGGGAGCGCAGAATGCAGTTGGGGCTGTTGGGTCTAAATTTATATGCAGTAAGAGACAGGGACAGGATAGAAAGATTTGAGATAAGAATTGGACCGGATGACTTAGTGAATAATGAAGCTGGTAATTATCTGATTAATATACTGAAAGGAGCCAACTCAAGGAGGTGGAGCAGTGGAAAAGAGTGCATTTAATTTTGGATATTTTGTTTCCTTGACGAAACATCCAGGAGTACATGTTGACTAATCATTCAGGAGAAAGTCAGGGCTGAGGTATAGTTTTCATTATCAACGTTAGTAGTTCACCCAAGGAAAGCATGGAAATTGGAGTGATCAGAAAACCAGTTTCAAAAGTTTAGCATGTCCAGGAAGTAGTTTAAAGGCTTGGAGCCTCAGGCTCATGAAGTCAAAAGGTAGGTAGAGCCACATTCCTACCATCAATAAATAATAACTAGCTGGCATTGATTGGTTTCTGACAGTGTCAAGCCCATGCCACGCTCTGCTGTGGATTGTTTCATTTATCTTCACAGTCTGACAGTGGAGGAATTTTTATCTCCATTTTACAGAGGATGTTTAGAGAAATGAAATTACACACCCAGAGTCTTTAAGTCTCCTAACTAAACTAGTTTTTATTTTATGGACTAGGGGTGTTGCTCAGTGATAGAGCACTTGTCTAGCATGAGACCGTGGGTTGATCCCAGCACCAAAAGAAAAAAAGTTATTGTTGATATTTTTAACTCCAGAAACCTGACCCAGACCCCAAACATTTAAACCGAATGCCACACTCCCAATCATAATTCTTATTTGCCAAATTCAGGGGTTTGGATTTCATCACATAGGCAATAGATTTCCACATCTAGCAGTGTTTGTTTTTTCCCCATTTTTGAGACAGGGTCTCATTATTTTGCCCAGGCTGGCCTTAAACTCCTGGGCTCAAGTGATCTCCTGCCGAGCCTCCTGAGTAGCTGGTGTTATAGGTATGCACCATCGAGCCAGGCTGCTAAGCAGTACTTTGTTTTGTTTTTTAATTTTTTGAATGACAGTGCATTCAGGCAATTTGAATATTTTTCAAGTGTTAAAAGGACCACAGTTCAAGTTTTCCTTGCATTCATCCAGTTCTTTTTCCTTCCTCCCAGTGGTGACCTCTATGAGTAATTTCTGTCTTTTTTGTATAAAATATGAATATATTTGTGATTAACTGTCATTTTGTACGTGGCACACTAGTACTTCTTCATCTTATTCTTCTTACTTAATATATCTTAAAAATCTTTTCATATTATGTGTGAAAAGCTTCTTAATTCTTCTGTTGTTTCACCAGCTGCAAAGTGTTCCATTTTATGTATCTACCATTATTTATCTATCTGTCTGTCTATCTATCTATCTATTTATTCATTGGTACTGGAGATTGAACTCAGGGGTACTCAACCACTGAGTCACATCCCTGGCCCTATTGTGTTTTATGTAGAGACAGGGTCTCACTGAGTTGCTTAGTGCCTTGCTGTTGCTGAGGCTGGCTTTGACCATAATTTATTTAAGTAGTCTATTAATGGTCTTACGTGTTATTTCAGTCCTCTCTCTCTGTTATTCTTTTTATTTTAAACATTTTTTAGTTGTTGATGGACCTTTATATTAATTATATGTGATGCTGAGAATTGAACCCAGTGCCTCACACATGCTAGGCAAGTGTTCTTCCACTGAGCTACAACCCTGCCCTCTCTCTATTATTTTAAGAGCTTTCTAGCAGTTATTTTTCCTATGGCCTTTAAAATTTTCATGTCTGGTTACACTCTGAAAGATTTACTAGTATTCCTGATCCAATTAAATTTATAAATTTATATTATTTTTAAAATTATGAACATTCTAAATATGATACCTGTCAAGCAGATCAAATCTTTATCTGAAAAAGTTGTTAAGGTAAAGCAATAAAATCAGCTTTGCAGGTGGACATGTGGTTGATTCATTTCTATTTACTATGTACTCTGCTAGAAGTTAGAAATACAAATAACTGGGGCTGGGGCTATGGCTCAGCGGTTGAGCGCTTGCCTCGCATGCGTGAGGCACTGGGTTCGATCCTCAGCACCACATAAAATAAATAAAGATATTGTGTTCATCTACAACTAAACAAAATATTTTAAAAAAAATACAAATAACTGTGAATGTTATTTGTCTCCTAAAGGATACACATACATAATAATGTTATTGAAAGAATAGGTGAGGTTTTTGCGGTATAGAAGACTGGTCTATTGATGGCTATTTTTCATGGAGATCAGGGTGGGCAGAGGAAAAAATTAAACTTTCTATTTTGAAACAATTTAAGGTTTACATTAAAAGTTGTAGAAATAGTTTAGAGTCACTCAGATCCCTCAACATTTCTGAACCATTTGAGAATAGGTTGCAGATGTGAATGCCATTACTCCACTGAATGGTCCTCAAACTTAATTCCCTACTACTAGGACACTCTCCAACACAACCACATTCAGCCATCAAAATCAAGAGATTAACGTTGACACAATGTCACCATCTAATCCATGAACTCTATTCAGATTTTGCCAGTTGTCTCTGGAATGTCCTGTATAAATCGAGAATTCATTCTGGGATCACATGTTATATTCAGTTACTTCTTTTTAGCTTCCACCAGTCTTGAACAATTCTTTACTCTCCTCTTTACTTGACGTTGTTGAGAGTACAGGCCAGTTATTTTATAAAGTCTCTCAATTTGGGTTTATCTAATATTTACTCATGATTTAAAAATTTTGGCAGGAATACCAGAGAGATGATATGTGTGCTAAGGTACATGATGGAGATTTGTTGATAAGTCCCATTTCTGGTGATGTTAGCTTTTACCACTTGTTCAACAGATGATGGGTTTTGAAATGCAGGGTTTCTCCAGTATAAAATTAATAAGTATTTTATATTTACTAATGAGTACTTTTATGGGGAAATACATGAGAACTATGTAAATATCCCATTCCTTATTAGTTGTTCACCCACCAGTTTTAGCATTTATTGATAATTTTTGTGTGAATCATTTATTTATGATAGTTGCCAAATGGTGATTTTCTAATTTCATCTTGCTTCTTAACTTATTTGTTGTCATTCTGTTGTAGGGTAGGTAGACCTTTGCAAACCTTGCCCCACACACATTTATTTAGTCACGTCACTATGAATTTACAGATTTAATTTACTCAGTTATGATTTATTACTATTTTTATTTTATTTTTATTTTGATGTTCAAACTGCCCCAGATTTGGCCAGAGGGAGTCCCTACAAACTAGTTCCTGTGTGCTTTTGGAATGGTTCCATCATTCTTTGAGCATTTCCTTACAACTGGCATGTTATTGTAACCCAGGCTCATCTTGTACTTTCCTTGTTCCTGCCTTGGAGTCAGCTAATATAGAATGGTCTTTAGAAACTAATACTGGTTATGCTCATTACTACCTGGTGTCATTGTTTTGGGGTTCTCTTGAAATACAGACATAGGAAATGTGTTTATGTGTGTACACACACAGATATATGTATATATGCACATACATACACAACTTTTTATGTTTCTATGTGTGTACTAAAACTATCAATTGAAATCAGTAGCTCTAATTCTAATTCATGATGGAATTTATTCTGGCCATCTCCCTTTCTATGTATTTAACTTCCTTCTCCCTCTGTGAGAAACCTGGTTCCCATTGTCCTTGGTCTATTTATTTGTTTATTTCCTCAACTCCCTACCCTAACCCATATTACCAAACTGAACATATACCCCTCTCTCCCTTCCCTGGGCACACTGGCCAAAACTTCAGTCCTGCTAAAGAGGAAAACGTTTTATTTAATCAAAATTAGCTCAGACATAAAAATAACACCCATAAATCTATTGTGTTCCTACACATCAATGATGAATCAACTGAAAGAGAAATTAGGAAAACTATCCCATTCAGAATAGCCTCAAAAAAATAATATTTGGGAATCAGTCTAACAAAAGAGATGAAAGACCACTACAAACTACAGAACACTAAAGAAAGAAATTGAGGAAGACCAGAAGATGGAAAGATCTCCTGTGTTCTTGGATAGGCAGAATTAATATTGTCAAAATGGCCATACTACCGAAAGCACTAACAGATTCAATGCAATTCCTATTAAGGTTCTAATAGCATTCTTCATAGAAAAGGCAGTCATGAAATTCATTTGGAAAAATAAGAGGCCCAGAATAGCCAAGGCAATCCTCAGCAAGAAAAATGAAGCAGGAGACATCACAATACCAGACCTTAAATTATACTACAGAGCTATAGTAACAAAAACAGTATGGTACTGGCACCAAAACAGACATGAAGACCAATGGTACGGAATAGAAGACACAGAGACAAATCCACATTAATACAGTTATCTCATACTAGACAAAGGTGCCATAAACATACTGTAGAAAAGTATGTTCAACAAATGGTGCTGGGAAAACTGGAAATCCATATGTAATAAATGAAATTAGACCCCTGTCTCTCACCCTGTACCACTCAAAGTTGATCAAGGACCTAGGCATTAGACCAGAGACCCTGTGTCTAGTAGTAGAAAAAGTAGGCCCAGATCTCCATCATGTCAGCTTAGGAACTGACTTCCTCAACAAGACTCTTAAAGCTCAAGAAATAAGGTCAAAAATCAATAAATGGGATTTTATCAAATTAAAAAGCTTCTTCACAGCAAAGGAAACAATCAAGAACATGAAGAGAGAGCCTACAGAATGGGAGAAAATCTTTGCCAGCTGCACCTCAGAGCGTTAATCTCCAGGATATATAAAGAACTCAAAAAACTTAAATAACAACAAAAAAGCCCCCAAATAACCCAATCAATAAATGGGCAAAGGAACTGAACAGACACTTCACAGAATACAAATGGTCAACAAATATATGAAAAAATGTTCAACGTCACTAGCAATTAGAGAAATGCAAATTAAAAGTACACTGAGCCGGGCGCGGTGGCGCAAGCCTGTAATCCCAGCACTTAGGGAGGCTGAGACAAGAGAATCGCGAGTTCAAAGCCAGCCTCAGTAATGGCAAGGTGCTAAGCAACTCAGTGAGACCCTGTCTCTACATAAAACACAAAATAGGGCTGGGGATGTGGCTCAGTGGTTGAGTGACCCTGAGTTCAATCTCCAGTACCAAAAAAACCCAAAAAACTACACTGAGATTTCATCTCCAGTCAGAATAGCAATTATCAAGAATACAAGCAACCATAAATGTTAGTGAGGGTATGGGGAAAATGGTATATTCATATGTTACTGGTGGGACTGCAAATTGGTACAACTATTCTGGAAAGCAGTATGGAGATTCCTCAGAAAACTTAGAATGGAACCACCATTTAACCCTGCTTTCCCACTATTCAGTATATACCCAAAGGACTTAAAGTCAGCATACTATAGTGATGTGGCCACTTCAATGATCATAGCAGTTCAATTCACAAGGTTAAGCTATGGAACCAACCTATGTGCCCTTCAGCAGATAAATGGATAAAGAAAATGTGGTACATACACAATCAAATATTATTCAGCCATAAAGAAGAATGAAATTATGGCATTTGCTGGTAAATGGATGGAATTGTAGACTATTATGCTAAGTTAAATAAGCCAGTCCCAAAAACCGAAGGCCAAATATTCTCTCTGGTATATGGATGCTAACATGATAAGGGGGCTGGAGGGAAGAATAGAAGTTCATTGGATTAGACAAAGGGGAATGAAAGGAAGGGAGATGGGAATGGGAAAGACAGTAGAATGAATCGGACATAACCTTCCTATGTTCATATACGAATACACAACCAGTGTAACTCCACATCATGTACAACCGTAAGAATGGGAAGTTATACTCCATGTGTGCATTTTTTAAAATTAGTCCAGGAAGATAATATGATGGTAGTTGACTCTGGAGAGTGAGACTAAGTAAAAGGAACAGGATAAAAGGGAGAGGAGCAGGAGTGAGGGGGACACTTGGTTTGTTGTTGTTTTTGGTACCAGTGATTGAACCTTGAGGATGCTTTACCACTGAGCTGTACCCCAGTCCCTCCCCAGTCCTTATATTTTTATTTGGAGACAGGGTGTCGCTAAGTTGCTGAGGCTGGCCTCAAACTTGTGATCTTCCTGCCTTAGTCTCCCAAGTTGCTAGGATTATAGGTGTGCAGTGCTGCACCAGGTAGCAATTTACTTTTTAGTATATATTCTTCTGTACCTTGTAACTTTTTTATACCATATGCTTTTATTACCTATTCAAAAAAATAAATGTGTGAAATATATTAAGTTCAGAGTCTCTGCTCTCTCAGTGTCTGTTCACTTAGCTGATCTTTTCTCCATTGTCTGGGGAAGAATTTAGAATCTTTTTTTCCTCCTTAAGTGTACATGACTCCTTTCTGTCCTTTAGGAAACAATACTTGTTTCTATGGGAAGTGCTATTACTGCCGAGAAACAGAGCCAGCTTGTGCAGATGGAGACACAATGGAAGGATCTGTCACGCTCTGGCTTCCAGATGTGTGGCCTCTGCAGAAACACCGACACCCCTGGGGCAGGACTTACCGAGAAGGCAAATTGGCCAGGTAAATGCTCCTCTGAGCCACAACTTAATTCTCCCCTGTGCCTGGCCAGGTGCCAGTCCTGCATAGGAGCCAGTCATTCTGTCCAAGAGTTTAAAAAAACAAAACAGAGATACCAGGTCAAGTGCAGACAGGCAATGCCAGTGTTTTGGAGACAGCATTGTGTCACTGGGGAAAAAAACCTAAGATAAATCAACTTTTAAAAGGAGGAAAAGTATGTTTTGGCCCTTATTTTAAAGATTTCAGTCCAAGGTTACTTGACCACATTGCTTTGGGCCTGTGGTGACACAGTACGTCATGTCAAAAGTAGATGGTAGGAGAGGATGCTCACATCAGGGACGCCCAAAAGCAAAGTGGGACGGGGAGGCTGGGGTCCCAATTGCTTTTCAAGTGCATACCTTCAGTGGCCTAACTGCTGGGCCCCACCTCCTGGAGGTTATACCACCTCCCAATAACTCCATGTGTTGGCAACCAAGCCTTCAACACATGGCCTTTGGGGAACATTTGAGATCCAAATCATAACATTCTGCTCCTGGCCCTGGAAGGCTGTGTCTGTCTCACAGTAAAAAGTACATTCAGTCCATTTCCAGGAATCCCTGAAGTCTTAACTGTTTTAGCATTGCTGAAAAGCCCAAGTCCAAAGTCTCTCTGAGACTCGAGGCAAATTCTTAGCTTTGAATCCCCATAAATATCTAAAAAACTAAGTGACACACCTCCAGGATCAGTGGCACAGAGTAAACATTCCCATTCTAAAAGAGAAAACTAGGAAAATAGCAAGGAGGAATCAGAACAAAGCAAGACCAAATCCCAGCAGCACAAATGTTAAATTGTTTAGCTCCATGTCTGGCATCTGGGGCACACAGTGGAATGATATAGCTTCAGAAGGCTTGGGCAGCCCCACCCCTACAGCTTTGCTGGCTGCAGCCCACATGGGCCTCCCTTGGGCTGGCTCTGCTTATTGCCTTCAGCTTCAGCAGGCATTCCATATTCCTGGTATCTTTGCCCGCCTCATTTTTTTTTGCCAGACTATTTTACTCTTTACTATAATAAAGTACAACAAGTAACGTACAAACTGGTGAATAAACACAATGGAGCCAACAAACATCCCCCAGAGCCTGTACAACAGAATAAAGGAAACTGGAATATTTTCTTTAAGTGAGATAATGTGTCATTGTCGGGTGACTCTAAAAGGCAGAAAATGGCCATCAAGCAGCAATGGATCCTTATAAAGGACAGTAGGCAGAAATATAAACATTTTAATTGGTACAGATTCCCAGATATCTCACAGAACTAGAATCACCAGGAGCTGAGGGCGTAGCTCAGTGGCACAGCATGTGCATACCTGAGCCCCGAGTTCAATCCCTACCACCACAAATAAACAAAAATAATATTGGAGCCGGGTGCAGTGGCTCAAGCCTGTAATCCCAGCACTTAGGGAGGCTGAGACAGGAGAATCGCGAGTTCAAAGCCAGCCTCAGCAATGGCGAGGTGCTAAGCAACTCAGTGAGACCCTGCCTCTACATAAAACACAAAATAGGGCTGGGGATGTGGCTCAGTGGTCGAGTGCCCCTGAGTTCAATCCCCAGTACCCAAAAAAAAAAAAAAAAAATCTTGGGCTGAGAATGTGGCTCGGTGCATAGCACTTGCTTAGCATACATGAGGCCCTGGGTTTGATCCCTAGCACAACAAAAATAAGTTTAAAAAGGGGATTTGGGAAGAACTGGAATCACTATACTTATGCATAATTTTAGTTATCTATTCAGAAAGCAGCAGAACACAAGTCCATAAGAACACTAAGTCACCTTTTCCATGGCTTTTTTTTGCAAGCACTCTTTAAAGTAACTTACACAACATAACTGAAGTTTAGCAACACTTAATCTTACTTTTTATATAGATCATAATTATTCATCAGAAGTAAATACTAGAAGAAATTTGAGGCTACAGTACAATTACCAAGTGAGAAACATGGAAATTATTTTCTTCTATGTTTTGAAAAGAGTAAAAGCTGGTTTTTGTTGTGCTGACCTTTCCCTGAATACCCATACCAGGCACTGAGTTGACGGGTAGAATCCTGGGCCTCAGACTTCGGGGGACACACTGCAGAGCAGAGGAGTGGGCACTTGGGCCGTGTTATAGGGCTTAGTACTTTCTTGCTTTTCAGAAGCATTCCAGTATTGTCTCTCAGCTTTACTGTGTGTTTGACAAGGCTTACGATTCACAGTACTTAGCATTTTAGTAGCCTGTACCTACAACAGATAGTGGGATTCCGCCCCACACTATCGTACACATGTGTGCACTGTGTGAGCATGAGCTCTCTACATAATTAAGACAGCGGCTCAAGGGGTAAGAGCCTGCTACAGACTGAGAGTCAACACTTGTCCACAAGTTTTGAGGAAAAAATGTTTTGGGAGGGAGGAATTAAGCAAAATGAAAACAAAAGCAAACCCCAAACCTCATAATTTATTTTACCTAAACAGAGAAAACAACCTGGCCCAATTTAAACTGTGAATTCATCACTGCAGATACAGTTTTGTGCTGCATTTGAAGTGTCTCAGAAAGGAAGATAGTTTTGGTCACTCTCCTTGGTGTCTTCTGTGGACTCCTTTGTGATGAGCATGGTGGTCTATTCACCTCAGTAGCAAAGGCAAGGACAACAGCAGAGGGTGAGGGTGGTCCTTCTGGAGGCCACACCTCCCATCTGCTGTTGGAACACGTCAAAGGCATCTTCAGCTTCCATCTCCAGCGGGGCCGGAGTGTCAGTTTCATTCATTGACTGCTTATCAAACCTGAATGTAGTTAGACTGACTGACAAGTGTTTTCACAGTAGGCCTTCATCAGCTTGCTCAACAGAGGTGTGCCTCTTGATCTTGAACTGTGCCACTGAGCCAACCTGCCCCGCCATTTTCATGTTGATGTGTCATTCTATGTCTTGACCACCTCCTCGGCTTCTCCAACATGGCTTGGCCGCGGTGGAAGAGGCAGGAGGAAGCACATGGTCACGGTCTTGGTCCCACCATTCTCTTGCTTGTTCCTGGCATAATCTGATTTCCTGGAGTCTCCACTGAAGCTTCAGTTTCACTCCCATACCTTTATGAATTCCCCTTTCAGGCTGGTCTTTGAAATTTGACTGTAACTCCACAACTCTTAGATTCTGCATGTCTGCAGAGTCAGAATCATTTATATGACACCAAGGTCTGCCACTGGCTCAAGGAGTAGCCAGGCCCACTTGATCCACAGCTGCAGTGGCCGCTAAGTGCTTTGATGGCTGAGTACAGAATGTTAGGGAAACATTCCTTAGGCCCTGTGTAAGCAGGAAGCCCTGGGCTCTCAAATGAAAAGTTTACACTTTTTCATCCTTTTGCACCTGTGATGAATGGAGTCTGGCTGATTCCTGAGCTGCCCTCAAGGCATCTTTAGTATTCTTCAGGTGCAAAGTACTGGGCTGCTTTTTAATGGCACTGATGTCTTTCGCATTTTTACTCTCCTTGGCCTGCACTTTACACACTTTTCTGGACAAACTGCAAAATTTAAAAATCTTTCCTCTGCTGTTGGCTACCAGTTCTCACAGTAAGGTTGGTTAAAAGCAGCCTGTAATGCCCATACTGCTCTCTAAATGCTGTACTGCCTTGAAATTTCCTTTGCCAGATAAACCAGAATGTCACCTTTAAGCCCAGCTTCACACAAAGTCTTACGAGAATAAA